>WEIV01021690.1:405634-496427 GCA_013390005.1 Calyptomena viridis | reverse complement strand
CTCAATTGGCTTCCCTTGATCAACTAGTAGGGTTAGCAGGACTTTCCTCCCATGAAGCCATGCTGGCTGTGACTGATGACTGTGTTTCAGTGACTGAATTCAGGTGTTTTCAATACCTCCCAGAATAATCTTCTCTGTAACTTCACCTGGCACTGAAGTGAGACTGACAGGTCTGTAGTTTCTGGACTCCTCCTTCTCGCCCTTGTTGACAATCAAGACAATGTTTGCCAGCTTCCAGTCATCTGGGACCTCTCTGGATTCCCAAGGCCACTTAAAAATTATCCAGAGAGGCTTTGTGATGACATCAGGTAGCTCTGCTAATTCTGGGATGAATCCCATAAGGCCCCGTAAATTTGTAAGAATCCAATTGGAGTAGTGGATCCCACACAATTTCAGGGTCGACTGGGAGTTGTTCATTCTTGCCATCATGGCCCTCCAACTTAGGGCACTGCTGTCAAAACTTTTCATACAGTGTTTCTCACTTGCAAAGTGGGCTCATCCTTTCCTTCTAAGCTCATCTCCACTCCTGGCCTTTAGTGAAAGGAACTGAGGTGTGGAAAAGACAGGGATGAGTAACTGGGGGCAGGCTGGCAGTGCTGGAGTTTTGATCTTATCCAAAGCTCACTGAAAAGAGTGGTCAGAGCTGGATGAGGGCAGTGGTGGTGCTAATCTTGTATCTGTGATTCCTTTAGAATTGAAATGTGTTTGTTTAACATTCAGCATATGTTTGTCTTGTGTTTATTTATGTTTGCATTAAATTAAGTAATTGTTCTGCACTCATATCAACAAAGCTATATAAAGCATTTGACATCCTTATGAAAATTCTTCATGTGCTATTTATTATCTATCATCTTAAAACCAATAAACAGATCAGTAAAACAAGCAAACTGATTTTTAGGTGCATGACAGAGTTACAACAAGTGCTATTGCTGTATATATGTTCCTTAGATATTGGGAAATGTAAAATCAGAGGAAAAATTGAAATTGTATTTTTCCAACCTTGCACCTGCCAGATAAGGTCCTATGACATAATCCCATGTGCAGAATTAGATGTAGTTCATTGTGAATATGCATGGCTGAAATACGGGATAAACAAAAGAAAATGAGAGAAGCCTTGGTGCTGTCAGAAGAGTTTATCGAAGCTTTTCTAGTTTTCTTTTTTAAAAACTTAAATGTACAGAGTCCCAAGTAATAATTAACTTACATGCATTCCTTACTGCCCTGAGCAAACAGAAACTAACACCCTACTGTAAGTGAGCTGGGACTGTGACCTAAGAAGTCAAGTCCCACCAGAAGATTCATACCCACCCCAACATATTTTGGCACAGATTTGCCTCAGAAACCAGGAGAAACAGATTATGAACAAGGTTAAGCAGCTCACAAATGGTTCCAATGACTGACAAGTCAGGTCTATTCAAAATAAAGCTGGGACCAGTCAAAGTCTGTCTTTTAAGTGGTTACTGGCTGCTTAAGTGATTGAGCTGCTGGGGCACCTGAAATGGGGATCCAGATCTATGTCACATAGGCTCACACCTTGTTGACTGCTGTTCATGGACCCCAAACATGGTCATGTTACATTGTCAGTGACAACCAACATTCCTATTTTGAAAATGGCTAATGAACAACCCAGACAAATACATACCCAACCTTCATACAAATGGCAATTGAGTTAGAGGTGATGGACATAGAAACTATACTTTGCAGTTCCAGTAAGCCATGAGTAAAGATCACGTGATCCAGGGAGAGAAATACTCCATGCTAATTTATTTATTTATATTTGTCCCTGATTTCTGTCAAGGATTTTTGAGGAACAGTATTCATCATTCTCATTCAGATGTCAGAATAATGACTATTGTGGAGGTTATATGACATTAAATATTGTGTTCTTAAACTCACGCATATTTAGAGTGATGTAACTCAGCATTGCTCTCATGTCTGCCAGGGAAAGGCATATTTCTGTTTTGTAAATATGATAGGGTTTGTAGCTACTAACTTATCCAGACAAGTAGTATACTCCCAGCTGGATGGCAGATTCCAAAGCATCATTAAGAAACAAAAGGGAAACCATAGCTGACAGAGATTGCATTAATTAAATGACTTATAAGCGTTTATGAAGTCCTGTAGGCCAATTCATTTGCAACCAAAAATGAGTAAGGGGAGGGAGAAACTTCACTTCCAAGTCAGTCTCCACTCCAAGAAAGGCAAATTTCAGGAACAGATTTGTTAATAGAAATGCTTTCTGTGTTGGAAGGCTGTGTAGGATATTTTGGCAGTCAGTTTGACAGGTCAATCTATGAACCATAAAATTCTTCAAAGACAGACAGAAATCAGCAGCAGCAAAATACATCCTAGACAAGCATTTAGCTTCTCTCTATCTGCCTTTTAATGGAGTAGCTAATTTCTCAAGTCTTTCATTTTAATACCAGTTTTGCTTCTTATGTATTTTTTTTAGTATAAAGGCAATGTTGCAATATGCCACCCCATTTTCTTCAGGGAGGTGGTCCTAAGTATGGATGGTGGGCTCTCTGATCATTCTCAGAGCCATCATTCAGATGACTGAGAGAGCAACAAGCACTCCTTCATCAGGCCACATGGCTGCCCAGTGACCTGGTGCTGCAGAGGACACATACTGGCCACAATCTGGTCTTCACTGGTCAATTCTACTTCTTGCACTTGGCTTTTTGGTTGGTGCCTCAGTGACAAATGGTCCTCAAATGTGAAGAGGCTCTATGATAACAAAACATGGTGGAGGATGAAAGATGCATTTCTGACTTTGTCTCCTGCATCTGTTTCACATCCCACAGCAATCAAAAGACAACATCAACTTTTTCTGTCACACATCTATATGTGGCTGCACCTTCTGTGGAGGAAGGAGGGAGCCTTTTTTTTACACATTTGTCCTTCCCAATGCTCTAATCCTTCAGCAGACCATTTTCATATTAGGTCAGTTGGGTCAGCTACTATTTTTGTTAACCACACAAGTGCACACACAGTAGCTATGCCTTCTCCCACCAGCACTAAAAGCCCACTGCTGCACACCTTCCCCCATTCATTCTTGCACTTGCCTGAGAAGTCATTCAGGCAAAGCAGCAACTGAAACATAATCTTTTTTAATTACTATAATTACTAAAAATTGCATGTACCAGTAGATACACACTGTAGTAAATCTATGTGAGCACTGACCTCAATACTCTTTAGCTTAAGCAGAGCTCCCTTGCCAGACCTTGTCTATGTATATGTATACTGCTTTTCACTTTCACAAAGCATGACAGTGTTTCAGATCTTTTTAACTGGAGATTCATGACTGTACAAGGACTTATTTAATCACTGAATCCCTCTGTTAAACCCCAAAGTATCTCCCTCTGCTTTCTGCTGATAGGGCTGATATTTCAAAAGCAGTTAGCAATTTGAGGAGCCTTAATGTGGGATGCAGGAAAGAAGTCTCCTTTATGAAGTTTTTGCAGTGGTTCCTTCCAAAAATTCCCACTGAAACAGCTGGCTGTAGCCACCATAGATGCAAGAAGTTTGGAATTGCAGACTTTGCCAAGTTTGTAAATTTTCTCTTTTTATTATTGTGAGAAAATATTATGAATTATTGTGGGGGAAAAGTAATCTGAGGGTGTAGGTCTCCACTTAGAAATTGTATCCATGCTTGATCTCAGCATCTTTTTTTTTCCCTATATATTCAGTTTATGTGCAACCTAGTTTTCTCCACTGAAAGTTGTGAATAACAGATGTAACCTCATTGTCCTTACTGACTTCACTGAGCTATAATTGAATACTGCTTTTGGTATGCTCTCAGCAGTGTTGCTTGTATACTGGAAGTCATCTCAGTACTAATATTGAATTTATTCCATCAAAAACTAGCCCCTAGGGGCAAAACCAAACCAGAAATAATTAAATTCATCTAGTAAACCACAGGCTCATTTGAATAACATTGCCTTCTCTTAATGCTGTGTGTACATACAGTAAGCATAGATCATTATAGCCTGGCATCCACTCGAATGCCTGTGAAGCCAAGATCCTGTTTTGGCTTCACAAATAACTAGTGCTTTGAATGAAAGAGAGAAGAAATCCAAGTTTTTGGATTTCATTTTTTTCCTCCAAGTAGGAATGCTATGTACTCTATTGTCAGTTTTTTCACACAGTATTTCGCTTCTGTTTGAACTCCTTTCATATTGCACTAGTACTTTTTTTATTGCTTCCAATCTGTCAAGAGTGAAATGACAGTAGTCTTCTGTCAAACCAGTTATACATCTCATTGAAATCCCTTCACATTTCACCTAGGTTCATTATTTTCTTGTTTCTGTGTTGTTCGCAAGATGAACCACTTCACAGTTCACACTTCCCCTTGGAACACTCTTACCTCTTACCGCACGTTCAAGGGCTGACCAGCATTCAGTGGGATTTCACTTAATATTTCTATTCAGTATGACACAGCTGCTGGTATGGATCCTTCCCATACTTTAAGGTAAACAGAAACCTGCAATCAAGTAGGATTTGTCAAAGGCCTTGTGAAAGTTTAGGTCTGTATATAGAGCTCAGTGGTGAATGCCTCCTCTTCTATCTTCCTTCAGCTTTTGATATAGAAAAATTTTTGCAGTCAAAGATACAAGGAAAAATCAGTATGTGCTTGAATATTGTGAAGTGGGTTGTTTTTATTTTTAAAATTTCTCTTTTTCAGCCGTGCTACTTTGTATTTTGCATACGAATAAAAATCACGAAGCGTTACATGGAGCAGCTTAAATATCAAAGATGACTGTCAAATAATTCAAACAGAAGGCTCTGTAAGTCACTTTACTGAACAATTTCATATTGGAAACCAAACAAGATGAAGGAGAATAGTGCTTACTGAATCAGAGAAAAGAAAGTCTGGCTTTCCAGTCACACATCTACACAAATGCTAGAAAACGTAGCCGAGTAGCCAACTCCCAACTTTGTTGTGTTTGAGTCTGTTTCTCCACAAAATGGAAACCTCCATCCATCTGCCATACCTCATAAAGGTAAAATATATAAAGATTTATTTCAATTAATTTCATTAAAGGACACCAAGTAAGTGGTCAGCACCATTATTTTTACTTTGCTTCTCGATATCAAGACAAGACAAAGCAACTTTTCACTTACATGTCATTTAGCTTGGTTCACATTTTCCATTAGGTTTTCTGTGCTTTGGATGGAGTGTGAATGCTGCCTCAGTAATAAACTTCTCTGTTTCTTGGGAGGTGGCGGGAGTGCAGCATACAACTATATACTGTTTCTTTTAATTGCAAGAAGTATTATAGGAAGAATTACAGTTACTCTTTTCTGAAGACCTGAAAGCATTTTGAGTGGCACTAGTGTTGCATAAAAGCCCAATTAATGAATGTCACCAACAAGGAGAAAGCCTTGCTAAGGACATGTACATCCACCACCTTATCACAAAATGAAGAACAACCATCAAAGAAAGAGACATGTTCTTATGCATAACAGTAAGTCTTAGTTTATGGCACATCATTTGTATAGCTATTTATTTTTAACAGCTGGTGAGCAAATGACTTTACTATAATGTTAATTTCTTTCACTAGTTGTATATATTTTTCCACAGTGATCTGATCCAAAGTCAAATCAAAGTCAGTCCACATCCGTATACAAATGAGCATTCTGTTTTATGGTAATCCAAGCTCTGACTGACCGTACTCCTACTGATGCCAATGGCAAATCTGTGGTCCTGTTAGGTTTTAAAAACAATGAACCAAAACCATGAGATGGCTAGAAATTGGGCAGAAGCTGGAATCCCAGAGCTTAGAATACTTCATAAGTTAGAGCTGCATTCATATTTTTAAGAAAGTATCCATGTGCAATATGATGTCTCTAGTATGCAAAACACATCAGAGGAACAAGATCTACTTTTGTTGTGTGAAATAAATGTTAGATTGAAGAATGGAAATATTCTCAAGTTTCCTAATGACAATTTTACAACTCATTCTGTGGAATCTTTTCTTGAGTTTTATTTGCTAGAGCAAACTATGTAAATTACTAGTGTACTACTCCAATGACATGAAATTGCTTAAAAACTGACAGAAAATTGCTTATAAAATTTTATGTCCATATCATCAGTTATCTTAAAACTTCAAATTGTTAAATTTTATTAGAAACATTTTTCAGATAATCCACTCTACCTCTCCTTAGCTTTCCAAAGATGATTCAAAAATGAAATGCACCCAAATCCAGCTCTATATCTCCCCTGCACTGTCACGATCTAGGTTTCTCCCTGTGGATGGGTGTTAATGGCATGAGTCCTCATCATGGCAGTGGCTGAAAACATACCCTATCTTTTTACATATCCTACTTATCTTCTTTGCCTAACTGTAGTTCCTTCACCGCTTCAAGCCAGCACATTGTTCTTCTGCATTCCTTATTCCTTATTAACATGTATTTTCTTTCATGGCTACCCTCTCTGTATTTTGGTGTCATTGTGTCTGAGTTTTACTTCTCTGCCTTCCATAAGTAACAGATATACCTGCTAACCCTCCCAAGATTCAATGCAAGAATGCAGGATCTCCTAATTTGCAATAACAGATGTATCCATACTCTGTATATCCAGCAGCTGTAAAGCTGTTCAGCTTACCTGCTGTTCAGCCAGCAAGCCTCTAAACCTGACTTCCAGCATGGTCAGAGGCACATACTTCAGGATGCTGCATGGTTGAATGCAATAAGACAATTACCATATTCCCTAGTGTGTCCAGACAGGATGTCTGTGGGCAATTTGCAATCTGCTGAGCTGATAAGATACGGACTGGAAGCAGAACATGCTATGTTGGCTGTTGTTCATAAGATCGTTCTTCCACAGAGAAGGATGATTTTCTCTACAAAAGACGCTATCATCTCCTCTGTTCCCCTTCTTCAAATCTGCATGTTGTTAAGAAGTCTTGTGAAGATGTATAAATCTTCCTGTAAGCATCGGTGCCAAGATCTGTTGTTATGTGAGGAACTCTTCTGCTTGCTTCACGCTTGTCTGGTGTGGTGATTAAATGGAGATGTGTCCATGGGAAGTGCTTACACTACAGTTTATCAGAGTTGATGACAAAAATCTTCTTGGTCATATTGAAATGCCAAGGGAGAAATTATGAATTTTATGGAAAACATTCAAAGCTCTTTATCATTCCTACAGGAAAACCTTGCTACTCAAGACAGAATGAATGTGCAGAGACAAATGATTATTAGCAGTAACACCCTAAAAGTCAGGCAGCCAGACAGGTGGGCAATAAACTAGCACTAACTTTTGGACATCACCTATATCACTCCTTTTAGGCCTTAATTTCTGCTAGATAAGCAATGAGCCATGCAACAGCTTCTGCAATACAAATGCTACCTCCTCACAAGATCATCCTGGTGCCCAAGATGGCAATTGCCTGTTAGAACTCTTCCCTGTGACATGTGCTAACTCTGCCTCTCAGCCTCCACACTTCTTCCCATCCCTCATCCTACTCAGCAAAAGGATACTTACTAGTAACTAATGCCAAAATTCACAACAGCCAAAAAAAATTTCCTTTTAATAGCTTTAATAACTTGCACTGCTTTGTTAGCTGTAAGTGAAGCTGATACATGATAAGCTTGGTAAAATTTTCTACAGAAACCACCTTCTAACAAAAAATTGTATTCGTTACTGAACTGAAATGGAGGTTCAAAAGCACTTGCTTTCATCACTAAAATTTAAAAAAAAAAAAAAAAGAGAGAAGTGGCGAAGTGTCCTCTTTTTATTTAAAAACTACAGGCTAGAACTGAACTGAATTGTTGTGTTTAGGCTGAAAACCAAAATAATTTGGATGAAGGCCCGAACATTTCAGCTGAGAACTAGCTAATGCTTCATCATTGTAGTTAGCAGATGTGACTGGATCCACACAGGGAGTGAATTTGTTCTGCAAAACTTGACATTTTTTTTCAGTCACGTTTCAGGCAGAGAAGAAACCCTTTGAAAATGTGGCGATTGATTAAAAGGAAATCATCCCTTCTTTGCAGAGGAAAGCCAGGTATGTACACATAGAATGGAACTGGCAATAAAGCTCTCATGGGCTTTCCCTGCTTGTGTTCCTCCCTGCCGCACGCAGTCTGTCAGTGTCACTGCAGGAGAGAGTGCTCAGACCAATTGGATAATGGGCATGCAAAAAGCTGTCACTTCAAATATTTTTTAAAAGTGTGTTAGCCTTTATAAACTGTCCCCCAACCTGACTGAGGAATACATTTGGTAAAGGTCCAAGACTCTGCAAAATACAGTGATTCCATGTGCTCAAGATACTTGGTTATTTAAAGGTTTACTGTATGTGGCAATCTATAAAGAGACCAGAAAAGCTTTCCACTTAATATGTCCTTCAAGATAGGAGACAGAGGAGTTTTAAAAAATTCAGGAGGTGCTTAAAATTACAATCATTCTGTATAGCTTATATTGCTCTCCTTCTTGCACAGATTCAAATAAAAATTGTTGCATTTGTTGTTACCTCCGTGCTAGATTTTTTTGAGTGCATGCAATTCATTTGAGGTTAATTTACTATTAACCTGCCAGGCGGGGGGACCTTCCTACAAAATGCCCTGGACATCTCCTGGCTCCACACCTTAAAAAGTTCCAAGCATGCCCAAACCCTACCCCTTCCCTGTTTGGCCAAGTGGCCCAGAAACACATGCTGCAGCCTGCTCACTGTTTGGCCAATGGAGGAATAGCATGGCATGGCATGGCATGGCAGAGCAGGGTGTGGCATGGCAGAGCATGACACAACAGGGAAGTCTAGCTGCAATCCCATCTGAGAGGCTCTACTCGAGGAAGATGCACCTGCTATCACTCATTGCTTGGCAATAAAGTAATCTTTTTTTTCCTCTCTTCATCCTTTATTCCTCGCCTCTTCACATGTCAAACATTAGTTTTCCTTTTAACTCTAGTTTCACTCAGTAACAGTATGGAATTCCTGTTCACATGAGGCTGGGATTGTGGATGCATCTTGAGCTCTGTGTGTTGCCAGGCTGAGAGAGCTCTGTCCCTGAGAGGGGCAGAGCTCTGGCCATAGCTGGGTTGCCATTTGGCATTGCCAGTGACCAAAATGCACAGGTTAGAAGTGAAAACACTTTGCTCACAAGAGACTGATGTCCTTGAATGGCCCTGCACCCGGCGGCTGCCTTGGCAACAACATGTAGCTGTTGCAAGTGCTCCAGTTTGAGAGACTATCAATCTGACTGTTTTACATGTGCCTATTTAGCAATTAGCCACACTGCTGACACCAACAACTCCATATAAGAGTAAAAATTTTGTAAAAGAACATAAATTTTAGCCTCTCTCTAAAAAAAAAGTGTTTTGCCCCTAGGCAAATGGAGCTACAATCTGCAGCATCAGTGAGGTGTCAGGGGAGCTCCTGAGCTTGCTCTGGGGTGTGTAGTCCCTCGGGGACACTGCCAGCTTCCATGTGCTGGAGTGCTGAACAGACCCCATCATGACTGTTTCCAGAGTTTTTTAGGGGGTTGACATGTTTTCCTGTCTTCAAGAACCATATATGATGCTGCTCAACAGGCCTTTCTTCTTCTTCTTCTCTTTGAAAAGCAATTCAAAGCCTATTCTCACAGCTACAGGTACTCTCAAGTGAATACCTCTGATGTCTCAACCCTAACAGCTCCCTCATGGGATAAACTGCTGTTGCACTGTGGAAGTGGCAAAGGTTGTGAGTACAGCACAGTCGAGGCAGAGGAGCCAGTCCTGATATTTTGAGAGACTGTAATCCCAATCCAAACAGTTTAGAAAGCTGTTGAAAGATCCAGTTTATCACTTGGCAAAACATCCAGGGTTTGCCAAGCAACAAAATTCACACAGTCCAGACTGATGCTTGCCAAGGTTTGACAGTCTTAAAGCACCACCATCTTTGAAACACAGTGTTAAATCTACTCATTTCTTTCTATTTTACTCTGGGAAATGGATTAAGAATAAACCAGATCCTTCTCAAATATTCCAGGTGGTGTGTGACCACTGAACAGAAGGAGCTGCTCTGTCACTGATGCAGCTTGATGACTGGAGAGGGAACCTCCTCCGTCCATCCATCCATCCCACTGCTCGCTCCTCCACGTGAGGACAGCTGCATTCCAGCTCACCTCTTCAGCTCTACCACCCATGTGTTACAGCTTTCTTTAGCCACTAGAATCAGATGTCTGCTTTGTTTGCCCTCCTTTTCACTGTAGGACATTGAGAACTCATACATTATTCTAATTATACTATTTGAGTTTTAACTTTCCACCACTATTTTTAAAGTGCACAATCTCTTCTAGCATGTAAAACTACATCAAAGAAATATATTTTCTGCTTCTTTTAACAGCTTTTAAGTATTGATCATTTTTAATGAGCTTTGTTGTAAAGCAGACTTGTGACTTTTATCAAGGACATTGTATAAATGCATGGCTGTGATGATGTTGATCCAGCAAAAATATTTTCAGCACTTTGAAACCTGTAGTTCTGGCATGCTCTAGAAATATAGACAGGAGGTTATTACAAACTCTCTCTCTCATACAACATACTGTAGTAGTAGTGTTAACCTGTTTTATTTTTTTAATTAAAGCCAGAGGCTGGACCTGGAAGGAAAGGATTTGGAATTGTTGCATTTTTTCACATTGAAAATCTGATATTTGTGTTTTGGGTTTGTTTTGTTGTTTTTTTTTTTTTTTGTGTAGGATTTTAATCTTCTTGGTAACAGGCCAGAGTAGTGCAATGTGCAATAATGGTTCTGGCATGTTTTCAGGGATCATGGCAGAATTTATTTCACCTCTCAGTATGCAGGAATATATTCCAGTGGGTAAGGAGTGTTCATTATTTTAGGCTTGACTCAGTACAAATATATGTATTTTAAAAAGGAATATAACTAGCTTCAGCCCACACAAAGCCATGAAGCCAGATGTCTTTTTTTGACTCAAATTCAAGTAGATCCTTTATAAACTGATGTGGAAAAAAAGCTGAAAGGGAAGTTTTAATTATATGCTACAATCAAGAAGACATTTTACATCCCAATTGGCAGAGCTCTTACTGTGTATTTTAAGCAAGATGAAGATGACAGAAGAAAGCAGAGAGAAAAAAAATATCTATACTAGTTCTCTGGTGCAAGGAGCAGCTTGATCTTATTTATTATAGTTTTTGCAAGTTCTGATATTTAGAGCCTGTTCTGTAACATCCAGGAAGAAACATTAAGGAACCTTAACCATGTAAGCACGAAGTATAAATTAATTTCCTGAAATCACAGCCACAGCTCCTAGAGGGATGTTAACATATATGCCTTTTCTTTTGGCACCTAATGAGTCTCTGGTAGATCTTGCATCATTAGTCTTCACAAAAATGAATGAGGATTGGGAGGGAGGGGAAATTCTTTCAGTATTCCCTCCATAACTGCATGCAACTTTACCAGAAACAAGTAAAATGCTATAGTTTTCTTTCTTAATTAATTTGCTTTGGCAACTGCCAGACTTATCTAACAGCTTTTTAATACATCAAAACTGCAAAGTGTCAGGATCCAGAATTAATGCTCAACCCTCATAAAAATTGCATTTTGTAAATACAGACCTTTTGAGCTTCCTCTCCTTCTAAATAGAAGACGGATCTACATAATCAGTTCTTTATGCCCCAGTACCTTCACTGTGCAAATGTAACATCCAGTTCTTGATTAGAAAATAGGATTCAGTAACAAGCTCTTTAACTAGAGCTGCCCATAGGCAATAGGTTTCACAGATTGGTCAGTAGGTTTCTCACAAAGACTTTCTGTCCTAATTTATTTAGGTTTTTCTGTATGCAGAATGACCAATAAACGTAATCTGAACTATTAGCTTTCTGTGTAAACAGTTTGCAATATTGCATACTAAAAAATATTGGAGCATTTGCTTGACACATCTAGTAATTGGCAAAGTAACTACAAAACATTAAACCTGAGGTTTCCTGATTTGGTAGGAGCCTGGAGTAAAAAGGGTAACAGTGCTTTTGGGGATAGAATAATCTCTGAAGAGCAGAGTTGTTAAAGTTTCCCAGCCTGTACTAGTAAATAGCACTACCTCTTTACTGAATGTGATTAACGAAGTGTAATGATTGCATAGTTACACATTGGAAGAGCAATCAACATTACCATTGTTAACTATAGCAAAGTTTCACTCCGTAGTGCAGGGCAGCAGCTATTTGTTAAAGGCTGGCAGGCTTTTTAACTGATTTAAAACGGCTGACACAAACTGAGTCATTAGAATTCAGGTTTCAAATTTTCAACTAGTATTTTAATTCTTCATTACTGCCAAATACCTAAGACTTTGCTTAATATGATTCACACTGCGATCATTAATATTTCTTTAAACATAATTGTTATGCTGGGTGACATCTTACTTGTCCTTCTGCCGAAGTTAAACCAGGAGATCCTTCAGGAACAGGAAGTTGTTCTTCCTTGGGTTTCCCTCTCTGGCCCAGCCTCATCCTGCCATTGGGGGATGCAAAACCTTGTAGTACAGCTGTCTGAAGTCTCACTGACAACATTAATTGCTAGTTATTGCTAAGAGTTTATGTCCTCCTCAGAAATCTAGCATCATGCCTACTGTCATCTATTGTCTTACAGTTCAAGAAACACTTTGACGTGTAAGGAAAACAGATTTTAATAAGAGAAACACCTAAACAAAGGACATTTGTGCCACATCCAAAAGCAAGATTCAGAAAATTAGACAAAAATAAAGCAGTACACATGGAAAAATCCTTTCATTAATCCTTGCTAAAATCAGAAGTGCTCTTGAACAAGTGACTAAGTGACTCCTAAGGCTGTCACAGCCATCTCACTCTTCCTATTGGAATCCACTGGTGGCCAGACAGCATCTTCTTTTCACATGAAGTGGTATGCTTTCTACCACAAACCTGAACTACTTACTAATAAAAATGGGCTTTGTCCCAGAGAGCAATATTATTTTGTCGCTATATATGTTTGCAAATGAGTTACTAAATCTGAAGAACTAAATGTTCAACTGGCAAAAAAAATGAGGGCTAACCATATGTCTAGAAAACACTGCCCAAATAGTTGAGGGGTCCTCCATGTGCTGGACAGCATTTTCTCAATTCTTCATTAAAGAATATTTTTCATTCAACTGTCATGTGTAAGTAGGTTTGCATACCTGTGTGCAAAATAGCTGACTTAATTTTATCTGTCTGCCACACAGGTGTCCCCAGGTACACAATGGTTGTCTGAGGTCCAAAAACTTGCAATGGAGATGTAGTTCCCACAGTCAGTGGTGTCTGAATAATTCTTTGTCTTACCAAAAATTCACTGAATCTCTCTCCAGAACTCCAGTGATGCTAATGGAAGCTGAGACATCTATATAAGTCATAGCACATCTAGATGCTGGAAGTATAAAATGCAGTGGGAAATACTGACAAACTTAAAGCTCAAATAGCAAACCTCAGCCCAAATGTTCTTCTGCTTTGATGGTTTGCAACTTTCCCTCACCAAATATCAGCAAGCAGTTCCCTTCAGAACTGTCAGGCCTGGAACACTTACTAAGGAGCTGCAACATCACGCTTCAAAGGCCAAATATCTAGTTAGCTGTGAGTCATATCCCATGTATTGATCCCATGCCATCTGGAAGCACAAGCTCAAATAGCTACCATCACCCATTGTGTAACTTCAACAAAGTTGAACTGTCAAGAAATTTCAGGTCTCTGAAAGTGTTAGCAGGAGAAATACTTGCTGGCTACAGGTAAGAGTGGTACAGAAAAAATAAGCATTTGTTATGCCATTGGACAAAATTGAACCAGGGCAGAATAAACCCTCTGAATATAACAGATGATAAAAGTAAAGGAAAAAGGGGTCAAGAACTGTCAATAGTTGTAACAGAGGATTGGGCATAGAGCCATTCTGGTGGATTTGGGCCAGATACAGCCTGAGGCTGTACTTAAGCCGCTCTGAGTTGGAATGTTTAGATGTTAGTTTGAATGGCTATAAAAGTTTAATTAATGTCTGAGGGGCTTGGGGAGACAGATGAGCAGAGAATTAACATCCAAAAACTGCTTCCCATAATGAAACCTATCAGTTTCTCATAAAAATTACAAAAGCAAAGAGAAATATATGAAAAGGTTTGGTTATTTTCTTTTGATAATATAGAACCTCTGAAGAATTTCTTCATAAGGCTCAGAATTCTTACTATAGCTGTAATAATTTCCTTTCCAGACTAAGAGGTTCATTTATAAATATCTTCAGCTTTAAAATACTGTGACCAGAATGAAAAAGCAATTGTATACATTTGTGGGTTTGTTACACAGAAGACTAAAAGTGCATTTCCCTGACACTACATACCTCAGTATGGCAAACTCAGCAGCAAAACAACTGAAGACTGTGAGGATGTATTTTTTAGCTGCACAAAACATTATCAGTCTTGATGCTTAGGACACATATTGATCATCCTCTGTGATCAGGCAGAGTTTTTCCCTGCAGTGTAAAGCTGCATACCTGACTGTGCATGGCATTTGTGGCTTCCTGCTGCAGCATTCAACACTAATTGGTTCTAGACACAAGGTATTGCACCCCTAGCTTATTAGCATGTTTTAATCAGCTAAACATTTAATTTGCAGTGTTATGTATGGTATTATGAATACATTCAGTACTTGATATAATACCTGAAAATCTACCCACACATGCAAAAAGTGAGTAACAATGCAACTCATTGCTTGTGCATATCCTCTTCTCGGGTCCTGAAGCGAGTGTTTACTAAACATCCTTGCTCCTGCATGCTGGCTTTTTTCCAGTTGGGTTAGTCTGCACATCTCCCACTTTTGATCAGACCCTGTTAGCACAGTCAGCCAGGCTCTCTTTTTCCTTCCAAAGCAGAAAGTTCATTTGCCACCCGAAACAACACCATCCACCTAACATGTAACAAAATAACACTTGGAAAAGTAATCAGGGCAGGGAATATTCCATCTTGTATCATAATGAGTTTATAAAATTGACTGAGCATTTTGTCCTTCATGTTGGCCAGAAGCAGGAGTGCTATGCTACTGGAAAGTGGAGATTTACTGCTTTCCAGAGTATTCACAGGCACATTTTTTTTTCATCTCTTCCCCAGGATTCCCTGTATGGGAACTAAGCATGCCTGGCTTAGTTCCTATTGTGGTGAGAATGTGTTTATTGTGTGGTTAATGATAGTAGAAATGTAGAGCCTTGGATGGATGTCTCTTTTTGCTTTGCTAAATCTAAATAAATACATGGAAATCAACCTATTTTTCTTCCTTATACTTCTCAGTTGCTAAAAGCAACTGAAACCCAGGGAATTTAATTTGACTCCCAAATTTGAAGGCATATTTTTTTCACCTTTGTTAAATCTTTGTATGTTTTCTTTCTGGGGCAGAACTGCAGACTCAGCTTAGATAGGTTCTATTGAAAGCCGTATTTGAAAAATCAAAACCACTGTTTTTTCTCTAAAATACCTACAAAGAGACACATTTTAATGAGCAGCATTTTGGAACAAGCCTGCTTAGGTGTTAAATACTTAGGCTATTTTTCAAACATCTGAATGAGACGTTCCGATTTTCTTTTATGTTAGCCACTTACTGTATCCAGTGGAATTCACTCGGTTTGTGGATTTTTCTGCATTTCAAAGAATTAGTCCTTTCCACATAACAGACAAATATTTGGGCTTGAAAATGTGGATTTTGTTATCAGGAATATGGATATGCAATTCTAAGGGCATTTATTTTGAATCTTGTAATGAAGGAGGAAGTCAACCGAGCATTGCTGGACTGCTGTGGCAAGGGGTGTGTTACACTGTGATAGCACAGCACCAACTGCTGATTCCTGTAAAATAAGCTTATATGCAAACACCTTTATGTCAGCACGTAGGTAAAGTATCTTTAGTTTGCAGCTAATCTGGAAAACAAAGTTCATAAGAGAGACTTGCAATAATCCTTCCTCATCTGTAGCTGGAACATTCCATGAGCTATGCAAACATAAAACAAAGTTTCTGTCATCTCTGTGTTAGGAATAGGAAGCTCCAGCCCTCTAAACTTCCTGATCTTTTCAAATATAGCTCATATGCAAGAGAATACATGATGAATAAGGTTTGGGTGCTGCCCACAGAATATGTATGAGAATTAAAATGGTAATTTTAACTTTTTCCCATCCAATTGTTTTGGGCTCTTTTCTATTCCTAATTAGAAGTCTGAACACAAATGAAGATATTTACAGACTTTTGAATGTTATTAGAAAGAATATAGTCTATAAAATAAGAAAACTAAGGAATGAAAAATCATAGTCTCTAATGAACAAGCACTGCATTATGGATGTTCAGTTACCAAAAGGGAATGACACCAATGGCAATGTATCATTTTAGGAATCCCTTTCCCAGTGTGCAGAAGTGTCTACAGGGCAATAGGAGTGTTAAATTATATGCTTAGTGGCAGCTTCAGCCTTGTCATCAAATAAATACTTTTAATCAACAGACATTTTTAATATTGCTGCTGCTTTTAATGACCTCTTCACCACTTGCCTACCCTTTACTTATGCAGGGATAATTTTCAGGAAAATTAAAGAGACAGTGCCTGCAAAATTATTTTAGAATCCTTCAGCTGTTTGTTCTTTGGGACTAGTGACCAGGCACTAAGTTTTCAGAACCTTTGCTTGAACTGGACCTGAAGGCACCACAGCTGTAATCTCTGTCCAAGACAGTACTACATTGCTCATTATAAATTCTACCAACACCGTTAAAGAACTCACTGGGGAAACAACACTTCACACTTGCCTCTGAGGCAGAAAAGTAACATCTGTTCACTTCTACTGTCTACTGGTATCCTTACAATGAGCCAATTCATTATTAACATATTATATTTATAACAAACTCACTGGAAATCAATTCATTAGGCTGAGAAGCCTTATCCTACTCATTAATTAAAGTCAGGTTTTTTCTGTCATTACACTAAGAGCATGCCCTAAAGAGAATTATGTATAATCCCTGGCCATTACAGCCAGGGATTGAACCAATGAAAAATGAAAAACTTTCAGAACTGAAGTGCTATTTCAAGTCAAATTTCATCTGTACCAGCTCAAGGAAACTTTTTGTCTGTTCCCTATACACCAGAAGCTGCAGAAGTGGTAAAAATGCCTTTTAGTCTGAAGGACCCCAAAATGCTTTACAATCAAAAATCACTTGAACATCTCCTGAAGTGCAGCCTCCTTTGTCTTGAGAGGGAGCAGCTGCTGAGCTATGCACACCAACAGCAGCATACAACAATTTCAAAGCACACGATATCAATTCTGACTGAAACCACAAGGATGAATTCAGGCCATAATAATGTGGGTGCCCAAATGTATTGTGTCTAGAATACTTTACCCCACCAAACTCTCATGAAGACCCGTCAACAGATAATTGATTACTACTTTTCTCCTTTTTTACTCTTTCCTCCAAAGTAGTATTGGGCTACAGTTGCAGCATGCTGCAGCATGGCTTCATGTTTTCCTTAAAATGAAATCGTACAAAGTTCATGCAAAACACTAAAAACTTCACAGATGCACAGTGGCCACTTTTGAAAGTTGTTTACAAAGCCCTACAAAGAACTCAAATATTAGTAACATATTTATTCCATGCTTTCATGTTTGTGCTTTCTCCCAAATGAAGCACATTCTCCAGTAACCCTGTCTCTCCTTAGGTAAAGGAATTAATAAAGGTTTGCAACTTGTCTTTGTTCATTTTACGTCAAGATTGCCGACCAACATAATCCTCTCTGCTTGCTTTAGATCAATCTATCCTAAGTATCCTTGAGGATGGAAAAGATCTTTGTGATGCAAAGAATCATACATACTTGACTAAAACCCAAGAAGTACACATGTATTGAGCTGAAGCAATTATTTTTTGTGTACAGTGTTTTAGACACACTCTACATTAGTTTTAGAACTCCTGTTCAAACATAACCTTTGTTCATACATCATTTATTCACTCTCTCAGAGATTTACTCTTCATGAATGTCCCAGAGGCACTGCTAGTACAATTGCTTAAGATTCTCCCTGTGCTGTGCAAATGGATATGTGGTGCACTTTCAGGATCAAGGATTGAACTGTCAGCATCAAAATACAGGGATTGTGTATGGTTCTTATAAGCTGCCTCAGGCTTACATATAAAGCATAGTTGTAACAGGTTGGCATACTTTTATGCAACAACATGAAATATTCAAAGTTCATTGAAATTAAAAGTATTTGTGTCTGTCTGTACAGTAAAAGAAATTTATTCTACCTCATTACATCTGGAAGGCTAAACCTTAATCATGTTGTTGGCATGAAGTCACAGATGAATGCATAGCTGAGAAAGACTTTCCAAGTTTTGAAAAAATATTTTCTTCTTTTGGCATAATCACTGCTTTGTATAATATCAACAATAAAACATTTCTTTATAATGATGGCATGGTTACCTTATGTATCTTTTAAAGTTTTAAGTCTTTAGCTGTGTTCCTGACTATGTTAACATTCAATTTTCATGGAAATAAAAAGAGTTTATGTCTTTCAGAAAATTTCAGTTCAAGAGTGCTTTTGATTCAGCTACCTTGATACCAAAATGGTACATACTCCTTAGTGATAGGCACAAATATGTGTGGAAAGTATAGAATCATGGAAACATAGAGTAGTTTGGGTTGGAAAGGACCTTTAAAGATCATTTAGTCCACCCCCTTGCCATCAGCATAGATATCTTTCACTAGATTGCTCTAAGTCCCATCCTCCCTGGCCTGGAACACCTCCCATGATGGGACATCCATAGTTTTTCTGGGCACCATTTTTCTAAATCTACCTTCTTTCACTTTAAAATCATTGTCCCTTGTCCTGTCATGACAGACCCCAGTAAAATCTCTATCTTTCTTATTACTCCTCTTTATAACTTAGAATACTGCAACAAGGCCTCACCGGATCCTTCTCTTCTCCAGGCTAAACAACTCTAACTCTCTCAGCGTGCTTCCGATCCTCCTTTCTTTACAGAGAATCATCTTTATGGTCCTCCTCTGGATCTGCTCCAACAGATTGATGTCTCATACGTCAGGGACCCCAGAGCTGGCCACAGTACTCCAGGTGGGGTCTCACAAGAGTGGAGTACAGGAAGAGAAACACTTCCCTCCACCTGCTGGCCACGCTGCTTTTGATGCAGCCCAGGATGTGGTTGGCTTTCTGGGTTGCAAGCACACATTGCCAGCGCATGTCCAATTATTCATTTGCTGGTCCACTTGATGTCCTTCTTAATGGGGCTTTCATCAATTCTTTCATCCCCTAGTCTGTATGGATACTGGGGATTCCCCAACCCAGTTACAAGATCTTGCACTTGGCCTTGTGGAACTTCATAAAGTCCCCATGAGCCCACTCCTCACAACTGTCAAGGTCCCACAGGATGCCCTACATCCTGTCCTTCAGGCACAACTGCACCATCAGCTTAGTGTCACATGCAAACCCACTGAGGGTGCACTCAGTCCCAAGTATAGGACAAAGTGGATGATTACTCTGTTGAAAGTAAGCACATACTCTGAACTGAAATGTCCTGGGTCAAAGAGGTCTTCCAGATTCCAAACAAAATTGAAAGCCTTGTTAAAAACATAATTGAACTGGTAGAAGAAAGTGATCTGAAATATGTCAGGGGGTATATGGAATATTGTAGTGGCCTGTTTGGTATGAAAAAGGGAAAAATCAATCTGGAATATTGTATAGATATGTAGGCCTCATTGCAATGGATCTGCAAACTGCAAATGGTAACAGTTCCTGATTGATTACAGTTTTAATTTTCATACTCTGTATGTCAACTGACCTTTATTGGCTTTATGTTGTAGCTTTTATTTCCATTAGAAACCACTAATATAACATAATGTGATCTTTTTATAATTTGTAATTTGATTAGTGTCTATTTAATAATAGACTTGTCATGCACATTAGGAAGTTGATTATAAAATTTCCTGCAGGAAAGGTAGGTCAAAAGGTCTAAAGAAGAGACAAAAAAAAGTGCACTATGTGGGAATAATTGGGTATGACAGACTTCTTGCAACAATTCTTAGAAATGTGATAATTAAGAATTGCCATGAGATTGCCTCTTTGTTGCAGGACATTCGTATTGGTGTAACTGGGAGGAAAAAGTGCCAGTAGATGGCACTCCTCAATCTGCAGCATTATACGTGTTTTACCAGGAACACTTGTGAATTTTTGGGGTGTGTCTGACAGCTGCCAAAAGAAAGTCTGGATTTTTTTATTCCCTACAAGTTTAGTAAAGCAGTACTGCCTCTATCCAAGCAAAGAGAATAAAGCCAGTCTGACAGGTTGGGTGAAGTTCAACCTTTGCATTAAGATGGCAAAAAGAGATGACAGCATTTGCTGAACACCAGTATGATACTCTGCCTTCAAGACTATTTTGAGACTATTCTGACTCAACTGAAGCAAGTGTAAACAATGTGTAAACATTGTATAAACTATCAAGTAAAGTACAATTAATTTAGGGCTTTGCAAATTCTAAAACAGAGGTAGAGAAAAAACAGAGGTAAACATAAGCAGGAGGTGATTTTACTGCTTTTATAAACTATTCTAATCTTATTTCAGAGGCAGAATCTCTTCCTGTTAGATTCATAATTTCATTATTCACATTCTTTTGTGTACTTGTAGCTGGAAATTCTCCATCTCGTTCTGTGCTTGTCAAAAAATGATCATGGCAGTTTCAATTTTCATCTATTCTCCATAAACACTGACAGTAATTTTTATCCTTAGTGAAGCTGAAATGCTATATATGCAAGGACTTGCTATAATAGAGCCTGTTGCAGCTATCCTGCAGCCTCAGACTTTTCAACCATTACCTCTACTGGAAAAAAGCACCTCTGGGACAGCCATTGTTCCAGGAGTGAGGAACCTATAGCTCATATGTTGAAGAGAGCCCTTGACTTGCTGATGTTGGCAGCCACATCTTACTGGGTTTTTGTGTGTTTTCATTGGACAACACAGAGATCATAGAATCATGAAATAGTTTGGGTTGGAAAGGTCCGTTCAAGATCATCTGGTCCAGCTGCCCTGCAATGAGCAGGGATATCTTCAGGTGGCTCAGAGGCCCATCCAACATGACCTTGAATACTCCCAGGGGTAGGACATCTACCGTTTCTCTGGGCAACCTGTTCCAGTGTTTCTTTCTTTCTTTTCTTACTTATATCTAAATTAAATTTACCCTCTTTCAGTTTAAAACCATTTCCCCATGTCCTATTGCAACAGGCCACACTAAACTAACTGTCCATATCTTTCTTGCAGTCTCCCTTTAAATACTGAAAGGCTGCAATGCCGTTGGTCAATAAGGGTGTTAAAAGGGTCAGCTTGGCCTCTATAAAATGACAGATCAATGGCTCTCTTCAGTCTAAAGGGTCCATGTTGTACCCAAGTGAGACCTTCAGTTGCCAGTGTCCACTAGAAAAGGAACAAATCAAGCTAAATATCAATGCTTTGGTTTTATTCTTGGGATAATTAGTTTGGATTTGCTCTGGATTTTCAAGGGAAAGGTAGGGTGATGCCTGCTTTCTTTGGATAATTTCTATTAACTCCTTTCATGGGCATGATGAAAATACAGCAGTAGTTTTAAAAGATTGGGAAAAAAAAGGAAGTGTTGTCAGGGATGCGTGTAAAAAGGCACTTTTCTCCAAAGGTGTTTCATGCACGTGTTTACTGCTGTGCTGTGACTTCCATCATTGAGACTAGACTGATAATCCAGGGAAATGTCTTTTCCTCTATTAATGTAATACAAAAATATTTGTTTATTTAAATATAAATACATGCAAATGCCTAATGCACAGGTCTGAGCTATGTCTCAATCATAAAAATATATTGTATATATTTAATTTCTTTCTAAAGAGAAGGACCTTAATTTTTGTCAGGGTAAAGGAAAAATCTTTTTCCCTTTTTTGAGCATTGTGTCCAGTCAAGGAGAGAAAGCTATTACTAGAATTGGTGTTACAATTGAAATCTTAAAACTCACCATGCTGTGCAAATTATAAGGAGAAGAACTAGAAAAGCCAAAGATACAAATTAGTAGACAAGCAAAACCCTGTATTATTTTCAGTCAGCACTTCTGAAACATCACTTTAGCTTTCTATAGATTGCTAAAAAAATGCAGTTGTCTCAGCCAGTTCTAGTTCCTTGTAAAAGATTTTAAAAATAGATGAAGAGGCCTGTATCAGTCATTTCATTATATCTGTTTACATTGTAGTCCATCAGATCTTAACAACATCATCTTCATTTTACCTTTGCATCATTTTTTAATCTGTGAGAATAAATAGAAGGTCTAACAGTTATCTAATGGGGTGGGTGGAAGAGAGATGTTAAATTTAAAAAAAATGGAATAGCTATTTTATGGTGCCTTAAAAAAAATTATTGAAACCTTTGCTGAGTAAAGTAACTCCTTTTAAATGTTTGACTTTTAACTACCTGGAATCACACAAATATGTGAACTGCATATAAACTAGCAAGAAATAATGGGAAATTAATTGTTGCTTCTTATGACAACTAGCTTGAACCACCTTAGTTCTTATTATATATCAACAGCATTTAAATTAACTTGTCAGTTATTAATGACTATTTATTAGGGAGAAGGGAGAATGTCATGTCATTTCATTGTATTTAATGTACTGTGTCACTTAGATTCATTACAAAGAATTCCTCCAAATCCAACTAATACACACCTGCTTCCCCTCTCACTCACCCCTAGCAGGGTATTGGGAAGTAACAACTATTCTAATAATGGTGTCCTAGAGTTTAATCCTTGGGCACTTTGGTTGCTTACAGAGTAATGTGACCCACTAATCTGTTTTGGATTAAATTATTTATGCTAAAACACACACACACACAAAATTAATAGCCCACCCTTCCTTCTGCCACTTTTCCTCAACATTGAAATTGTTCCACACACTTATTTTTAAGACAAGGCAAATTTATTTTTAAATTCTTAGTGAAATGATAAAAACCTAGGGCCAAGCTCTTTTCATGTTTACCCATCTACAATAGATTTTCTGAGCATGTAATATAGATTCGGCATGAAATGGAGAGACACATCATTGGACCTGATGGCTTCCAAGGACTGACATCCATTTTCCATGATATGTACTACATCATTAGCCATGACCAACAAATTATGGGAGACGATAAACTAAAGGAGTTAACAGGAATACTGGGAATGCATTGCAGTGATTTAAAACTTCCCAAGGGAAACAGCAGGTCAATGATGGGAGATGGCAGCAAGGTCCAGACCCCTCATTTGCAAAGCAGGCATTAAGTGTTGGTCCTGGTGGGATTCCACATTGCAATGATGTCATGAAGCAATTACATGGATTTAAGCACATGCAGTGAACAGCACACTATTTCCTACTTGGAAAAGGAACGATGGTTTCATTGCCCTTGGTGGGCATCCTTAACTTGCTCTCATTTAGACAACAGAAAATTTAATCAACAGTTGAATGAACGCATTGATGCCAGAAGGGCAGAAGAAAACAAGGACGTTTTTCAGCTGGGTGCAAGTCCTGTTTGTCTTAACATACACACATAATCCTTACTGGTCAGAACAGTATACAATTTGTAGATGTGGAGTTGCCGAAAATGCAGACAACCAGCATGTTCCATCCCCTAGAGTAGGCGACACCATTCCATACTGGTGGGGAAAATGGCCATCATTCACTACTGGTGGGTATTTTGCCATTGTCTTTGGTATGACTCTTTGTCATATGATATTCTGAGTCTGTACCCCTGTGTAACATGTGTGACTATGTGTAACACGCAGTGTTGCATGAAATGAATTGAAGAAATAACTTGATCACCATGGGACCATCATACATATGCTGACCCATGATGACTTTCGAGGAAAAAAAGGCTCAGAGGCAAGATATCTGTCCTCATGTACAAGGCTTGAATCTAAAATATCTCTAACACTGTTAATATACTATGATGAAGAATATGCCTGTATGTCTGCCACTCAAATGCAGTGAAATTACCCATTGCAAAGCTAAAGATACAAGAATTTTCTTGGGAGACAAGTAAAGGATGAATCCAGAGTGTTAAACATACACCTACAGATAAGCACAAACTGCTCTTATTACTAAATCAGGATTGCTTGACTTTGCCTTCATTGACATAGCTGTATCAAATACATAGTTATATATTAAAACTCCACCAAATATGTGGCTGGGAAGCAAGAGAAGAAGGAAAAAACCCACTCAACTCAAATTAGAAGTTGCATTAAACCATGTTAAACATTGAATTAGTGAACCACACCATTGAGGACACTGTTTATAAGAAGGAAGGTAATTACATATTTAATCTATCTATATTAATCTAGATAATATAGCATAATTATGAATAAATATAATTATTTATTCTATATCATTTATATTAAATTATATATAACTAATTCTAAAATAATAATCAATATATATAGCATTTAATATATCAATTTTTTACATTATATAAAAGCATATTGCTAATATACCACACACAAGCTAACTGTGAAATAAGCAGTTAATGCTATAACTTTGATTAAAACAAAATTATCTTTGTTTGAAGTATAATTAAAGCTGTCTGATAAGGATCATATATTTAAATATCAAGAGTTATGGTAACACATAAGTAGGTTGTTACTGTCTTCTGTAAGATATCTTTTAATTTAATTAACTCACATCAATTCCTTTCTGGTTTCTGCTTGTCACATTTAAAAAAAAACTAAAAAATTTTTACATCCTTCAGTTATTCTTAATAATTACTTCCTACAGTGTTGCAGTGCTGTACTATAAATATGGCACCTTTTTTCCTCAAGACTTTTTGCATGCCTTCATCTATGGTGGAGACCAAGTGAACCAAGTGATTTTGTATCCTCACACACACACATTCACACATGAGTTGCTTTAAAATGGAATCTGAATTAAACAAAATCAGTCCTACTGAAGGAACTGCTAGAAAGTCTCAGAGCCAGGGCAGATTTGCTTGTCTAATCAACAGAGTTGTTTTGCAGGTAGAGTTTATCTGATTCAGAGCTTTCTGTGACGGTAAGAAGTAGATGACGTTACAAGGAAGTATAAAGTACCTATCATGGACAGTTATGTACCTGTCAAATCACTTGGGCTCCCCGCTTTTGCCCTCAGATGCCTCTGTTTTCCTCCACATTCCACCAAGAATCCCAAATACTCTGCAGCCCTCGATACTTTCTAAATTTCACTTCAAATAGCAAATCCCTTATTTTCTACTTGTTGCATAGCTGCCTAAGTTTTCCCCCCAAAACAGGTAATTCCCACCTAAACATAAAGGCTCTCTGAATCTGGCAATTAACACACCCATCATGGCATGCTGAAGCTCCCCTCTTTAGACTTCAATTATTTGCAAGGAATATATATATATGTGTATGTGTGTGTGTGTAAATATGCATAATTTGTAGGTGAGCTGGCTACAAGAAATAATCTTACATGAAGATCTTGCATAAGTGTTCTATTTTTCTCTATTGCAGCTTAAAATAAAAATATAGTTACTGCCTCTTTGATTGAACTCTCTACCGAAGTTTCTTTAACAGTAAAGATCAGTATGCTACCCAAGAGGTCAATGAAACTGAAGTCTTCTGTTTGCTGAGGTTCATGCCCTCATGAGTGTGACCTGCCCTCAGGAATTACTGTTCCACTGCCCTGACCGAGCTGTGCTATCATGTTCAGAAGTGAATTATTTCCCTTGGAAAGCTGGTAGGAATGTGAAACAGGAAAAGAGTCACAGGTGTAATGATTGCATCCCCTTTTCTCTCCTTCATGTTCATGTATTTGAATGCTCAGCACTGGCCAACCCTAGCACATGAGATGAAGCATTTGTGACGTTCTTCCTTTCCCCTTCTCCTGCCAGCAAAGTGTAGTCAAATGGGTAGTCATGAGCAATGTCTTTGGAAGAGCACTCAATTGGCACACTGAGAAGCTGTCCTTAAGACACCTCTCATATCTGCCTCCACTCTTAGTGCACTGTGAACCAGTTTGAAACATGCATGGGTCCAAAATGCAAATTGATGTACTAACACTTGTCTGTAAGCTCAAAAGATAGGAATGTCTAATTTCTAGCTTTCACGGCTTTATAGCAATTTCAGATGAAGCACAGCTAAATGTCCTTAATAGAGATGCAAAAGCTTTACATGATTTACATTGCTTTGTCCATAATATGGATAAGAAAACAACAAAAAGGGAATTTCTAAAAATAC
Organism: Calyptomena viridis; assembly: GCA_013390005.1. Lineage (NCBI taxonomy): Eukaryota > Metazoa > Chordata > Aves > Passeriformes > Eurylaimidae > Calyptomena > Calyptomena viridis. The sequence goes on along the minus strand of WEIV01021690.1, from coordinate 470,228 downwards.
TTTCTTTCATCAAGAGCCTGGGCTAAGATGTGCTCAGCTTGTTTCAGAGCAATCAGTTTGTGTTTCCCCTTTTAAAGAACAGGCAGCATTTTTAAATGTTTCTCCTAAATAAATTAAAAATAGAGTAAGTAAAAATCAGAGGTGGGATTTTAAACTGGGACCCCCCAAATTCCAAGCCCTTTCTGAAAGTCCTGGGACACGACTATTTAGATAATGCAGAAGGTCAGTGGCTAAACTGTGGCTAGATTCCTCATTCTTGCTGTAACCCCACCCACCTATTAAAACCAACTTTTTTAATAAATCCAAGGAATTATATGTAAGCCAGTTGCAATGACTTTAAAATCTACATCCAAAGGAAAACATGCATGTCCTCATTTTGCCCGAGGCAATGCCGGCTTACTGGTCTCCTTGCAGTTTTCTGTGCCCAGCTTCTGTAGTTCAGTCTGAGTGGAAGTCGTGATTCACAGTAAACAGGGCACATGTGGGAGAGAGGAGACCTCTGCTGAGAGTTTCACAGATCAACCCCAATTGCATTTTACAAAAGAGGGTAATTTCTGCAAAGTCACCATAATAGTCTTTTCTGGAAATGAGCATGTCCCATGTATTTCATGTAGCATGAGAAAAAAAAAAAGTAGATAAATGTCTGTAGCAGAATGACAGCATGGAGGAAAGAAATCTAAGAATTCCAGATATGCTCAAGTGACAGTTCATGTTCAGGTTCTTAGAAGGCAGAATAAGGCTTGCTAGCAATTCCAGGTGTCAGTGACATACAGAGAATCCATCTGCTGGGGGTTCTTATCAAACAAACTTTTATAAAAACTTAATAATATTTAATTATTTTATATCCATTACTAGTTGTTCTCAGGCTTTTAAGAAAAAGATAAGGACTGGTTGAGATGCTGGACAATAATCAAGAAAGAACCAGGTCTCCAACAAGACCTGTATCTGATGCATCAAGTAGTAAAATATTTCTAATTACAGTCTTACTCTCTCAACAACTCTAACAGAGTAATTTAGGCAACATAAATCAACATTTAAATAGTTTAAACTCTCTAAACCTTAAGATGCACCATAACTAAAGAGACTATTGTGATTTATATTAAGGAATATTAATCCTCTTTAAAATACAACAGTAAAAATGCATTTTAGAGAGGCTAATGAAAGAAGATAATACAGCTGAATTTTAGAGGATTAGCTAAATATACTAAAACAAATTGTGTTCTAAAACAAATGACATCAAAGTACCCAAGAGGTACTTTGCAGTTAACCACTGCAACTGACTTAAATGGGAATAATATTCATCAAAACAATCTTAGCCTTTCTCTTGAAGATATCTGAATCTGCAGAAGCCTATTTGCAGTTTCCATTTGTCTAAATTTGTAACCCCAAAATAATTCTGCCTCCCTGAATTGAAAGTGTAGTTCCATTGATGGAAAATTACATCAAGATAAACACTGTTCCATGTGTCCTGTCAGGTTGTATTTCCTTTGTTTTACACAGTTTTCACTCATTTGTGTCCAGAAAAGATTGGAAGTGTATATTAAGGAAAAATTCCTGATACCTTCCGACTTCACTTGACTCAATGATCTTAAAAGTCTTTTCCAACCTAAATGATTCAATGTTTTAGGGGTCCCCCCAAAAGGCTGAAGTGCATAAGCAAGAGTCAAAGCATGCACAGTTACTGAGATGCTGAGGGAATTAAAACTGCACACAAATGATAGTATTGACTACCATTATCAAAAAAGTGCTGATTTCTAATCACATATGCAACACCTTTCTCTAGCTCAGTTCCCTGCCCAGCTCTCCTGCTCCAGGACAGCGAGCTGTGTCCTGCTGGGTGAGAATGCCACTGTGCAGGAGTGTGACATGGAAAAAAGGTCTTTGGCATGGTTGCAAGGGAGGTCAAGATCCAAGATCAATTTATGACCTTCAAAGGTCCCTTGCAACATGAACTGTTCTATGAGTTTTTGATTCTATGAGTCTATGGTGTCCTGGGCTGTGTAAACCACAACTTTTTTAACACAGTGCGTTCTTTCTCCTGTGTTGTAGAGACTGCACTCCGAGGCCTAAAAGACAAAATCCTTTGGTACTAGGAAAGAAACAAAATAACCACTGTTTTTCTAACCAATGTTGAGCTGAGTTCTCATCAGTGACAGATCAGTGTGCTCTGGATTCTTCTAATGAAGCCCATTAATTCTGTTACTTGAACTTTCCATAGTGCAACATTCAGTGTCATATTGCTGAAGGCTTCTCAGGATAGTATTTCCCTTGACTGCACATTATGTGTCAATCATATGCTTTCATATCTCTGAAATTTTTCATTTGGTTAACAAGCCATGTCTACTATGTTTTTGAAAGCTATATTTTATGGGCAAATTTTCTTGTATTAATTATGCTTACCATTTAGATCAGGAACAGTGAAAACTGTATCGGGAAATAAGAACTGTACTATGAAAACATCTTCATTAATTAATCTTCAAGAAAAAAAACTGTGGAAAGAAGTCTCAGCCTGAAAAGCTGTGGATGTTAAACACAGCTTATTTCAGCATCTGGAGTGCTGGCCTAAAAGGCACTCACACCACCACCACTACCTTCCTCCTTTGCAGTGCTTGTGATTCACAGCTCTCGAACACCAAAATCTGCTTTTTAGATCAGTGGATTAAGCAGAAACACTTCCACCTATTTTCATTTCATTTTTACTTAGGTCACATTTCAGATCCAACTTCATGACATGGAGTCAGGTCAAAAAGACACGTGAAGTCATTCCTTCCAAAATTCAGATTAGTGTATTTTTCTCATTAAGAATCTCATCAGAATAGTACTTTTCAGCTCAGTTAACATTAAAATATTGCAGTCTAAATACAATTTACTTAGATGGAGTTTCCCAAGTGACCCCAGATGTAGGAATAAATGGACACTAAATGTCAGTAAGAGCATGATCCATGTCTTGATATAAGTGCACCAGCCTTTCATAAATGCTTTCAGCTCTTACATAACATTAATGATTTCACACTGCATGGAAGTGCCTCTGCAAGTGGTTTACATCATTTTCTAGATCAGATTATTTACTCAGAAATCACTCTGTTTCTCTCATCCTTTTACAAGCTGTCCCTGTTTATTAAAAGGATCACACTGAGTGCCTCTATACCCCTAAATAAAACAAGGCCAAGCTTGATTATTGATTGTCCACACAGCGTAATTGTTCTTTAAGCCCTTGGTTCCGGTAGGGATTTCTCCAAACAGCTGTCTGCAAGACAGCCTTTATCTGCAAGAAGCTGCTGCTTCACAGCATACACGTAAACCCTGTCCCTGTTGCTTGCACTTGGTTTGAAATCAGGTCATCTTTTATTTGCAAGGTAAACATAGCTCTGAAAAACAGTGCAAGCATGGTCTGTGTGTAAAAATCAAACCTCAATCATTCCTTATGAATGCTGCTGTATCACAGAGCCCTGGTACATGCTACTACACTTGGTTCACTTTTCTGTACGCTTATCTTTCTTTGTTAAAAGTTGATCTGCATATTCATCTTCTTCCTATAGTGGGCAGAACATGGCAGTCTGATACTTGTCCTTTTCTCATACAGTAAAGTTTACAATCTGGGAAATGGCTATTGCATTCTGTTGCAGTCCAGCGTATTACCTTGATGACCCTCTGGATTAGAGGGTAGTAAAGGTATACCTTATTTAAAAAAACAAACAAACAAAAACAAAAAAACAAACCACAATTCAGTAGGAGGTCAAGGCACCCAGAGTGGAAAAAAAACCCTCTAAACTGCTTTTCTGGTGAAACTGCCTACCTACTTATAACAAATTAAAAATTGGGAGACGTGGCTGATTTGGGGACATCAAGGAAGAGTCAGCATGGATTTTGTGAAGGAAATCCTGCCTCACAAACTCATGAACGAGTCAGAGAGCATCCCAGTAAATCTCACTAGGCTTTCAGCCACCTCCTGACCACCTTCAGGTACCAGCAGTTCCACTGGATAAGGAAAATCTCCACATGGACTCAGGGAAAAAAAAAGAAGGAAAAAAAACCCCAAAAAACCCCAATGAAACAGAAAAACAAGAAAAACCCCAATCAACAAAAACACACAACCTCACATCAAACAGGTCAAAAGTATAGAAGTAAAAGGATAGTTTTTATAGTAAACTGTGGAGGCCATTCTGATGAGTTAGCAGTGATTCTTGGTACAGATGGGTAAGCTATGGAAGAGACATCCATTGAGAGCATTTGAGTACAGGGTCACCACAAAGCCTTGCAGCTGACAAAGGTGAAAAGGAAATCTATGCAGGCAGAAATAGTAACTCTACTGAAACTACAATCAAACAACTGAGAATAATGTGTTGATTTAAGTATCAGGGAACACTGGCATCACCTGCATTATCAAATTACATGCTTAAGATAGGGATTGTGAAAATATTCCCTCATGAATATCCAATGAAGTCACTGAGACCCTTTCTGCTGGACCTCAGTTGTTTTTGCATCAAACAAAGTAGACTGTGCAGGAGCATCTTTTTTAATATGTCTGTGTCCCAACCTGTGGAAATCTGTTATACATACAAACAGCAAAGAAATAATATTTGTTTTACAATTACAAACATGTCATCTTAATAGACCTTCCTTCCCAGGCCCCAGGTTTTTGTATTTCAAAGATTTCAGATGTGATATCTCTTTTTTGTAAGCTTACCTTCATAGTTTGCTGTCTAATTTAATGGAACTCATAGGAAAAGTTCTATTTATGAACCATACTTTACATTTAAAGAAGGTGCTAAGTAAAGGAACCTCTGAACTACCTCTCAACCATAATATTTTTTTTACCTTACTGCATTATTCATGATTGTCAGCTGTTTTAGAATTCATTGCTCTCAGTTACTGCATGTGTTTTTTTGGATTATTCTGTATGTCTGGGTGAATTGACAAGCAGAAGTATTTAGCATCTCTTCCTACACCGAGTACCAATTAATGCAACCAGTTATCTGATCAGAGCTCCTGGGAAAAAGTTACACTGGATCAAAAGCTACTTTTTAAAAATTACTCCTTTTGACTTATTTTACATATTGCGATTAAAAACCTCTTACCTGCTGAATTTTGCTAGAAGAAAAATATTCCTTTGCCCAGAAAAGACTGTACCTCAGCTCATGGCAACAATAAAAACATCTGTATGTGGCTATAGAAAAATAGGATTATATTAAAAAGCAGACATAAGTGATGGCCTTCTAAAGGACCTGAGAAAATCACTGTTTCCAAGGACCCCAGCCTTCTCTGAAATGAAGCAAGATTCAGTTTGCCATTGACACAGAGGGCTCCCCCACCTCTCCTCTCACTACTATACTGATTCATGCAGTTTTTTCTCAGTATCTCCTCAACAGTAATGCTGACAGGAAAGGAATTGCCCACAGGTACAAGCATTTAAATCAGTTTTATATTAATATAGTTTCCCTTATTAGAAACTAGTAATTTATTTATTTTTGTTTCGGCTGATCTCATTCTGACAATTGATAAACCCAGATCCAAACAGAAGGGTAAGCCAAGGCAATAAGTTATGCCCTGCAGAACTCTTTACAATGTTCACATAGGGTTAATTTAGATAAGTTAATAGCATTCAAATTTTTCTACATAATTTAACAGAAGGAAGTGGCTACATTCTTTAGGCATGCTCATTGGTGCATAACATCACTTAATGTAACACAAAATACTCCCATGAAATTTAGATGACCATAAAAACATCATTTAGTCCCAGAAAATTTCAGGATCACTGCCTTGCCTTCCAGCTGTTCCCAACCCTCTATGAATTACAAATTGTCCTGACAGAAGAAAAGTAAATAATATTTACTGTAGCATACACTAGTAATTAGCACACACATTAAGAAAGGTGGGGGAAAGTTGCAGGAAGGGAACAAATTCATTCATAGATCCAATGCCGTTCATAGACCCCATGCCATTCATAGACCCAAATGAGTTAAAATGAGTATTTTCACCTTTTGCTGTATGGCTCTGTAACACCTGCTTCCAGTACTAACACCAGAGGGTTAGCAACCCTAGATAGCAACCCCAGCAGATGTGACGACCACTGAAGACTAAATCAATGTCACCAGACCTGCAAATATTTGCTTTATTTGCTTGTAAGCACACTCCCAAAAGAAAGAAGGTCAAATGCTCTAGACAGCTCTCCATGGATACACAAGCTGGGCTCCTAGAAAGTCACTCTCTCTTTGTAATGGATTCTGATCCAAGAGGAAGCAGGAGAGCGATCTCTCCTCTGCCTACCCAGCTTGCTCAGCTCAGAGGCTGCTAAATGTTCACTGAGGTTGGCACACCCAATATTAACAATTCAGAGCATTTTCCTGAACCTGAGCATTTACTCATAAGAGAGGGAAGGTCTGAACGCCTACATGAAATAGAACTACCTTGCTCACCTTCCAAATAATATTTAAAATGATAGCCTGTGATGAATAACTCCAGCATAAGCAGTGTGTTATTTTGACAGTGAATAACAAGGGCCATTTTCAAGAGCTTACTGCTTCTGGGAGGGGGAAAAAAAAAAAGGTAAAACTAAATTTTACAATAACACAGTGAATTATAAGTCACTTTCAGTCTGTAAATATAGATATCTACTGCTGATTCTCAATCAGAATAACAAACAAGAAGGCAAATAGCATACCAATTAGCACACTTTCAGAATTAGGAACAAAATTATAAGACAATATTAAGATATATTCAAATGCAGAAAGCTGAAATAACACATTGTTAAGGATCCCCTACTGAATATAAAATACTCTTCACACAAATAAAAAGCAAATTAATACAGTTTTCACTTTACTGCCATTCTCTACCTGCACAGAGAAGCTGTGGAATGACTGGTTTAATCTATCTGACAACAGGCATGCTTTTTGGAGTTCTTGGACCTCATTGCTATAACCCAGAATACCTAAGACAAGAAAAACAAAGAGAAATCAGTATGCTGTTTTCTATGCGCTGCACTGGCTGAACTTACCCTGCTCCTCTGGGGCAATTTCTGGTCCCATAAGTGATGAGAAAATTCAGCCTGTTTTCTTGTAGATCTGGGAACTGTAGCTGACTTCAATGTCTACACTTAAGCTCTGATTTTATTTTTCTCTGAGATGATTGCCTGTTTCTTACTGAAATGGGAAAAAACAAACCCCACACCAGAAATACCAGGTTTTTTGTCAGATTTGGATACTTTCAAGCTCTTTCTCCTATACTAGGCCACTGATTTTCACTAGCTCTGCCTTTAGGCAGCTATAGACAAAATTTTCCAGAAAGTTCAGTAGTGGAAAGGGGAAGAAAAGCCAACAACCCGAGCACTCAAAGGTAGGCCATGGGATCAAAGCCATCAGTCCCATCCCAAACATTTGCCTCACCACCAGCCCATGGTAACAGAATGAAAGGTGTCACTGCCAGGCTTAACTGATCCTAAGAACAGCCCACACAGGAGAAAGCAGGCACTGTCAGTCTTCATCTTGATCAGGCAGAGGAGCATCTAATCACTTAATAAGACATGCTGAGCAGAGGTCACCATTCCTAAGTCAGCCAGCAAGGCTTACAGTGTAATACACAAAATCAGAAAAAAAAAAAATAATTACTTACNAAAATAATTACTTACAAAGGCCTGTCTAGTCAGAGGACTTGCCTCCATTTTTGGAGCTTCAGTTAGAAGTGTGTGTTAGACACTTCAAGAGATCTGATTTATTTCACATCGAAGTGTTATAGATAAGTGGAGATCATCTACTTGTGAATACCCACTTCTAACATTTGCAAACTTAGTTATAATTCTGTTCAAAACCAGTATGACAAAAGACTGTGTCACAATAGAGACATTATTCTTCTTTTTATCTGGGGCAGGAAATTTTGGGGAAAAAATTCTGCTCTTGATATAGCATTATCAGCATATATGATACTTAAATGGTCTTCATAGATTTATGCCTCAGTCTAACATTCTATACTTAACATTTCACTTCACTATGATTTTATTTGAGCATTAAAACTGAGCTTAAACAATAGACTAGAATAGAGCCAGAAACCAGACAAGAATAGAACTAAATAAAAAATTGCATTGAAAGAAATCATATAACTCAACATTTACTTCAGGAATCCAGAATGGATATGCACTTACCTCTGATCCAATTGAGTTATTTTCAATTTTAAGGCAATAGAAATAGCACTTAGGATTTCTACTTGCCCTGAATTTAGTCCATCATTTCTAACTACCTTGCCAGATCACACTGTTACCCATCAATCCAATACTTACCTGTATTTTCAGGTGTCTCAAATCATTCCAAAAACCCTGTAGAAAGCCCTGCTGCTACAGGAAATAACATTTTAAGTCTCATTATCTCCATTTGTGCTCATTAATTTCATTTTTACTTGATGGTTCAATGTTTTTGTCGTTCATACAAATGCCTAAATGCTTGGAGAATCTTGCTGAACTCTTGAGCTCAGTGGTTATCACAAAGCAGTAAGTTCTACATATGGTAGTAAATTTACTCTTCTAGTGATAAATGTAAGAGTACCTCTGTATGTTTCAGGACTTTTGTATTTCAGGTGCATTAAATATCTCCTTAAAGACACCACCCAATTGTCTTCCTCTGTATCATGATTTCTCATCTTTCATATACTTTCATACTTCAACTCCTCTGTGAAACATGGTGTCCCTGTCTATTCAGTATATATTTCTATGAAAAAGTTTCATTGCTTATAATAATTTCTGTAAGAAGTCCATAAATAGGCAAAATGTTATAAAAGGCAGTGAAACAGGAGAAAATAATTTTAGATGTATATCAGAAATTTGCATGTACATGTTTCTGTGCACATATGTTTACATGCAGAATATCTGAAGCATTAGCACTTCAGAGGTATAACATCACAAACTGCACAGAACATCTGAATCATAGGACTATCATATTAAATATTATTGCTTCTAGAAATTGTAGATAGGTGTAGATATGTAGATAGGTGAATATTTTATACCAGTGCATATATGTGCACAGATGTACTTACGCACTCCCACCCATGTGCCCACACATTATGCCTTAAGAAACCTTATACATGTGTAATAAAGTACATTACACATACAATGTAGTATTAATTTTATTATTACTTATATTCTCATTTAGACATCCAGTCACACTTTGACCATCACAGCAGATAAAGGCCCTTTGGTGAATTTTTTTCAAGGCCCTTTCCACACCCAAGTGTTGAGCTTAAAATAAAACCAAACATTTTTCAACTAGCAATATTATCCATGATACTGTTTTGTTGACATATTCCATCTATCATCCCACCGCCAGTTTGCCTAGCTTTGTCCCTTTGTTTCTATTGCACTTCAGGTGAGCTCTTCCATCATTTGAAACATATTTGAGAGCATTCAGAGTGCAGCTCCACTTGACTGGCCGTTTGCCAGCATGGTACCTGGGTATTTATTATAGTCCTTGCTTTTCTATGGCTTGCTGTTCCCTAATCATAATTCCATCACTTCATGATTACTTAATTTCCTGAATAGCCCTCACTTCAGGAATTTTGGCAAAAGTAGTTTTTAGAAGTCCAAATGAATTGTTTCAGATTATTTTGCTTTAGACATCACTATGGTAGCATGTACAATAAAGCATCAGTAGATTAAAAACAACACTTTCTTTTACAGCATTAATGTTGATTTGTGAGTGTTACATCTCTTCATGTTCCTGTTGCTTTCTAATAACTTCCTTTAATTATTGTTTTATCCTGCTATTAAGTAGCGACACTAGACAAAACTGTTTATAATTTTCACAGTTGCCACAGAGCTTCTGTTGGAGATAGGACTGGAATTTGCTACCTAAGTTCTGCTGCTAAAATGACACTGCATACTTTGTTAACAACATAACCATTTTGTTCACGTGTTTCCACAGAATACCCGGTGGAGTAGCCCCCAAGTTTTCTTTTAAATGCAGCACTGCTTAATCATAGCATCTTGTTCTAACAACTCTTCTTTCGACACCTTGGTCTCACAAGGTTTCAGCTTTATTAGCTGGAAAACAACTATTACCAATGTTTTCTGTAGTCCAAATGCACACAAGAAAATAGTTTCATTCAAAGACTTCATCTACCTCCTTTACAACTTCAAAGGGGCACAGGCACATCTGGGAGAGAGGGAAGGGAGAAGTCTAGGTTCAAATCTCTAATCTGTGCCCTTGATCCAAGGACTAGATGGGCACAAAATAAAGAAAGTGCCTTTGGATTTGGACAATATCAAGCAATAAAATTACTATATTTTAATTATCCTCATTGAAGAACATGGTAGGCAAGCCCCTATTAATTTTCTCAATTTCTATATACTATATGTATTTCTATATACTGACCCAAAACATAGATTCAGTAGTGGATTTCTACTAATTCTATCTATTCTATCTGTATGTAACAGATAAACCAGAGTTTTTCAGGACAACACCTGTGAATTTAGAAGCCTAAATTTCATCAGAATTCCCACTTCAACTGAAACCTCTCTAACTGCAATTGTCCTGCATCTCACTGGAAGGTAGAGTACCTAAAGAAGCAAATAAAGCCACAAGAAAGAATTGGTGCCATCACTGCTTCTGAGTTCTTGGACACTCGCACAAAACAAGAAAAACACCTGCTTGTTCTTTTGAGAACGAGCTGCCCTGACCTTCTCTGGAAGCTTATTCCAGGAGGCGACTCACAGGTGTGAAAACATCTCTAGTCAGCCCAAAATAACACTGCCTGGAGGGAAGCAGATCTGAATGTCTGTATTGCTACCCAGACAGCTCTTGTTTTTACCTTTACAGGTTCTGTTCTATGGTGCTAATTTTTCTCACACAATGTAGAAAGAACAGATGTATCTCCTTAAGGAAACTCTTACTGTGTGGAAGAACACCTTGTAAATCCTTCTTATGAGTGCAGACTGAACTATTTATTACTGTTTAAGCATATAGATTACATCCAACTATGCATCTTTAGCTCTCTCCCCTCGCTTCTGTAAAGTCCTGGCAAGATCCCACACTAAACTTGCCAATGATTTTCTTAAGGGAATAACACTTTTGCTAACTTGGAATTTAATTTTCTATTTTTCTCCCCTCTTCCTTCACCTTACAGCATTAGCACTGTTGTTGACTTGAGAGAGTGTGTGCCTATTAAAGCAGTTTTGTAAACTTCCAATGCAGCTGCTAACTAGAGAGCTGCTTCATATCTGCAGGTGAGTGGCTGCAGCTGATGAAGGATATAACCATAGGGAGGAAGAGGCAGCCCAAAATATTAAGAGGATTTCACTAACCAGAGGAGGTGAGGAAGCTGATGTCCTGGATGGAGAAAGGTCAGCAGAAGCTTCTCTAGAGGCAGTGCAGCAAGGAAAAAAACCCTTTGGCCCAGGACTAGCCTAGGCGTAAAGTTCATTCTGAGTGGACTGCACCATTTGTTAAAAGATTAAAAATAGCAAGAATCCTGAAATCTCTAGCTTAGTAAGCCCTTCTTTGGTGCTCCTGAAGGAAGCAGGACTCAGAAAAGGCTAGGAAATATAAGGCTCAATCCTGCCTTTCTATTGAACTCTTAGCTCCTATTGACAGCTATTTTGGTCTTCAGGGGACGACAATTTAGTCAGTTGTTCTTTTGTGCCCCCTATCTTGGAAATTCAAACTCATTCAATAAAGTTATTCAATCAAAGCAAGGCAGAGGAATAGCTCTAATAAACAGTGGAAGACTTAGGACAGACATGTTTGTGTGAATATTCATAGCAAACACTTCTGCTACCTCAGCCTGACAACCCCTGTTTATTCAAAAATGAAGTCACAAGCCACTACATAAACTAATCAAAGGACTTGCTCTACAGCTTTGTCACATATTGTTCATGAAGTTGGACATTTACTCTATTCCCTTGAGTCATTTCATACTGAAATGGAACTCCAGCATAGCATTTCGTTAGATTCATAAGCAATATAGGCTGAAATAAATGAATAGAGGCAGAAAGGTATTGAATTTTTTGCAGGCAACTTTCCAATTGGAATGTTTTTCATTTCTGTTGAGAATTCAAATGTTGCTTGTGTTTTACCAATGTGAACTGTGAATCTACACACATTTCCCTCCATTTCATAGAGCAGTGACTCTAGAAAGTTGCCTAGATACATAAGATGACATAAGGTAATAGAAGAAAGTGTCATAGTCGCTCTTAATTTCACAGAGCAACTGCAACAGCAGCAATTGCAGTTACCAGCAAATAACATAGTGGCCTAAAGGTGAACATATGGTATTTGTCATACTGCTCAGCTGTGAAAATTGCCAACATGGCCACAGGAAGAGGAAAAAAAAACACTCCAAAACAAAGGAAACCATTTCAGTGGAGTGTACTACTGGTTTGATGTAAGTAAACCCCGTTATCAAAGACTAGAAATTAAACTAAAAGATGAGTGTAGAAAATTCTGAAACATCTAAGATGAAAACATTATCTCCCTGTACTGCAGGAGACCATGTGATCTCTCATGGTAAGAAATTGAAATAATTGAAATTCAGAATGTTTAATTATACCCCAGTGCAGCAAATAAGAAAATCTCTATCTCATTGTACTCATATGAACGATGGTGTGGGCGAGCATATGGATCTTAAAGATGATTAAATTAATGACTAATTACTGCAAAAAGAGAAGAAAACAGATATATAAATAAAAATCGGAAAAGAAAAATGTCTTTTCTTTTACAGGTAGCATAGGAATAAAAATAGACTACACACAAAATTTAATACTTTAGAAAAACATAGTAAAGCTCATATTTAATATATATTCCCTTACATCTTAGCAGAACTTACACCTGTTTGGAGAAGGATGATGGATCTTGGCTCCTCTGTTGATGAATTCAATGGCTAACAGATGGGTGATTGTGCTTAGAAGTATCTATTTCCTCTTACTGTGAGACTTTCAATGGGCCAGCTACTGGTTTTGATCTTGGGAAGATGATAACACAGATACAATGGTTGGGCACTGGAACAGGCTCCCCAGGGAAGTGGTCACAGCACCCAGCCCGACACAGTTCAAGAAGGGTTTGGAAAATACTCTCAGGCACATGATGTGATTCTTGAGGAAGGTCGTGTGTAGGGCCAGGAATTGGACTTGGTGATCCTTGTGGGTCCCTTCCAACTCAGGATATTCTATGATTTTATGATATTAATGCACCATTCTTGCAAGGAAAGAATTCATCTTTTCAAGAGATAGAAGCTACTATGGCAGAGACACTGAAGAAGATGTGTCAAAAACTGGGGTCCGAAAGTCTTATGTAGGTGGGTAAACAAAGGATCAAGTTTCCCAAGGTGCTCAGTTGGCAATAATTTCCCTTCGAGAGACTGCTGATGAGACCTCAGCACTCTCAAAAAGAGATTATTTACTTAAGCATGTATGTCAGGAAGTATGTGTATCCCACCTTAAGTGCGTGGGATCACCAAAATTAAACTGTGTTCTACCCTTGCATCAAAGTCAGGGTGAAAATAAAGCTGACTGAAATGATGATTAGCTAATTAATATATATAATTTGCTGCCACAAGACCTTATTGAGGCTAATGGCTGAGTATAATGTGTTGTATATGCAAAGCTGTCCTGGTTTAAAAACAGTTACCATAGGATGATGGCATAATTCAGTCTAGGAGGTCTGCAGCCCATCTCTTGGCCCAAAGCAGGGCCAGTGCTGTAGTCAGACCAGGCTGCTCACGGTTTATATTAGTTGGGCCTTGAAACATTCTGAGTATGGAGGTAGCACAGCCACTCAGAGTAACCTGTTCCATTGCTTCTCTCATGGAAAGACAGTTTCTGCTTATACCCAGCCTGAAACTCTCATTTCAACTTGTGCTTTTTGCCTCTTGCCCTCCCACTCTGCACTGCTGTAAGGAGCGTGGCTCCATCTCCTCCTTGTAGGTACTGAGAGATGTCTGTCAGTTGTTCTCAAAGCTATCCTCAATTCTTGAAGTGGAGCATGTGGTTATAAAAGCCAAATCTGTTGCTAACAGCTGTGCAGCCAGCTAAAAGCCCTTCCTCTCAAAGGCAGGATCCAGAAGAAAAGCACCAGAACCTCTTCTGTCTATGCCCATGTGGAGCAGTGTTCCAAGGGCCTGACCAACCCTCATCAGCAAGCCAAGGGCCTGTGTCCCTGGGCGAGGGGACATGTCTCCCTCTGCCATGCCTCACTGCTTCCTCCTGGTGCTGCCATGAGTCTGGGATGCCTACTCAGGCACAGCTTTCCGCCCTGACCTGCTGCGGACCACATACATTCCTTGCAAGCTTGTGAATGGAGGGACAGCTTCTGGTCATTGACAGCAGTCAGAAACCTCCAGCCTTCTCTGCTATGGGATCCCCCATATGCCCCACAGCCTCCACCTGGGTCCTCCTCTCTGCCCTCAGCCTCTCTTCATGAGATCTTCCGTGAAGCCTCCAGTTCAGCATTGAAAGAGCATGCTTTAAACAACCAGCCTTGATTCTGCATAGCATCACTTTATAAGATCTTATATTCTGGTGTGGTGGTTTTTAGTGGCCAGGTTTTTTGTTAGCAGGGGGGCCTATGGGGAGGCTTCTTCGAGAAGCCGCTGGAAGTTTCTCCATTTCCAGCAGAGCCAATGTCAGTCAGCTCCAGGCTGGACCCGCTGCTGGCCAAGGCCAGGCCAATGAGGAGTTATGGAAACGCCTCTGTGATAACATATTTAAGAAGGAGGTAAAAAAGGGTACAGGCAGACGAACATGGCCGCTTAGAGAAGAGCAGAATGAGAAGTTGTGATTAACACCAGGGTCAGTGGAAGAGGAGGGGGAGGAGATGCCTTAAGCACTGGAAAGGGGCCCCTGCAACCCATGGTGCAGACCATGGTGAAGCAGGTTGTCTCCCCCGCAGCCCATGGGGGACCATGGGGAGCAGAGGTTCATTTGCAGCCCGTGGAGGACCGGAGGACCCCATGCTGGAGCAGATGGATGCTGAAAGGAGGCTGTGACTTCATGGAGATCCACACTGGAACAGGATTTCCTGGGAGTACCTGTGGCCTGTGGAAACCTACGCTGGAGCAGGTATACTTGAAGGACTGCAACCTATGGAAAGGTGACCTACATGGCAATAGCATTTGAAGAGCTGTTGTCCATGGGAGGGACTCACAAAGCAGTTTTGTGATAGACTGTCTTTTGTGGAGGAGACCCCATGGGAAGCAGGGGTAGGACTCTCCCTCCCTGAACAGCGGCAGAAACAATACCTGACCATAACCCCACCACTCCTGTGTTCCCGGGCCACTGGGGGATGGAGGGAGATCTTTGAAAAAGAGGGAGGGGTGAGGGTAGAAAGGTGTCCGTAAGATCTATCAAACTTCTCACTCTTAAGATCTGATTTTGATAATAATAAATCCTTAATATTTCAGGTTGGAGCCTGTTTTGCCTATAAATTAATAAGGAGTTTTTATGGTCCTTATCACAAAACTTGTGAAAATCTTTAGGTTTTCCTCTCCTCTGTCCGTTTGCAGGGAGGGGAGTGGGGGAGTGTGGCTGTGTGTGTCCTTGGCATTTAGCCAGGGTCAAACCACTACATCTGGAAATGGGAAAATTTTCCACGGTTAGATAATCTCTCTCCCTTCTCCAATGTGAGCCGGATCCTGAAAGCAGAGTCACTAGGGTTTGGTCAGAAAAGTGTCTGAAATAGCCCAAGATATCAAGCTTTTATCTCTTGATCCTACATTGGTCTTTGAGAAAGGGGGCAACACCTGAACTCTCCCTTGGGTCAAGTTCCCACTTGGTGGTTACCGGTGGAACTCCAGAAAGAGTCACCATCTCTGGAAGTATTTAAAAGACTTGTGAATGTGGCATATATGGACATCATTTATTGGTGAACCTGGCAGTGCTGGATTGACTGAACTTCACAACCTTAGAGGTCCTCTCCAACCTAAATATTTCTATGATTCTATTCTTTCAACTCCTCTTGGGATGAGACCTCTTGCTCTCCTCCTCCTGCAGTCCCTATTCAGGGAGAGGCACAGCCATCTCTACTCCTGGAGACATGTCAGAAGCACAGGACAGCCAGACTGTGGCTGGAGGTATCCCCTCTACCCCAGCACAGTCCTCCTCCCTGGCAGCCTTGCAACATGACTTTCTCAGCCAGCGCCACCCCCGCAGCCGTTTTAAACTGGTTCAGCTAAACCTCACTAATTTTAGGTATGAACTCTGGTAAACTGGTTTAAATTCAGCTTTCAGTGACTCAGCTGGCATTCATAAACACTAGCGTAACAAGAAACTAATTTTAAATCCATCATCCTGTGTACAGTTGCATCAGTTTAACCAGAGCGGCAGACAGGCAGAGTTAAGCAAAGCTGGTGCTACTTGGTTGCAGCAGAGCCAAGGCTAGGAAAAGCTGATCTTACTGGTAAGACCGGTAAGATCATCAGTTGTAATTATAAAATACTTCAGCTTGTATATCTTCCAGCTGCAGGATATAAATTAATCACCCACTGCCATACCGAACAAGCCTTTCTTCAGGTGCTTTTGGTGAAGCTAACAAACGCCTTCCTCCAAAACACCTGCTGTCATCCAGGCTTGGGACCTGCTGCTGTTTTGGGAAGGCTTGTGAACTGGATAGAATGCTATCCACTTCCATAAAATAATTACAATTCTCAAGAAAAACATGCTGATGTTATCATTAAATTGGGACCAAATCCAAGGTAATACAGAGCACGGAACAAGCGGTCCCCTTCCACCAGATCAGATGCCTTTCTTGGCATTAACTGGGAGTGCGTCAGCAGGGGAGGTAACTCTGTTAGCTAAATGAATAATGTTACTGAAGTTTTTCAGGTTGTCTATGCCAAATCTGTGTTTAATCGGCCTGACTTGGAAAGGCTATAAAGGATCATTTTATTAATCTTTAAGGTAAGGATTTTAGCAGGGATTTTGAATTATTAAAGAAACTGACTGATAATTGGGGCAGGAGGTAGAGTTATGCTCACGTTTGAAATCGCAGCATCAGCCAAATTTTCTTGAGGCCTATTACTAGATTCAAAGGGGCTGAGACATGCATTTAGACAGGAGAACTGCACTTTCTGTTAAATGATTTAAAATACAGTAGTAAACTCCACCTAGATGCAGCATGTTTTAGTGTTTACTGAAGTAAGTTGTTCATGCTACTTTCATTGTTTAAGAGACATGGGTACACCACTGTAACCCTACATTTAACATTTCCCAACTTCCATTACATGGAAATCATTAAACATGAAGCCATAGCAACTTGAACAGTTGTACTGAGCTACAAAACACAAATTTGGCCTAAGAACACCTCAGAGATGCAGGCAGAGAAGAGAGAGTGGATGAGCTCTCCTGTTGAGACTACCTTTTGGCAGCATGAGTGACCTCCTTTCTGCATTGCCATGAGCTTCCTTCTCCTCATGAGTATGAGCTGTCTACCCTGTATTTGGTTCTTCTGGAGAGGAAGCAAGCTACAAAATTTCTTGACCTTTTTTCTCTGGCTGGTAACCTCATTTCTTAGTGTCCATTTTGTAGGCTGCATGATTAACAAGGAATTTACTCTAGGCAGTCTCCATCCTGAACAACTTAAACACTACAGCTTTTCATTCCCTTTCCATTTCTCTAAGGAGCAGAAGTTGACTCTTCCCTCCAACTCCAAACAGACAGGAAGACGTGGGTCATACACCACAAATGCAACAGAGTGATAAAAGGAAACAACATATAAAGATCTGATGTAGCCCTCAGGCTAGTTTGGGTAACATTTCTATGGTTTAAAGCAGATTTTAGTGTCATATGATTGATGTGACCTCACTTCTACTGTATGGAGATATAGGTTGATCTGGGTTAGCTTGTTAATGGGGAAAAATTCAGAGGCTCTGCTCACAGCAGCAACACAGCTATGACTGACTAGAATTCTTGCAGTATAATAATCTAGGCATGTAACTAAAACATCGTAACATCAATCACCTATTGTCAGTAAAATCCAGGATCATTTGAGGAGATCAAAGTCATAATGCCTGAAGTATTGTAAGATTTCTTTCCTTCCCTTGTCTCCACACTCCTGTAACTGAAATTGCAATTGCATTCAGGGAAAAAAATTTATTCCTGTAATGCTTGCTGACCTAATACCAGTGTTATCTTATTGGATGTGAAAGCATGCATCCAGACTTCATTTTCTTTTAATAAGAATGAAACACTTGCTATGTTCTTTCTTCTACTCAAGAATTATATTATACAGAAGGTATATATATATCCCCTAATAAACTCTTTTTCATTTTTCCATTGCCTCTACTTTCTCAGTATCAGCCTTTAAAAAGCACTTTAATAGTTCTCTGAATGAGAATAGTCTTTTTTTTTTCCATCACTTGAGCTCCTTCCTGTGTATAAATTGAGATGATTGTAAAGGCAATATGCTTTCAGATTATTAGAAAATAGTTACATTATTGTTTTTGAAAAGGCCAGCAGCCACAAGATGTTATTAAATGCATTTCTGAATATATTTAATATTCAATTACAAGGCAGAAGAGATGGTTCAAAACAAGTCTAAGGATGGGCAGACTCCTTTGGGAAATGCTATCTCCAAACTGAAGATTTTTAGCGATGAGGGCAATAAGCCATTGCAATATGATCCCAAAGGACATAACCAGTGTTTTATTGTCTGGAGACTCTAAATTGGAAGCAAAGCCCTAGCTACTCATCTTGACAGGAATAGGATTTTGCTCTGAATATATTCTGAACACAGTATTGAACAAAGGTGCTTGAACTCATCATTGTTTTCATTAAAAGACTGTGGGATGTTTTAGGGGCTAAACATTTGTTAGAATGGAATAGATGTTATGAATGGATGGAATACAGGTTTTAAGCCTCTACAAGATTCTATAAGTTTTAAACTTAATTTTCTAAAATATGTGTATTTTTGATCTAGGAAGCTCAGCATGCTTTACAGTTATTGATGAACTAAGTTTTAGCAGTCTTGTCAGATGAGTAACCATCTCCTTGCTACAAATGCAAAAATAGAGGCACATAGCATTGAGGTAACTTTCCAAGAGTCACAGAAGGGAATAAAAATGTCATTGTCCTGTGATCCCTCTGTACCACTTCCAATCTGACTAGACACCTGACTCCCAGAAGTGATACCTACCTTTCAGGCCACTGGTGAGATACACTCCTGTCAGCTACACACGAAGAAAATTAAGTTACAGCAGAACGTAGGGAAAGGGATGCTGTGCTTTGGCTAAAATGCAGTCTTCTGCCCACTGTTCTCCAGGTTACTAAGCCATTATTAGTCCAGATAGTAGAAAAATTGATAAAATCACATTTGAAGAAACAGTTACTTAGAAAAGTAGAGATTTAGTCGGAACAGGCTGGAAAGGACATTATTTGACAATAGTCTTTGAACAAGACTTCCCACCTCTAGCAAGGCAATAAAACAGTAATGTAATTATGTGAGAAAGGCTGACATTATGTCATTTTGTATCTGACAGAGATGAGAGAAAAAGAAAGGAAGAAGGCACTTTGACAAGAAATCTGTGAAAGTGATTTGATTTGTCTCTGATGATTTCTGGTCACTAGTATTTTAAAACAGCAAAATTAAAAAGACTAGTTTAGCTTTATACAGGTATAATTGTTCATAATTTCTCGTTATTTTTGTTCATCAGCATTTAAATTAATTTCCTTGCAATACACTTGACCTGAAGTTCAATGACCATAAACAGGGTTTACTCAGCAGTTGACCTGTATAATCTCCTTGCTAAGAAATTAAAGGTTGGAATAATATCCTGAGCTGTTCATTTTTATGACGTCCCTGACCATGGCTCTGAAAGGTTTTAAAAATTCATTTACAACTCAGGAATGAGTCACTGCAGTCCTTCATTATATATGGAGAAAAAATGTCTAATGACTTCCACTGGGATGATACTGTGTTCCAGTAGAAGGACTGTAAAATCTATTTCTGCTTATGGCACTTCTGTTTTTTAACTCCTTCCTCTTACTTTCTTGCCTTGAAGAACACAAAAATTCCTAAGAGGCACTTAAGCACTTTTTGTATCTGAAGCAGCTGAAGGAAATCCATTTTAAACACTTCCCTGAAACACTTTATGAGAATAAAATTTCAAGCTATACAGGGAAAAAACCCACCTAAAATTCCCTTCAAAAGAAAGCCAGTTTACCTATGAAAACAAAAGAGCATCAAACAAACATTTCTGCTGAATTCTTGTAATAAACACCCACATATCTTAAGCTAGTTGTTTGCAGATATACATGGGTATGACCATATTAAACTGATCACCACATATGTTTACACATTCGGCATTACTGGAGAAGACTTGCTGATGTTACCTACTGCTTATATAGCAATAGTTACATTAATCTGTTATTTTAAAAGTGATGTAACTTATTGCTAGATATATACTAGCTAAATATAAATATATCAGAAGATAACTGGTAACTGTCAGTAACTATTAACTCAGTTATCTATATTTGATTCAGCATCCCCGGTTCTTTTACTTACATTGTTTCATAAATGCCAACACGTATTTTCAATGGTTCCATCTTTTTTTTTTAGTTATTTTACCTACAAACTTGTGTAACATGAATAAATGGCTGCTTTGAAAAAGGAAACAAAAAAGGAAGGAAAGGAACAAGGTAAATATTTCTCGTTTGGGTTAACTGCTTTCATTTCAGCATGTATTCAGTTATTATTCAGTATGTATTTAATCATGCAACAGATCTGGCCTCACCTTTCATATCTTCTCTATTACTGTTCCTGTGCCACAGTTCTCTGTCCTGGTCTCAGATGTGTAAATGACAAGCAATTCAGGGAGGGAAGTTTTTTATGACTAATGAATTGATTGCTGGTGTGTTGCTGGCCTGTAAGGTACAAGGGTTCTTTTGGTACAGAAACCAAAAATCTGGCAAAGAGCTCTTGTAAATTTGCCAATCACTGCAGTAAAGGAGATTGGTCACTCACAACAACTTTACATGAAAAAGGACTATTAAAACTTGTCCATGTATGTATTTCAGGTTAAACTTGCACAGGTATTTCCAGTTACTCTCCATGTGACAGGAATGAAGGAAATTCTGATTCATTTTTAGTTGAGGAAGAACAATGCATTATCTGGAAAGTGATTTTTATTAATGAATAATTGCATAGGTGACTACATGCACAAAAGACTAAAAAAAGAGGCAGAGGAGACAATTCTCTTATTTCAAATTTTGGCATTGGAAAACAAAGTACTGTATTTGAAAGAATGGATGAACAGATTGTTCACAAATTGAGAGCATGCTTCCAGGGACTGGATTCACACATGTGCTTAAAACAACAGGGAATAAGGCCATTATCTCTACATGTAGCTTTTTGTCCTTTGTGTAGGGCAGAGCAATGAAGACTCAGGCCAAGTATGTGTAACCTATTACTAATCTCCAAGGAAAAAAGTCTGATGTTCAGGCAATCACAGTCAGAGGAAATAGCCTGAACTACTTAATAATAGTGGTTGTAGAATACAGGTATTTTTTTTCTACATTTAGCAAGGGGAGGAATAAATTAAATCAAAAAGAAACTAGACAGAATTTTGTATGAATAATTCAAGTAAATTCCCTAACTTTTGTTATGTGTTAATGTAGCTTTAAGTTTCTGGACATCTAAAAGCAGGCAGGCAATGCAGAAAAGCTAGCCAGAGAGATAAAACCTTGTTTGAGCTGTATCTAGAAAGAAGGGAGAATGATGAAGTATGAGAGTGCTGGTGCAGGTGGAAATGGAACAATAAATGTGCCTGTTCCCCCAGAGAGCCATGATGGGACAATGAGACTATTGTTACTGACTGTGTGTCCTCGATGCTGCAAGGGGAAATCTATGAAACAATTGTGTTCATTTCACTGGAAGGATATGTCTAATTCTGAATCTCTGACAGCTGTCTCAGAAGACCCTTTGATTTATTCTGGGACAAACTAAGGAACTTCACTTGACTTCTCTCCAGTTTAGCTTCTGCTTATCCTTCAGTATTTGCTACTAGTTAGAGCATCAAACTCCATCTATGTCAAATAAGAAACTTTACCTACTACCAAAATGGCTACATTTATTTGTACAGTGGTACAGGCAGGAGCGAGGACAGAGCTATTTCAGCTGAAGGATTTAGTTATTTAACAATCTCACAGACCTGGCAAATTCCGGAAATGTTGTAACAGCTTGCCCTTTCAGGGAGCCTTTCTGCCACAGGCAACCCTCACAACTGCACATTTCTTTCTCTTAGACATGATCTCACTTACATTTGGTTCCTTTCCTTCTCTCCTCTCTCTCCAAAAGCAAAGCAGAAAAAACAAACCAGGAAAAAAGCCTTTAAGCCTTGAAAAGGATGTAAAACTAGGGTTGTTTGAAGGTTGCTGCATATGTTACTACTAATGGCATATGGGAGGTTCAAAGAGAGGACTGCTGACTCTAAAACAGACAAAATTATGTCATACCTTGATCATTACCTGTGGTGCAGCAAAAAGCCACAATCTGTCTAAATCAGGTTCCTCTCTTATTTTCCTCTAAATTAGTCCAACAAATTAAGCATCTGCTCTCTCACTTCCTAGTCCAGGAGTCTAACCTCAATACTGTGAGCTGGAAGTCTGGTGGTACTAAAAGTAATGTATGGTTACAACATATAGTGCTTATATTGAATGATATAGACTGATCTACTAGGGCTTCAAATGCTCCCTCTGGGGCCTCTCTCCTACCACAGCTTTCTGCACACTCTCATCATAGCTAGTTAATATTATTTTTTTATTATAAAGTACAGTTGGCCAGGGTTTCCTTGCCAGCCCCTCTCTTTCCCCTACACCATCCCATGTGTCCCTCATGTGGTAAAATCAGGAAGCTGAGAGACTGAATGTTGCATGTTGTAGAGAGAAGGACTTCTTGTGAAGAAAGGCAGTTTGGCACTAATGAGAGGCATCTGACTCAGCTAGAGTAGGGAAGGGTAAGGCTGTGCTAGGGAGGGCTATTTTGTGGGGAAAAAATAAAAGTGACCCTATAAACTCCCATTTGCCCTCTCCTAGCTCTGGCCAGTGATCCCTCCTGAAGAGCAAAGCACAACCCCCTCCTCAAGTTTCTCCTTTCTCTCCTTCCTCTCCCAATACAGATGGCTCTGTCACTGTGCAAAGCTGCCTCCCCACACCATGGACAGAGACAGGCAAGGCGTTTTTCTTCTCCAAGCATTGAAATTCATTTTGGCTCTGATGTAGCTGTGCTTTGAGCTGGTTAAGAGCTAAGTCATGGCTTGATAGCATGCACTGCATTAATGTTGGGGATGGAGGAGTGATCAGCAAAGGGAGAAAGGTCTCATCATTCATTCTCAATGACATTTTCCACAATCAGCTGAGATTATGTCAGCGGTCACAGCAAGGAAAATTAGAGCTGGAGCTCCTTAATTCTGTGCCTTGCTTTTTGTTTTTTGCTAGTTTGTTGCTTGAGTTTGCTTGTTACAGACAGGTCTGATAATAATCCTCAAAATAAGCAGCCTTACATCATCCTTTACAAGAATGTGCTTTCTCTTGTTAGAGCCTGGTTTCCATCTGCACTTGCTCACTGCTGTCTTTCTAGGCAGTTAAATCCCAGTATGTGTGAAGGGCACTTTCAAGGGGCTCCATGGCATAGTGATGTCCAATGTCATGGATACAGGCACTGCATCTATGAAGCAAGGAACTTTGCCTATATTTGTCATATTTCAGCAACTACCATGTTGTCACAGGGCAGGATATGCAAAGGAAGCAAGACGCATTTGAGCCTGGAGCCCAGGGATGGTTGCAAATATAATTAATAGTGAAGAGTGTGAAGACCCTGGGAGAAAGAAGGGTAGAGGTACCAAGATTAGGGGAAGAGTGGCTGATACTGTGTCAGGAGCTGGGACGACAGAAGAGGAGAAAGCAAGACACAAGGATGGCACCACAGTAGTGAGGGGGACAACAGCAAGACAGCCAACAGGAAGCAAAGTGTAAATGAACTGGAACCAGGACACTGAGTATGGAGTGGGATGTATCCTACCTGGGTGTAGAAGCTGGGACCAGGCCACAGAGCCAGGAGCTACTGGTGGTGGTTGGGAATAAGGAAAAGGAAACAGGAGGGACACAAAGGTGGAAGGAGGAATTTTCTCCACACTGAAAACATTTTCAAACTAAAAAAAAACAATAAAAAATGAGTGCTCCATGAAGTTTTCTAGATTTTGACCAGATTCCCAGATTCTGCTCAACCGAAAGTCAAGGCCTGAGCATGCAAATTCCAATGCCTGTTGCTGTTTTCCATTGGTCCATACCTAGCATGCAGGTAACGCCTCTGTCTGCAGGATAAGGTGAGGGTTCACAAAATCCCACCTGCCTGTCTGATGCACCTTTGTGGTGGAAGAAGCAGGCACCTCCTTTTCTTTGTCCTCAGACTGCCTGTGTGTTTATCCTGGATTGTATGAAGATGCCAGGACAGATAACAGTCACAGGTCTTTGAGATTCATAGGTAGATAGTGCTCAAAGAATTTGATATTAAGGTGTGTGCAAGTACTATGTACAGTTTTCCTCAGGGAAAGAGTGCCTTCTGAATACAGGTTAAATACTGGCGTGGTGGGGGGGCGGGGATCAAGTAAAACACAGCATTTAAAAGACTGTAATAGGCAAAAGGTGGAACAGTAGAAAAATACATCTTTTTTTTTGACTAGTGCTCTTTTTAGTGATAGGAATCCAAGCCAGATTCCCTTTCAATGCCACACACATCTATTGAAGTCCGAGCAACAGATTTAACTGCAACAGGAAATTGTTTTAGAAAGTATGTCTGTAAAGAATGGGAGAATGCATACAGCACATATGTGCCTCGACACTTCTGCTAAATAAACTATGAATTTTGACAAGTGAGTATCTGTAAGTTTGCCATGGAAATAGGATTGTATAACATCACAGCTGAAACAAAAGTTCATCCTCTGAAAACTGCGGGGGTGTGCTGCTAAAATGTTTGCTTTGAGTGTTAGCTGACTAGTTTCATAACTCCCGTGCATGTAGTTAATGCTCTTTTAGACAATACATGGAAAGGATGGATGCCAGAACTGTTTAATAGAAGTATTAAAATCATTATATCTAATAGATATAAACCTAAGAGTTTCAGAAAGTTATAGAAGTTTCTTGCATTAGAAAATTTATGAGATGAGCCTTCTCAGCTTGTTTATATAGGATTCTATCAAGTAGAGGTGTAGGAAAATATTTGGTTCTGTGTTTAATGAGGAAATTACACTGTAGGGGTATTAATATCATTTGGGGAAACTGGTTAGTTTTGCAGACCAGTAAGGAATGGGCTGTAAAGGCTTTCTCTTTCAGGCTGTTGATGCAGTGCCATTGCCCTGATGCCAAGAGCAGAAATTACAGTGAAGAGGAGTCAGTATTATTAGTGAACTCATGATTCAGCTCAGAAGTCTCATCCAGAGCCCAGTGAACATGTTCTCACTCTGTAAAACACTGACATGTTAGGCAAAGCATCAGCTGTCCCATCATCCAATACCAAGAACTAGGTGAAAAAGCACATCTCCACAAGGCTAGTAGAAGTGGTAGTTCTAGCACAGTTTTGGCATGCTAATTGCTTCTCAGGGGAAACAAATTGCCATCAGCCATAAAGTAGGCATCTTCATCCAAAAGACAAACAGCAGGATGAGGGTTCAAAGCAGCTTTTGTTGCACTGAGCACTCAAAGCCACCCTCCACTGTCTTTGCAGATCAGTCATTCCCAGTCAGCCCACCTTGGGGATGCAAAACCTAAATTAACAAAAGCAAGTTTTCCAAATTTGACCTAAATTTCAAAGTCATTGGGATCATTCTTAGTCTTCACTGAAGGTCAGTTTTGTAGTTCACACAAACTGGCTTATCCTGGTTCCTCACAGTAGTAGCATGACCACAGCACCTTTCCCAGTTGGCTTTGGCTGCACCTGGCGGTACAGGGTGTTCTTACCCTGTCTGAGTTCAGCATATGGCAAAAGCAAAGGCAGCCTGCCCCTGGTAAATATGCACAAGGAATCACCACTCCACTCCACCCCACCCCAGTCTTACTCTGTCCCAGAAGAAGGACTGACTGAGGCAGGGGGAATGGTGAAGGAGTATGTGTGTACATGTCAGCTGCAGCCCTAGAAGAAACGCATTGCTGAAGGAGCCAAAGTGTCCATTGCTCTTGCCCAGTAGCCACAAAATGTCCCACGCACTGTACATGGCCTACCTTACCAAGTGTTTCTCAGGTTGGCAGGATTTCCTCAAGGAAAATGGTCCAGCTATATATAATTAATATACAATAAATAATATATAATAAATAGCAAGAAATATGTAAGACATAGTCTACATCTCAATTCAGTCTCTCTAGATAGTGCCCATTCCAAGTTGCTATACTGGAATTGCTTGGTTCATACAGAGCTGGTGACCTGATTGTGTTTTATTTTGTGCCCAACAGATTTTGTCTGGCATACACATATGTCACAAGTCCAAACCAACACACTACACGTGACTGATTAGGCGTATCAATGACCAAGGTATGCACAAAAGCACATTTACACAGAAGCACAGATCACTGTCTTGGCTTTTACAGATGTCACATGAAACATCTGCTGGGGAAGGGCATCCCATGGAGGTCTGAAGCATGGGATTAATGTACCACCTTTTGCTCTCTGCTCCCATGGAATGGTTGGAGATAAAACTAAACAGGAGTCTCAATGTCACAAAGCTTTGACAAACTCTTGGATTTTAGCTCTGGCTGCACCCCTTACATGGTTATAGTCCACCGCAGGGTAATGGCATTTGCAAGATTGGGGCAGCAGAGTCATACAGCAAATACAGAGCTCTTAGCAGGAAATTTGAAATCACCGAATGGCAAAGATCTTGTTACAACAGTTTGTCTCCTCCCCAGCCAAGACACTTGATCTATGAAATCCTGGAAATCACAAACCCTGCAGTTTCAGTGCACTGGGAGGATTGTATTAAACTCAGTCAGCAATTATCGGTAATATGGGATAAAAATCTTTACTTTGAAAGTAAGCTTTAAAAGGTCATAAAGTAAACGCTGTCACTGATCGTCTCTGCAGTGACTGTTAGTCTCATTGCAAAGCAACAGAGAAGAAATGCAGATGCATAAATTGAATGCAAACCCTAAACTGCTATTTCTGTCGCAGTGTTATTGGCAAAATTATAGATGCAGTACACATCGTCTTTCTTCCCACTTGTTAGACTTCATAATTTTACCTTTATTCTTCGCTGAATTTCCTGTTTATTGTTGTTTGTGAATGCTCATTATGAGTGAGGACAGAAATGCCACATGAAACAGGGAAGTGGGAAGTTTACCAAGAAAATAGTGGGAGATTCAGGCAAGTTTTCTGGGCCCTTTGCATTACTCACAGAAAATGTAATACATGAGTTAAAGCTGCACTGCCAGATTAAATCTGGAGCTGGATATGGTGGCACCTTCCCCTGCAATATGATGAGGAATAGAGACATTTGGAGCTTGATTTGGGTGGTGTTGGGCTTTTGCACCCTGACAGGTGCTATGAGCTGCCAGCTTGCACCAATGCTGGCAGTCCTCAGCTCCCTCACATCCACAAGTTCAACACTAGAGGCATTTTTTGTGCCATTTCTTCATCCAGAAGGCACTCCCTGCTCAGTCACATCTGCAACTCCCTTCCCAAGGGGGACCTGAATCCCTTGTGTCTCAGCACATCCCTAAGGCAACTGGCAGAAAAGATTTCAACTATTCCTTGGCTGCCTCCAGGATCCTGTCCGTATACCATATCCTGCTTATGCACAGCAGTCAGCAGAGTTAATTCCAATCCATTTTTAAGGTAGTGCAGGTAAACTTCACTAAATTCTCTTGCAGATACCCTCATAGAGAATTTAAAAGGTCTTAGAGTGCTTCAGTGCTTGGAATACAAGTTTTGAGGTAACATTATTGCATGCCAACTCCTAAACAAGTATCTGTGTGTGCTCTGTGCCCTAGCACCACTCTAGCTTGAATGACTTCACTTTTGCTGTGTATTAAGAACTGTTGACAATTACTGCAGATCCCTCATACATTGCATTAATTTGCAATCTAATAGCCTGCTGCCTCTACTGCACCACTTAGTTTATATCACTTTGAAAATAATTTTTGCTTAATTGAGTTAAGGTCAACTCCTATTGAGAGTGCTGGTGAAATGATTAAATGCAGTTCAGCTTATTTACTCCTACCTCATATTTTAACGTTTCTGAGTGTTAATATACAAGAAGCAGATTTTTCGTACAGGAAACAAATAATTAGGAACATCCTGAGTAGTACAGCTGCTTAGCTTCACTGTACATTGTGATGCAGTGCTACACCTCTGACTATGCCTAGTCCCACTGAAACTAAAATGGTTTCCTCTTCCTGACAATTTGACTTCTTATTGCAAAATCATCAGTAAATTACTTCTAATAGTGGCTTTACAGATGTTTCATGCTGCTTGAATGGGTCTAATTTGCTTAATAAAAGGACAAATTTTAGTTAATCAAAAGCTTCTCAGTGGATTCTGAATTAACAGTTGGCTGACAGGTAAAATTAAGTAGATTTTTTTCTCAAGCTAAATGACTAAAATAATCTCTTGATCACACACATTTATGATAGAAGCTACCAGGAACATATCAGGCATATACTGTCTATGCTACTAAATAGATTTTAAACAATAAAGTTTTGCAGCCTTAAAGTTGCTCATCCTTCTCTGTTTCACTTTAGTCCTAAACACTGTAGCAACCTACTTGACCATAGAAAAGGCTGGCAGGTCCTGTTTCTGACATCTTCCCACTTCACGCCTCAAACAAACAAATTCGCAAGCACCCTCGTCTTTGAAAAAGAAACTACCACTGTATGGGATTGAAGTGGGCATAAGCACAGTACATGTGGTACCAGAACAAAAACAAAACAAGTTTCTGAGTAACCGTCACTCCTGCAGCTTCCAAACCAGGCTCAATATCTCTGCGGCACAAGCTGAGGCTTGCAGCAAAATGCAGCCTCTCAGACAAAACCCCAGCTGGTTAATGTAACCACCAATGCTCTACGGAAAGATGAGACAATTCCTGTATTGACACAAATCTAAATCATGCCTGAATCTAAGGTGACCTTCAGCTTTAGATGAACAAGAGTTGCAGACTGAAATGCTGCACATCAAATCATAAAACACTCTTTTCTTCCTCTCAGCCTTCCTCCCTCCAGTCCCAGGCACAGGCAAGGCAAAATTTCTCACTTTCCTCCATGAGCCCTTGCCTGAGTCCCAGGCATCCTTTCTGCCACCACAGAAACAGCTCCACAGTCCCTGGAGAGGGCACATCTTACCGTAAGCCCCCCTTTCTCCTACCCTCTTTCCTGGCCTCCTGTTGCCTGTCACCCCAGACAGGGCCTTACACAATTACACAAGAAACACTGCTTCAAACCAGGTGTGAAGTAGCTAATTACTTCTGAAAGGTGAGGGGTTCAGGAATGCACATTCTATCCCCTCAAATAAAATGGTGCTAATCCTGCAGCTGTGATCACCAGTCTGTCATATTATGACAGAATATCACAAGGTGAAGCTCTTTTTGTTTTAGGCATTTCTAAGCTTCTGCCCCAAAGTGAGATAGGAAACTGTCAAATGAGCTCCAGAAGATTTTTACTGCCAAATGCAAGTCTGCACATAATTTAAAACACAGCTGGGGCCACTACAGTTCTGAGGTGTTTAATCAAGGGGAGTTGTTGTGGGTTTTCTCCCTCGGATTATTTTATAGTATCTATTAGAGTACCTGCCTCAATTTTGAGAAATTCGTAGCCACATCCAAATCCCTGGCCAGAGCCTGAAAGGTGAAGACTAATGCTGAGTTTATGTAAAATTAAATAGGAATTGAAGGTACATAATACTTCTTAGGGCTTGGCCTGGACATATCATACTCCTCCCCTTCAATGTAAAAGGAAACTTACAGTAATCTGCTTTAGAGATATCTGTACATACCTACTGTGTTTTACTATGCTTACCAAGCATTGCTATCTATATGTCTACCTGTCATTCCTAACAGCTTGTGAAGCTGCTGGCCAATTTCTAGATTTGACAGACCTGCAGAAAAATCAGGGGAGTTTGGTTTGAACACGATTCATGAAAAGAGGATGTGAGGTAGAGAAATGACAGCCACCCAAGCTGAACCAGTGTCCGCAAGGTGGCTCAGCCTCAAGACATAAATCTTCAGGGAATCAAAGCATAAGGCTTGTTCCACTGCTCACTGAACCACTTCTCCATCACCCTGAAATACAACAAAAAACCTGCTGGAAGCTTCACTGCAAGTGCAGCAGCAGTCTCAATGAGTCAAAGGTTTCACAGGCAGACAACAAATCATATACTTCCTAATGAAAAGGTCAGCCAGCTGCCATGTTTCTACTCACTTATAAAATGAATAATACTTATCCTAGAACTGAAAGAGAAAGAACATATCATATCATTGCTAAAGTTCATCCTACCAACAGTGACCTCAATGAGTGAATGACTGATTAATACATAAATACTTACCTTCAGCCTAAAAACAAACCAACCCCAAATTGAATGAAGTGAAAGATTAAAGTCACTTCAGCATCTTAAGATTATTTATCCTGAAAGGTGTAGGCATTGCAGAATAGGAGTGAAAAGTAACTCTATTTGATGGCATTTCAGTATGTGATATAAATGTTCATGAAAAGAGATATGGAAAGAGTTTGCAAAGCTTAGTGAATCCTCTGTACCTTCACCTCCCACACCTGTTCTACACAGTGGAGTTGACCTTCTCTGGTAGGATATCCACATGATTGCAAAAGAAAGTGACATTTGTATCAGTGATTTGTTATGTATCTCAATATGGCTAACTATTTCTAACCATTAGTAGCCATTTGAATTGACCCTGCATGTTGTGCTATGGAGGAAGGATGGAAACATGCCACACGTACAGGTATAAATGATACTAAATGAGGTTTATTTTAGCTGAGATTAAAGTAATAACAATAGTAAAGAGATTCTGTTATCATAAGAAATGGACACTGTTCACTGCTATAAAGACTAGTATCCACACTTCCCTAATTTGTTGTCTTTTTTTATATGGTGCCATATACAGGTTTTTATTTTGCACTTTATAATGGCAGGAGAATTTTAATTATTCTTGCAAGAAGCTGATGTGGTTTGTGCTATCTCATTTCTTTTCTCATTAATTCCTAAGGTAAATGAAAGAACAGTCTGCACGTTAGCAATTTTTTTTTTCTAAAATGCAGCTTTCTCTTTGTGTGAAAGGGCCATCAGCAAAGCACTACTCTCAGTCTAGGGGAATGGCAGCTGCTGTGGCAGCTCTCACCTGTGCCCACAGGGAAACCTAAGCCCTGGCTTTAGTGGGTACTGCAGGGCAGTTCTCAAGCCTCCTATTCCCACAAGCCTCGGCAGAGGGGTTAATTAATGGGGTAATTTATCCAAGATCTAAGTTGAGTTATATTCTTTCATATATATTTCTGCCCTGCAGGAGTCCATCATAGGAAAGGAGATTGTGATCCATGCCCTTGCAATGCCTGAGGCACCTGCTTACAGTAATCCCCTAATAAATTGCTGATGTAGTTTATGATTCTTGGGATGATCTCTGTTACTTGTGGAGGACAAAGACACACTCCAAGTTCCCCGAACCAGGAAAGCATAGGATGTCTTACAAGCAAATAGGCAGGGGCACATGTCCAAGTGCATCTGCCAAGCCTGAGTACATGATCTTGACTCAAAGGAATATCTTGGATGAGAAAAAAGGATTCAATTCTTGATGTCCAGTGGAAAAAAAAAAGAAACAGTAACATTGTTGTGCAGTTAATATAGTCACAGCTGAATGACCAAGACGGTGGCCAGCTGTACAGCAGCACACGAACCAGCACATAGCCTTCCAAAAGCATGCAGAGAAGTCCTCCCCCCTCCCTCTTCCCTTCCCAGACTCACAACTCCCCCCCCATAAAACCCTTTTTAATCCACTGCGATCAAGGGACCAAAGAGCAGATGAAGCCAACCCATCTTTGTCCCATACCCCAGCTCCCACCAGGGATGAGGGAAGCCTGGTCAGGCAGAAGGAAATCAAAGGTCAATAAATGTTGTGAGACACAGATTTTCTCCTGGCAGTTTCTGTATCAGAAAAATGTCCTTTCCACTTTAAAAGTCTGATTGTTTGTGTGCTCATATTATTGATTGCAAAGGACATCTTAATAACTTTGTGTATTTTTAAGCAGTTCTAAGGACTGTGCTGAAGTCTGGTGTATGTACGATGATCAAAAGAGCCACCCTCAATTAGTATTGAAATTCAGCCAAGACTGTTCATCTTATCAAAGATTAAAACTGAAGCAAAATTTGATATTGTCACTATGTTAGCCTAAAATCCTGTCAACACATTTTTTTTTCATGCCAACTCTTCTCTCCCCCTCCAAACCCATTCTCTTTGCTGCAGCTTTTGCAGCTGCATATTCAGGTCTTCAATAGCAAAAGTCACAGTATCTAAGTAGAAAAAAGTACTCTCTGCTCTTATTCTGGATAGGACTTTTGACCCCTTAAGAGAAGAAAGAAACAGCCATTTTAAAAATTAAATATACTAGCATATGAGTTAGCCTGGAGTTCTCTCTTAGAAATGCATCTAGCTTGAATTTTCTTTGTCTTTCAAGTGCTCCCAAAAATTCCATAGCCCTCTGTGACACTGCACACGTACAAGGAGTGTGTCCCAGCCTCATGGCTGTCCTCTGGCTTGGTCACTCTCTGAGGGGCTAGAGGACAGCTGCTACGTGCACACCCTGGCATGCTGAGGGACACACAGACCTCAGTCTGTCCCCACATAATGCAGGGACAATTCTCACCACTGTGAATCCTTTTGACAGCACGGAAACCAGCTACCAAATGAAGAGTTACTACTCACGGGCAAAACTCCTCTTCTTCTCCTTCGTCCATGACTTCGACGATGTCCCAGGGAATGCAAAGGCTTTGCTTTTTCCCACTGCCAAAGTCCCTCTCCATGATGGAGACAGGAATATATCACCAACCCTGCCCTTCGCAGGAACAAGAAGCGCATGAAGCCGCTCTGCGCCTGCTGCCCCTCAGCTGGAAAAGGCTGGTACAAGCTGGGCTTACTCTGTCAGAGCAACTCAGGGGAAGGAAAATCGTACAGAGGAGAGAAGGGGGGGAGAGCAGTGGTGAGCATATGAAGCCCAATCACCTTACATCATTTTGCAAGTTGGAAACAAGATACCGTTAAGAGGTCATGTGCCCTGGGTGATTTACAAACACAATGGCCGCACAAGAAGCCGCATGAGAGTTTCTTTTCAACAGAAGCAAAGGCTTTTATTGATAATTTGTGCAACATACAGGCTTAGAGATTGCCCATCATAACTAAGGGAAAGTGTTAAAGCACCTAATGTTATATTAAACCAGTTTTAAAGCCCACACAGTTGGGGGATGGTGTTTCCTCCAACCAGTTAGCAGAAGTGTAGGATTTAGCACTTTCAATAGCAGACTGAAAGCCTCTCCAAGGCAGCAAGTGGAGCCTTGGATCCTAACACTCATTTTTGATAAGGAAAAATAGCCTCTTTTTCTGAACCAGGCCAATTTACTAGAGGGATAAGGAAAATGATACCACAAACATGGCTCTGTGTGTATCCACATTCTCAAGTGAAAAATGAGGAGCATAGCAGCAGTCCCCCACCCAGTATTGCATCAAGCCAGGATGCTAGCAGAGGAGTCTTACACAACATAAATGTGAATAAAGCACATACCTTTTCTTTGTATCTGTCTGCAAGGGACTAACCATATAATGCTTGTAGAAACAAGGAGAGGGTCTTTGCTTACAGGCGAATATTGTGAACTCACATTTCAAGTGTTTAAAGTCCACCTAAAGGGAAATTTAAATGCAGCATGATCACAGGAAGAGAAAGCTGTCAGATTTAGCCATCAAGGAAAGGAAGGAAAAAGACGCTGAGCACA
The DNA here is from genome assembly GCA_013390005.1 of Calyptomena viridis. NCBI lineage: Eukaryota > Metazoa > Chordata > Aves > Passeriformes > Eurylaimidae > Calyptomena > Calyptomena viridis. The sequence continues at coordinate 436,302 of WEIV01021690.1, read as the reverse complement.
GGGCAGTAGGCTAAATGTCTCTGGAAGTCTTACCTCCAATTATGGAATACAGAGGATGATTTAAAGGGATATTGTAAATTCAAATTCAGTGTTTTAAATAATTTATAGTTAGAACTTTGGTCCCTTGAACAGTCTATCCTTACAGTCGTTTGGCTTCTTTCATCTGCTTAATATGTTTCACACTTCTCTTCTAGCATAAACTGAATTTAAAGAGGCTAGAGATTTTCTTTGAGAAAACAAGTTCAAATTTGGTAGAAAATGCAAGAAACATTTGGCACAAAAAAAACCCCAAACAACCCCAAAGCTCTTTGAAAAATCTGCAGTGGGCTCTGTATCTCCTGGGTCTGAAGATCACCCCATGGCATGAGGGACTCACAGCTCTAAGTTGCACTCTGGTCCAAAAAAAAGGAAAATGTGTGGCATACTTGCACATCAACCCCCTCACACAGGCAGAAACACTGCTAGACAAATCTGAGATGCTGCAACAAGATCTTGTGCCTGGACCATCACAACTAATTTATGTACCCTACACTCAGCAAGGGAGGGCTACACAGCATACCAGGTAGAAAAGACTGTGCAAGGAGGACAGTGCAGATAGGAAAAGAGCATCCAACTCTTGCCCACAACCTTGGGGTGTCTGGAGGACCAAAGCATGAGGATAGGAGTTTATCAGTGCCCTGATTGCTGATTCTGCAGGGTGACCATATCTTTCATATGTCGTAATCAAACTGAGCTCAAAATCACTCTCAGCCTTCTCAGGGCAAACCAGCTCACTGAAGTGACTTCACAAGTAGATACCCAGGAGGGAGGGCTTCCCACTGCACTCAAACTGTGGCAGAAATTACAGTGCTAGTCCAGTTGGGCGTTGTCCACTTCTGCCTCTCCACCTCCTCCTGGCTGTCTCTTGGTGTATATAAAAAGTACAGGTCTGGAAATAGAACTCTGTTTTAGTTTTACCACCATTTGGTATTGTGAGTCTATGACACATGGTCAAGACTCCTAGGTGAAACCACAGTGCAAGCAGCAATGAAAAGAATGAGCAGGGTCTGGACTGCGTCACTGCTCACCTGCATCAAAGGTGTTGCAGAGGCTCAAGGATGATGGAGTACTGGCACAGGAGCCCCTGGACTGCTACCAGATACCTTGGAAGCAGTTTTTATTCGGAGCCAAAAGACATAGATGTGAATTCATGATATGAAGTTACTTCTTCCCTTTGTCTAGTCCTCCTTTCCTAAGTTATGGAGGTATATAAGGTATTTTTGACAATGCAGAAGATCTCAGACAGCACCATTTTAATCTGACAGTATTTCTATTTCCCTCTCTAGTGGACTGTGCCTAGTGTTCTCTCTTCCTACCACATCTAAAATAAGGACACTGCAACTGTTTCAACAATTCTCATATTAAAATTCCAAATGGCTGTGAGTGCAGTGCACAAAAGACTTTAAGGGATTGTGGCTCTTCAATTATTTACAGCAATATTATACATCCAGATTTGCCTTAACATAAATAGTATCAAACAGGAGCAGAAAGAGAATAAAACATTTGAGCCTATTTTTGAAACACCTAACATGTCACAGAGCTCCACACCCACCCTCTGAGTTCTGTTCACTCCCCTCACTGCTGCAGCAGAGGGTGCATTGGTAATCCTGCCAGGGATGAGAAAACCTTCCCCAGAGCAGATTGTACAGTCTGCAAGGTCCTTTGCAACTATTACTGAAAATACCCACTCCTTTGTTTCACTTAATGAAACCTCTAAATGCATTTTGCTTCATGCTTAATTTTAGTCTAAAAATTCTGGCATGGATGGCACCAATGCAAATGTGTTGTTTTCCACCAGGGCACAGATGAATTTGTAGGTGATTAGTGGGAGACCAGATGGCTTCTCTGAGTCCTCAGTGTGCAGGACCCCCACTCACAGTTAAGTCACTCTACTGGACTTGTTACTGCTGCTTCATTTTTCATGTATTCAGCAGTCAGTGGAGATTTAGGAGCACTTCATTGCATAAAATGCACACTGCATTAGTATTTGGAGTCTTTAGCAGATGACAGGTGAATCCCAGGATCAGGACTCATGCATCTAAAAGTTCCCCAAACACTGATGAACACCTGCTATGTGGAATGCAATAGAAAAGGGAGTAGTATGGAGGCATACTGCAGCCTCCTTCCACAAACATCCTGCAGGGAGGGGAACATGATGATGCTTTAAATTTCAAAGACCGTACTGTATCTGTCCACCAAGGGAGACAGACACCAAGGACTACTACCTTATTAAGCACTTATGACTAAAGTCACTCAAGCTCCACCTAAAACCTAAAGCAATAGTATAAAATTAATCTGGAAGTACAAAGACTTTGGAGGAAGACTCCACCAACAATGCTGAACCTGCCTCCACCCCCATAGGGACACCTATTGAGTAAGAACTGTATTCTATGTGCATTAAATGCTGGTTTAGAACTAAACTAGGGCTCGTGCTTGCTATATATCAGTATATTGCTTTGTATTAGAGCTTGTGTTTGTGCTTGCTTTGTGGTGTTGATAGATTGCTTTAAACATATTTTTGCAGCTAAACACTATCACTGACGACTTACAAACTTATTAACCCATCAACATTTATTAATAAAGAGTGTGTTTTCCGTACACTGTTAGAGTTAGTTCTTACAAGTTGCTGACAGCTGCCGGTGGTGGATAACAAGTTGGGAAAACTTGCTGAAGGGTCTTCCATCTCTGTTGGCCCAGGCCACCTCTGAAAGGGCAACTGAAAGCACCCTCCGATTTGTAAATCTGTTTGGTGAAGTGTCCCTTTATGGGACACTGACAGGCTAATTGGACATTAAGAGTTTCAGTTCCTGGGAATACTCACAGACAAATAAATCATGAAGGTTCAAGAGAATCTCCTCTCTTGAAGGGTTGGGCAAAATTCCCCCTTTCACATAACAGACACTCACCACCCAGGCATGGCTTTGAGCGACTTACAGGTTAGACAGAAGCAGTGGTGAAGAAAACACCAAAATGGCTTCTTTCCTTTGAGACTTATTTTCTAAAATTAAATATCAGTCCAGAAGTGTAATAGATTACTCTATTCCAGAAAGCCAGTCACTGACATTTAGAGGAAATGTCTTACCTGTACAAGTCCTCTTCTGGAATGCTTAAGCCCATTTCAAGCCTGGCTACCACCCTCAACTGTAACTAACAACATCAGAGCTGGCTATTTCTCTCACTATCACTGCCCAGAAATGGAGGTAATCTCTTTCAGACAGTTTAGGAGAAGATATCCAGAACGGAAATGAAGAAATTTACCTTATTTCATCTTGAACATCTGAGAAGATCCTCTTTCTTAGGTATATGACAGCGTTGGAGTAATTTTCATAACTCAGTTGTAACAATTAAGGAAAGTTAAACACTCAGAGAGATGCTTTCATATATGTTATTTGACTTTCAAGAGTGATTCCAAGGAAACACATGAGACTGCTCACATAAACAGAATTACAGGATATGCAAGCTTTTGGCAATGTATAGGTTTATATTCCAGTGACTTTTACAGACCTGCATCTTTGCCTATCAGTGCTCTTTATTTAGAAAGCCCTTCTGCAGTCAGGTTTGCAAGCAGGAGTGTGGTGTACAATGCAGTCACACAGGCAGGCTCTGTGTGTTAATGATTCACATGCTGCACAGGCACTCATCAAAGATTTGTATATAAACTCCTTACCTTAAACCCAGTTGATAATTAAAGAAACAAAGGATAGTTAAAGAAAGGAAGGAAAAGGAAAAAGAGAAAGAGCCCAGCTTGCCTGTTGTTGACAGCATTTACAAAAGTACAACAGAAAATTCAAATTAATTTTTTCTTTTCCCTTTTAAAAACATCCAAGCCAAAGGCATTTTTAAAAGCTCTACCTGCCCTGAGCATTCTCTAGTAATTCTTCCCTTCCTAGAACCTAAGAAAATAAAAAGCCCTGAAGAATACCTAATAGCAGAATCTCTGTTGCTCACAGTCCTACTGGAGAGCATCTGCTAATTGCAAACACACCTATGCAGGCCAGGTAGGAGAATTACTGGAGAAAATTATATTCCCAGCCTTTTTGTAGCCCAGTCCTGCCTTTCCCAGCCAAGCAGAGATAAAAACCTTTAGCTTTGCTCACCATGCAGTGGTAGTCAGTCAGATCTGGACCCCACTTACAGACGCTCGCTGTCAGACTGATATGCAGGAATAGATAATTCACTGGTGCTTAGGAACACCTGCCATACATCCCTTTTCCCTGCTACTATATTGAATAAAAGCACAGAGAAAGCAAAGCAAGGTCTCATTTTCATTAAAGAAAGGTCACAAGAGAAGAACCAATATCAAAAGAAGAAATCCAATGGGATATTGGCCTGAGATCACTCAATAGTCACAGGCAGTACCAGTGCACTGGCTGTGTCAGCTGCCATGTGCTTTTAAACCTCAAAGACAACCTTAAATGAGAGACATGGAAAATGGGAAGGGTGAGAGAGCGGTCTGGGAAATTAGTCATACAAGGAGATAAACATTGGACACAGGAAACATTCAAATATTAAGATAAGGGTATAAAAATGAAAAGTAATAAGTAAATCTGTATGGCATGAGGATTTCCTTTTAATTTTAAGTAAACTGGCATTTATGCCTGCACATTCAGTCTTCAGAAGAACAAAGCAGAAATTATGTGAGCTACAATATTCATTATCTTTTCTCATCTCATTATCTTATGGGCAGAGAAAAGGTTTGTGAATGAAAAAAGGAAACAAAAGTTGTCATGTATTAGTTGTATCAGAATAATTTTGTTAATTTTCACTCTGTGTAAAAAGGTAGATCAAAAACAAAGAAAGAAATGTTTATCTCTTCTTTATCTCTCATTTATCTTTATCTCTTCTTCATCTCTTCTCACAGATAAAGAAGAAAAAGAAATATCTTTGTAGTTAGTGAAATTGGTTTTGCAGTTTTGCTTTCTAGAACTTAAATCAAATGAGAAATATTTCTGAAGAAATTATCTTCATCCACTGCAAGGTTTTTCAGAGGATGTTCTGGATCTAGAAGGTCATCATGAACTTAATGAGTTTTTCATTCACAGGTAACTTTCAAAAATACATTTTAATTGACATGAGGAACTTTGAGAACCTGTAGCATCTCTGGCTTTTCAAGAAAGGCAAGAATCAACAGCTTTTTGTTCTTATTACAAAAAAGAAAAGAAAAGAAAGAAAGAAAGATGGAAAAGAAAAATATTTTGGAGATGGCACACGCTAGTGCTCAAAATCAGCCTGTGTCTTCACTTGGGCACCAGCAAAGGTGCAACCTGTAATTTGCAAGTTGAATGCAGACCAAGTCAGGGGTTGAAAGCAGCAGGGAGCTGTGTCTGTAGGTAGGGATTCTTGGACACACAGTGCCTCCTGTAGGTGCTGACAGGATCCCGTGGATTTCATGTTTCAGTGAGGACCCTACTGACTGCAGTCAAGAAGTGTCATCAGTGCAATAGCAAATCCTACTGCTGATTCAGAGCACTCCCTTGGAGCTCCTACAAGCTTATAGTCCTAACCCTTTTACCCCAGTCAGTGTTACAGGTAATTGGTCACTGCTTGCTCAATTTTCTTTATTTTAGAGTTTGAAGCACAATGCTGAAACTGAGACTGCCCTAAGCTGGGCACTGTGCAACAGTAGGTGTTAGTCAATAACCACAAAAGACTGCAATCTAGATAGATGGGAGGTGGAAAGAGAAACAAGACTGCAAGAGACACAAATTGCCTGAAGTCACACAATAGCAAAGAGCAAGTCAATAGCCTATAGACAGAATTGGATTTTACCTTTTAATCAGAAACATACCTCAATTTTTTGTCATTTATAGCATTTTACTTCCAACATCAAATGATACCTCCACAAAAGCAAAGCAGTTCTTTCACTTGAAACACTTCCTGGGTTCTTCATTATCTCCGGTAAAAAGAAACCTAATACAGAAAAGCCAGAAATCAAGGAGTAAATCATTGGTATTGTTGCTTTTATTATTATCATAGCTGCACTTCAGTTCCCCACAACTTTTACATACAGCTGTAGTGAAGCTGAGCTTTTATTTCTTTCATTGAACTATATGGGCAAAATTATCAAGTATCATTACCACTATTTAATCCTTCCCATATTTTGAGTCTTGTTAGCTGGGAAGGAAGAAAGAAAATGCAGCTGACTTTTAGCACTAAAACACAACAATTTTCACTAAAAGAAGAACAGCACATCACATAACTTGTTTGTGTCACATGTGAACTCAGCCTCGGCACTGCCAGCACACGTGTTGAAGGTGCACCAAAGCTGACTGCAAATAGTGGCCTGTGGGTATGGGCAGCTCCAGGGACAGCCATGCACATCATGCTGTATTTCTGGGCCACTGTGGCTCTTGTTAGTCTGTGTGGGCTGTCCCTCTCACAGGTTACAGGCTGGAGGAAAGAGCAGCACCAAGAATGTTGCTTTGCCCTTCCTTCAAAGCACATCTATCCTCCAAGTAGGCACTGTCTGGACATGTAATGTGGCTGTGCTGGGGGAGAGGAGGATCTGTTCAGAGAAATTCCATGTTTTCCAAGTCCAAAAGAGAAAACAGCCGCACACATACTGTGGTGTGACTATGTCTCCCCTGTAAAGCTGATGGAAGGAGAATAAAAGGAAACAGTAAATTCAGGCTCTGCAGCAAGACAGCATGTGTGTCCTCCCACCAGCCCAGTGCCCTGCCTGAGAGAGCTCCACTCTGTCCATGTGGTGTGGTGGTGTTGGGGATGGCAGGGAGCCCCAACCCACACCTCTCAGAAGTGCTCAGCTCATTTTAGATTTGATGTATTGCTAGAAAAACTGATTCTGCATGTTTCATAAACCACCGGTCTCTTGTAAAATTATTATTTCATTAAATCAGTTTCTTTTATATCTCTGAAAAATAGAGAGAGCCCTTTGAGCTTCCTGAATGGAGATGAGACAGCAACTGGTGAGATTACACTGTGATGCCCCTTAACACACTGAATTTTATGTACCTCTTTGTACCTCAGTCATAAATGTGACATTTTCCTTGTGATTAGGTGTTGTTTCAGTGTTTACAAGGCACACACTTTTCACACAATAATCTATTTTGCTCCTGAGACAATAATTCTGTCACATATACAAAGCTGACTTAAAATGAGACAACAGGAGATGAATTCCTAAACAATAACTTTCTTGTTTTCATACAAGTATCCATAGGAAGGACAGATTTGACTACCTTTTTTCATTTAGAGTAATCTTCCGCTCTTCTCAGTGGATGGGTCAAGTCAGTCTGCAGGAATGGGGACAGAATTTGGCACATGGAAAACAGCTCTCTCCTCTAAGCCTTCCCCTCTTCCAAGCCAAAAAGAAGTATCTGGAGTTGGAGTCCTGAATAAACTTTTAGAAAAATGGTTTTAACATACATCACAAATTCTTTCAAACACTTCATCAGTTCATGATGAAATGAGCTCAAAGATGAGATGAATAGATCAAGTCAGTCTGATCAACAGAAAATTAGAAGATATAAAGTAGAAGGTAATAAACACATTTCAGCTTCTAATTAGTCTCTCAAAAGCTCTGTTTTCCTTATAATCTAATGTAAGACAGAGATGAATAAGATTCTTTCAAAGACTAGTTGTACAATCGTTGGACTTCTCCTTTTATTCACAGTGATTTTTAACCTTTCTTTATAAGAACAGATTAAAAAAAAACACCTTTATGTAAGGAACATTATTAAGCAGCTTTTTCTCTTTTCATAACATCTACATGTGTGAATGGCAGGCAAATTATTACTGAAGCTTTGAAAGAAACTCAAAACACATTGCCTCTGACAGTACTAACAATCAATAAAGGATACAACGCTTTAACCCACAATTTCCCAAGCTATTTCTCTCATTCTCTATGCACTTGTCTTTCCTGAAGCACAGCAAGGAATATTAAAAGAATATAAAACATATTTTACTATGAATAAATTATACAAAGAATTTAATTTAAAACATAGACCCACCCAGATATGCTACTTTTCCTATTCCACCACTCATTGCCTCAGGGCAGAAGAAGGCCACCTCTGGTAGACTGTTCACTCTTCTGTTCCCTCTGCACATGAGATGTCTTGTTTCTGCAAGCAAGCAAGATTGCAGCAGCAGCCTGGATAGAATTGCTAAATGTTTTGACAGTTTGAGAAAAAAACAATAACGCAGCTTGTTCTCATATTGTAAGTGCAACTGTTGGCATAAAAATTCAGAGAAATGCTGCTGGGGAACACCATTTAATTGGCCTGTAAGATCTCATTGCATCATAGAAACAGCACAATCAATAAGCCCTCCCTACAGTTGCTTAAAAATGGAAGTCATTTAGAGACAATAACAGCTGACGAAACCAATCTAAACCATCACCGTGCTAAAGGTTTTGTTACTGCTTTACATTCTGCATCATAAACCTGCAGCACAGGGTGGACTTTTTATTTTTTAGCTCTGCTCTGTCAAAGCCAGGGAAAACAGGAACCACACATTATGCAGAGGGCTGCAAACCTGAGCATTATACATTAAATATAAGGATTTAAAATAATGTAACTGTTTTCCAAACTTAACAACAGTTACTGTCATCTGCATAAAGAGAACAAATCTGAAATCTGCTGCCAAATCCAACTTGAGCCTTAATGTGAAAGCCCAAACTTTGTAAAAAGGATATATGTTATTAAGAAGACAGCTAATCAATCAATTACCAAGACACTCAACTTCTCACCAAATCTGGTGCTGTTTGTAAAATGTGTTGAGATCCCTGACTGGAACGAGATGCAATGATCAGGTGCCAGGGAAATGTCAATAGCAGTCAAACATCAATTTTCTTGATTGCAACATGTAATCTAGGCTGTCCCTTCCTTGGGGCTGATGCAGAGTTTTAGATCAACTGCTTCAGACAACTGAGTTACAAGCTGTGGCTGGGTGAAAAAAAACAGGTCTTGAATTCTAACTGCACACCTTGGTAAAGTTGGTTTTAGTGGAATATAAGGACACATTTAGTTTTATGAATGTGTTTAAGTGCCCTCCTGATGGGAATATGTTGTTAATGAGGCTTATTTCAGTAATTTATATTGGAGTCATTTACAGGCCAGAGTCCCAATTGCTTAGCATAGCACAAGAATTGGAGCATCGGTTTCTTTGCTCTTTAAATTACACAATCAAAGTATAGGAGAGAGAAACAAGTGACTGGCATGAAGAGGTGGGAAGTGGAGAGAAAGCTGCAGGTGTGTACACAGCAATGGGACACTGAAAAATGATGTAAACAGGGGTGGCTGCACATGGAGAAATGCTTTCCTCCCTTTCATCTAAATTAAGATTTTACAATGTACATTTGTGAATCTGAGTGGCTTGCCCAATACACTCTGCATGTGATGTGTGTGTCTGACTCACCAATTTATGCTGAAGATAAATCATACTTTAAAGTAAATCTTCATCTCCTGGTGCTGCAATGGTGCCCCAAGTGACTACCTCAGATGCAGCCACTGTATAGAGTCACTGTCCATGAAAACTAATAAAAGAGAAAGGACTGCTATTAATCTAAAAGAGAAAGGACTTCTAACTGCTATTAATCCTGATGATGATGATAATGATGATAACAACAATAGTCAGAACAACAACGATGATGATAATGATGATGATAATAATAATAATAATAATAACATCTCCCACAGTAACATTAGCTGAAGGGTGAACTTCACAGTGTGTGAAGTTTCTGTATTTATCCAATTCGACTGCAAGTCAGGCAGAAGCTTCTGTGAAACCCTGGAACTTGGTACGAGAAGGCTTGACCCTGCATAACCTATGACATTGGCCCAAGCAGCCTCCTGCTTGAATTTCACTTTTCCTGGGTCTCTGCCATATGTACAACAGCCTTGCAGCAGTATTACATGGTCAGAAGCCCAGTCAGGCAGAAGATCCCTCCATACAGGTTTTGCCCTTTCCTGCAGTAGTCGCCATGTAGGACTGGTTGGGAACTGCCATCCACATCCTACTCTGTGAAAACCCATGGGCCTTGCAGTTGTACAGTTCTTCCTGCCACACTGACACTCATCCCTGATCTTATGTGACCCCACCACAGGCTAGTGGTTATTTTACTGCAGTCATCTTGTTATTCCAGGTGACAGATTTGACCTGGATTATGTGGTACTGCTGAAAATGTGCCTATCAGCTAACTCTCTACATGTCTATGGTGCCACTGAAGTTAGTGTATGTGTGCATTTGTCACATCCAAAAGTGACATTTTATTTTATATTTAACCAGTCACATGGCACCTATCTCCTAACCCTGTCCTCTCTTCCCCTTTCAAAGAGATAAAGCCTCTTGCTTCTTGACACTGTCCTGACTAGATGAGGGTCCCAGCTTGATTGTCAGTACCTTTTGAAAACACCCAGTATTAAGATCTACAGAAGTGGAAAAGATGTCTGAGGTTTAACTGGTCCTAGAGCAAAGCTGACAGGCAACAGCAGTTCTAGGGTGGATACAAGAAATGCAGAACCAAAAGCACACCTCCTTTTGCTTGCTCTCTGGGCTATACTCCACCAAGCAGGTGTTGTGGACCAGAATCTGCTTCTGCAAGGTACTGCAAAAAGGAAAACCATAAAGATGGCCCTTGGATTTGAAAACTCACATAATGAAATTAAGCAAATGGACACATAGACCAGATGTCACCACTGTGACAGTCTCAAAGTCTCATTATGCTTGTTTCGTAATTTCCTTTGTACCCTTGTCTACAAAGATATTTATGAAGGAGGCATTACCTTTGCTATGAAGAATTAATTCCTCCAGAAAGCACACTGCAAATTGTCACACACTTTTTTAACAAAATTACAATATTCAGTATACTATACTACAAATATTTCTAAAACATCAACAATTTCTAAATAATTGCCAACTGCATCTGTGTAAATGAATACCTAGTAGAAGCAGGTATGTTCTATTGTTCTCTAGATGCATTTGCTTCTTTGGATAATCTTTTATAGTGCTGCAAAAGATGTTTAGTATTCATTAGCTGGCTTTCGTTTGTTGGAAAGAGTTGATTTACTAAATATCTTGCTTATTAGTGTGAAGGCATAGAACAGAAGGCAACACTTTGTGATTGCATTTTAATAAACAACCTTGAATACTTGACTTTTAGTAAGTAGCTGACAGGAGTTGGGATACCAGTTTTTCTTTGTGAAAAAATTCAGCTGATGTGATCTGATGTTTCCTTTAAGTTGACCATACCCTCTTCTGTCATCTGCTGCCACAGAGTTCTGCCAACTGTTCAGACCAAGAACCGTAACTGTGATACCTCAATAGGTTAGTTGAGACCCCAAAAGATAGCAGCACTCATTTTGCAACCTTGAGCTAATAACTTCATCTATTCTTGTAAAAACTGTGAGAAATTGATTCTGTTGTGGTATGACCCCAGCAGGCAGCTCAGCCCCACACAGTCACTCACTCCCCTGCCAGTGTCATGAGGAAGAGAATCAGAAGGGTAAATGCGCAAAACCTCAGAGGTTGAGATAAAGACAGTTTAATAGGTAAAGGAAGGAAAAGAAGGAATTCATTCACCACTTGTGATGGACAGACAGGTGTCCAGCCATTTCCAGGAAAGCTGGACTCCGCCACACATAACAGTGACTTGGGAAGACAAATACATCACTCCAAACATTGTTCCCTTCCTTCTTCCCCCAGCTCCGTATGCTCAGCATGACGCCATATGGTGTGGGATGTCCCTGTGATCAGCTGGGGTCAGATGTCCTCGCTGTGTCCCCTCCCAACTCCTCGTGCACCCCCAGCCACCTCACTGGTGGGGTGGGGTGAGGAGCAGAAAAGGCCTTGACTCTGTGCAAGTGCTGCTCAGCAACAACTAAGATGGCACTGTGTTACCAACACCATTCTCAACAACACAAATCCAAAACAGAACCCTGTATCAGCTCATATGAAGAAGATTAACCCCATCCCAACCAAAAGCAGTATGGATTCATTGTGTTCATGTACTGCATTTTGAATAAGTAATAAGTGGATAAGTATCATCTTTTGCCATGTGTCAGGAGTTGGGACAGAAATCAGCTTTAATATTAACATATCAACCTGTTTCAAGCCCTGACCAGAGTCAGAATCAACATTTTTGGACATCTCTAATGAATTTTATCAGACTTTGGAGCTTTGAAAAAAACTTTATTAAAAAAGAGGTATTATTTATGATAAAATTAGTATGGATTTGGTTTGAGGAAATAACATATAACAAAAGGATGAGCAGAACACTCTGCTTATCACCCTGATAACTTTTTTGATAACTAATTAATGCCATTCTTCATTCATCAATACAAATTCATCAGATTATCACCTGTGCCTTTTTTTTGTCTCTCTTTTTACAATAAATCCTACCTGTGCTGGAGATGATTGTTTTATATATACATATATATATATATGTATATAAATGCTATTCCATCCCCACCTTAATGGTCCTGCTGGATTTAGCATGCTCAGGATTTTGCTCCAGGATGTGTTTGTACATCTGTGTATGTGGCAGAAGGCATAGAGAAGGGATTATTTTTCACTCTTTGACAGCATGAGGGATTTGAGCACCAATGTTAGGCACACTGAATCTCCTTGCCAAAGTGAAATTAAATGTGCTCTCAAGAAGCTGTGGCGTGGCAGAGACTGTCTCAAATGCATGCTTTTCAGTCATGCAACAAAAGTGTCAAACATAAAAGATCTCTACTTACTCTGATTAATTCAACCAGAGATCAGAACGACTTGATTACATTCAACCTGAGACTTGAATCACTAACCTTTTAGTCACTCTTGTCTTTTCCACACATCAAAAGTTAAATGACACAAAAACTCCTGTTTATTTGCAGTTCTTGTCATTATGATTCTTAAATAGGCAATGGGGTTTATAGGAGAATGAGACATGAGAAAGTTGAAATGGGATTTGGACATGCAAGAATGTTTTCTGCATGCAGCCAGGAAAATCCAGATCTCCAGTGAGTCCCTAATTTGCAGAACCCTGAGGCAACAGAAGGACTGCACTGACTCCACAGGCTTTGTAGTTCATGATATAAATGCTCAAATTACATTCAGAATTTTCTGAAATCTAAATCAGTTCAGCCTAGAAAATATTGCACCACAGTAAGCACTATCAATTCCTTTCTACCCACACTTACTCTTTGTTCCAATATGCTTCATTAAATTTTAAATTTATGCTATTTCTCTTAGGGAAAAAATTGATGAAACTTCAACTCTGTTGTTATTTTGTAATGCCAAGCATTCCCGGATTATGCCACTCTTGTTCTGCTTTGTTAACCATTACCTTAGTAGATGGGAAATAGGAAATTAAAAAAAGGGGTAGGTTTTCCTTTTTCAATCTGGACAAAGCATTAGTGAATATCCTTCTGATTAAAGAAAATGTAACAGGGGTTATTCATCATTTTTACACTTTTCTTGGGAAACAAGTAATCATAGTTTTTCAATAGGATTTTCAATCTGGAAATGACCATATAGTCTATTTGCAGGCATAAACAAATGAAACACACACACAAAACCTGATCAAACAATGTAATCAAATTTTGTGGTACCCTACACTAACTGAAGATATCCCCAAATATGCCTGCATGGCTTTCCAGGAAGAACTCACAGTGTAAATGGTAACTGGGCCAACAAACTGTCTTGGCATCTCTAATCCCATCTCCAGATAAAATCAATTGCTAGTTGAACTGTAGTAATCCGAAGGTATTCATTCAGCCCAGATTGCTATACACCAGCCAAGCATCCCACCAAAAATTTCTCTCTCCTGATAGCTGGAACAAGTTCCAAGGATCTTTCCAAAGGATGGAGCATGAAAGCTCTGTGAGTAATCGCAATAGCATTGTACTGCTGGGAAAGCCATTGGTCCAGAATAATCCACAGTAAGTCTTGGCACATGGATAGGGTCATCATGAGGTGCCAACCTCCATGGCAGTTCTGCTTCTCAGCATCCCTACAAACGGGTGCTTCTAAATTTTGAGGAACATGCTGTTCTTTTCTCCATAACTCCGCATGCTCCCAGTCTATTTGTATGCTTTCGTAGCCCATGTGTTGCATTCTGAAGGCTGTAATTATTGAATGCTGGTATTTGCTACTATTTTTCTGGTGAGAAAAATGTGTGAGAAACAGAAATTAAATTTCTGTATTAACACAGAATCAGGAGAAGGAAGCTACAATGGGTTCCCCAAAAGACAGATGATTCATACATTTCATAAACATTAGCTATGGTTCTGATAACATTACTGTTGCAGGCATTGTTGCACATAAGTACTTCATTTATCTAAATTGAAGCTTTACACTTCTGTGCACTCTGCAGGTCTCAGCCCTGCTATGATGCAGCTACTGTAACAATGTATTATAGTGTCAAACCAACTCACATTTTGTATTTGTAACTGAAGAAGATCAAAATAACAAAATGCAACTGTGGAAGGAACTGCTGTCAGCTGCAGCTACAGTTACTTAAGAGTTATTAAATAATATCAATAAAAATGAGGGAATATGTTATTACTGACAATCTGTAGAGACTGGAATAACAGTTTTGTCTTTTATTGATGCAATTATTTACTTCTACTAGATAAAACATTAATAATTTTTTCTTCTACTGCTTTTCTAAATATTCAATGTCCTCCCAAGCACAGAGTATGTTTCCACTTGGTCTTCAGGGATTTGGGATCTGCCTTACCCTCTCATTGTGATGGCTAGATCCTGTCACTTCCCCACCTTCCTCGTGAAGAGGATTGGCTTCTCTACCACTCTCTACCACTCTACCACTCTACCACTCTAAGAGGTCCCTGCCCACATTAAGAGTGGTGGGAATGTTGTCAGCATTTGTGGGAACTTTACTTTTTCAAACCTCTTGTCCTCTCAATCAGCTTATCATCATCACTCCATCAATTACTTGTGAAGATGGTCCTTACTCTTTGATAGATGGAAGCTGTAATATCAACCTGTGTCAGCCCCAGGCTTGGATCTGGATCATTCTCAAACACAACAAGTAGGAACATGGGAGACACTCACCTGACAGTTCTGATACCAGGCAGGCAAGCTGAAACTAGGTCCAGGAATATGGAAACTAAACATATTTTTAGTACACAACCTTGTTCCCCAAGCTACCTGGCAACTCTAAGAAATCACCTATTCACTTATTCTATGAGCAGCAGGGAATCTACTGAGGGAATGACATGACGCAAGTCATAAAATGATCATTGTCACAAACCTGAGCTGACTGCTAGCAGCCATTCGCATTAAATATTTCCAGCTGTAATTAATGAACCATTTTCCATAATGCAAATAAAACATTTTTAAAGCTATTTTGAAAGCAAATTTAAAGCTTTTTAGCTTCTATTTTCCAGCTGCATGCTCTCTGAGATACAGGAAACATAGAAATATAAGGTGGAATGACAAGAAGATGCAAAAGGCATAGGAAGTTATGTAAATATGTCTAAAACACAGAGCTTCACTTGCCTTGAGACATGCCAGAGTGCATATATTAACTTATTATTCACTTACAAATAAAACTGTCTTTCTTGCAGCTAAGTTAAATTTGAGCCAATGCTTCATTTCACTTTGCATAAAGGCAAGGATGGCAAGACAATATTCCAGTCATGCAAATGCATAAGCCCAGATATCTCAAGGCAGCAGTATTGTTTAGGCATCTCTCTGCAGCACCTAACCAAAAAACACCAAACAGTGATGACCCTTTCTGATGACTCTCTTGATTCAGCAGTATTTTGAAAAGCAAGCGTTTAAAGATCAAGCCTACAAGTCCCAGTCTGCTTGTTCTTCTGGCTAGTTTTTCACAACTCACTCTAAGATGCAGCTGCAGCATCCCAGCTGCAGTGTCACTGAAGGAAGCACAGACAGGTATTCCTGTCACATTTAAACTGCCAAAGTTGGACTACTTATTCTTCATAATCTTTGAACTTGTCTTATGTCAAACTAGCCAGACAACAATCCCCCACTCCCTAAAAAAGAAAAAAAAAAAAAATCCAGCACACAAAAATGCATTTATATCATTATTTTAGGAACATTTCTGTGGTGGCTCTACCTTACTCAGCTGAGTCGCTCAATATATTTGTGACACTGAACAAGTATTTATAAGCCACAAATCACAATCATAGAACGGGTAAGGTTGTAAGGGACCACAGTGGGTCATGTGGTCCAACTTCCCTGCTCAAGCAAGATCATCCCGAAGAATACATTGCACAGGATTGTGTCTAGATGGTTCTTGAATGTCTCCAGTGAGAATCCACAACCTCTCTGGGCAACCTGTTCCAGTGCTTGGTCACCTGAACAGTAAAGAAATGTGAGAGAGAGATAGAGAGAGAGAGAGAGAGAGAGAGAATACAGCACTTAATACTGAAAATAAAGCTTGAAAATATTTGAGCTTTGGAAAAAAAAAAAAAAACCCTCCTCATTTCCAAAGATGAAATTACTTCTCTTTCACTTATCTGGTACTTCTTGCAGACCTCATCTTTAGAGTTCAGAACCAGAAATATCTAACTATCCGATATTCAAGATGTTTCATCAGGGCTAGAGATCATCTAGCAGATGAAACAAAGAGATTGTCTGAGATTTCCAGATGGAAGAGAAATGCTTTGGTAAATCTGAGCTTTGAGACACTCACACAGCATGAAACCTTTCGAAAATTTTCTCTCACTCTGAAGCATCACCCATAGAAAGGGCAAAGATATCACTTGATGGAAGTTCTGCAGTGGGACAAATTGCATTCCTCAGGTCAGCTGACTCCATGTTCACTCTTAACTCTCAACAAGATTGAGGTAAGAAGTGGCAGGGTGTTTTGTTGAATGACACTTAACATAATTTATGGAGCAGAAAATGGTGGTAATTAACAAGCATGATAATTAACACCATCTAGCCTGTTTGACAGGATATCTGGGACTGCACTTAGTCCACAAGAGAAAAACTGAAAGTATACTGTAAAGCCTTGCTGCTGCTGGAAGTCAACAATGAAGGTGAAGACCACATACTCATATTTGCTTCTCCAAACTGCTAACATTTCCATTCTGATAAGTCTGCACACTTTTGCAAGAAGTTCTGGCACAATATTCAGAAAAGATGATTTTTCTGAAACAAGAGAAGCATATGCTTCTATGTCAGAGTGCTTACGGCTGTAATTCTAAAAATACAGACAGCTTTTATATGGAGATCCATTAAAATAGTGATGCACTTAGATTGAGAGGTAGTGACTTCATAAAACCCAGAAAGCCCTATAAAACCATGATCCAGTAGTTCTGGTGAGATTATAGCGTTGGCATAAATACAACATTTAGAAACAATGCAGTACATCTCTGAAGAATACAGATCAACTCAGATTTAACATTGGTTCACTGTTCACTACTCCAGCCGCTATTTTATAAGAAGCAGACAATACATTGAAAAAACATTTTAAAAGCATGAAATAAATTTCAAGTTCCAGTAAAATAATTGGGACTTTCTAGAGTTTGCTTAATTATGCAATACAGTTAACCTCTAAGTCAGTGATTTAAAATTTAGGTTAAATATACGAGAAAAGCCCATAATTTAATTTGAAATAAATAAGTTGGGTTTCCTTCACAATGCGCATTTGAATTACTTTTTTTCATATTTGAAAATTCCTACGTTATGAAATTACATTGCCCTGCCAAGTTAAGATACTTTAATTAAATTGAAAGCAGATAGACCTGCTACAATCACCAGAGAAAAACAAAATACGAATAACGAAGCTGCAATAAAAAAATCTTCCTTGACTCATTTTATTAAAACAGTGATTTTGAAGTCTATTAACAGGCCAAAAAAACCACATGAATTCATTCAGGCTGACAGATCCAGAGATCCTTTGCCACAAAAGGTGAAACTATAATTTCAACAACAGTTCAGCCATTATACTGTAAAGCTGCACTTTCAACAGCTAGCCAGTAGTCAAACTCCCTTTATAAGATACTATGCAATTAATTTATAGAATTACAGTTATTATAGAATTAAGTACATTTCAAAATGTACAAGAAAAATGTTTATGGGAAGTTTGCAGAAATAAGGTTCACTGTGCAGGAACTCATGCTATGCAGATGCAAGCCACACTGACTACATACACAGTCTGTGCTCATGACCTGCTAATGCTGTGATTAACTGGAAGTCTTACAGCAGCCATTTCCAGAAAACATACAAAAGGTCAACAACCATAACCTCTGCCTCAAAAATGCAGAGTGCTGCCTGATGACAAGGTTTGTTGGGCCACATCCATCCTACCAGCCCCCTCCTCTGTGGCTCCTCTACAGCCTACGTTCCTTCCCCACCACCAGGAGGGAGGAGAGCACGGGCATGCAGCCCACATGCAAAGCTGCATGGTCCACAGAGCACCCAGAAGACACGGAACAAGACAAGAGTTTTGAGAAAGGAAACAAGAAAGAATTTGCTTTGCAAAAAGTGGCATCTTGTAACTGGGGAAAGTTTCCATCCCACCCTACAGACGTCCCATTGCTGTGAAGAAAGAAAAGCGAGCAAAATGCAAGGGTAGAGAGGTCTGCTATCCTCACCTCCCCTCTGCTACTGCATTATCTGAGTGAGCTGATGATTTTTAATAGCCCTTCTACACCATTATCTGCACTGTAAGTTAGAGACCCAAGAGGAAAATGTCTTATGGGATTCAGGTTTTGCAGCAGCAACCATTGCAGTGTGTGCCTTCTTGGTGCCTGGCTGCTGAGTGTCACCTCCACTGGATTTGCAACAGGCACAGCTGGGAGCAAGAAGGCAGCTGGGCTTGTCAATAGATACTGTGGAGAGACACCTGCCTGACACCCTGCCACTCATGTGACCACACCTGCCCAAGTCATGGTTATAACATTAGCCTCCAGTTGCACCAGGGAACGTTTAGTTTGGATATTAGGAAAAATTGCTTCACCAAAGGGTTTGTCAAGCCTGGAAGAGGCTGTCTGTGGGAGCAGTAGAGTCACCATCCCTGGAGATATTTAAAAGGTGTGTAGATGTGGCATTTAGGGACATGACTTAGTGGTGGACTTGGCAGTGCTAGGTTTATGGCTGGACTAGACCTTAAAGGTCTTTTCCAACCACAAGGATTCTATGAGGTTGGCGTTTCTAGCCTGGAGTCCTCTCCTGCATTGCAGCTGTACATTGTACTGGGCCCTGTGTAACACAGAGAAAAATCATTGCCTGTGTGGCAGGGAGGCGGGAGGCTTCCAATTTAACCAAATTGTTTTATATAGGTTTTACTTACTATCCTAACCATCCTGCTTTATTGTTCAGCATGTACCTCTCTCCTCCTGTTGCAGTCATATTCCTGGGCAAAAAAATGGTTAAAGGTTCAATGGAATAGCGAGAAGCTGCCTAATCTTTTAACCAATGACTGGGAAGCTTGATCAGGCTTGGTTTCTAACTGCTGCTCCAACAGCTATTTCTAAGTGTGCACAGAAACAAAACATTGAACACTTGGTGAATAGAAGCATGAAAATCCACATATTTAAAGAATTAACTTCAGGAATGGAGAATAAGGGTCAAAATTTGGGATTTAAGATGCAAAATTACTCTGTCCCATTTAGGGGTCCTCAATCCATTATGAATTTGGGCTGATAATGGCAGATCTGAGCCATAGGCTCTTCAGACTGAGTTACCAGACTTGCCTTCCCCTCCAACAGCTGCTCTCACTGCCCTGCAGACAATCATGTTATATGCAAAGGCATATTCATTATTGCAACAACATTGCTTTGACTATTTGACACTTACAACAAAAATAAGCCCTTCTTAAACAACTTAAACAACAAAAAGTTGGATAACTTCATTTGGCCACTANCACTTACAACAAAAATAAGCCCTTTTTAAACAACTATCCAACTTCATTTGGCCACTGCAGTGGCTGCCCACAGCCTCACATATTGTCTTGCAGTAGTGTGCACACCCTTATCTGGTGAGGTTTGGCAGGATCACAATAATCTTAGACCGTGAGCAGCTTCATTTCACAGCCTGATTTCCTCTAAAATATTTTCCAAGTTTCTGACACATGCATCTGCCTTTGCAGATACATTGGTTTATTATTTTATTTTTCAAGAATCTATGAAAATAGAAGCACATAAAAATTTACCAACTTTTTTCCACAAAGAAAAAATCACATTATTCAGTCAGTGCAGGAAACAAAGATGTATAGAAAAGCAAATAAAAAATAGCAACATCTGAAACACTGCCTCAGTTTTTCCACCACTTTTTTGGATTTGTTTGGTGTCTGCAGAGATTCCAGGATTTTCCTGAAGCTTCATCTCTTCCTGTCCCTGCAGCAAGTTACATTTTTATTTTTCTGATAATCAAAGAAAGGCTGCTTATAAAATAATGTTTTTCATTTTGTAAGTACTAATGCCCTTCTTTAGGCAATGTCCTTTGCTAGCCAGAAATCAGTTTGGTCATCTCTTTCTTGGCTACCTGCTCATCTGGCTTAGTATTATTTTCTTGTCCCTAACCCAAGGATAACAAACTCAAACAGATTTGCAGCCTTGTGCTAAATACAACAGCTTTTCCAATCAGCCCTATGTGTGCCAAACCAAATCAAGGACGTTATGTCACGGATATGGAAGCAAACATCAGACACAGGTGGATAAAGACACATTTAGCCACATACTAACTCAACACATCACCCATGGATGCAAAGTCAACAGGTTTCACCGGCACATTTATTTCATTTGAGCTTTTGGTAAAGGGCGAGTCTCCCACCACTGTCAAAATATAACACCAGCCAAACCTTATCCTTTTAAAACATAGGCACTGACAAAACTGGGAACAATGAATTCGAAAAGTTTTGCTCTCTTTCCAGCAGCATCTGAAAACAAAATCCTCAAGCCTTTCTGCAGATCTCAGGCACAGAGCTCACAAGACCAAAAACTGCTGTTAAAAAAGAATTTAAACTAATTGCCCTAAGTTGCAGGATGTGAGATTCAATTATATAAGACTGTCTGTGTCTCCTGATAAAATCAGTGTTCATGTGTTTCTACAAACACATTTTTAGCCTTCTCTTAATCCACAAAAGAACCTTACATGTATCAAAGTTGCATCTTGTCCTTGAGTACTCCTTTTTTCTCTAAACTCTCCTGCTTATTTGGTGGTTTATTTGTTGTCTCCACTTTCTTTGCAGCCTCTTGATACCATCTGTAAATTTGATTGATGTGCAAGTTTTCTTCTGTTCTTATTTTAGGTCATTTATACAGAAGTGAGTATTAGGCTCAACACTAATCCCCAGTGAGCTCCACTTTGCTATTTTACCACTCCTAATTGTTTTGGTTTCTGATTTTTCAGTCAGTTGTTTTCTTAAAACTGCAATTATCACTGTGGGCTTTTTAAGAAGTTGTTTAAATTGGATTTCCTTCATGGAAAGTCTCAAATTTTTGCAGAAAGTTTTTTCCTTTATCCAGTAAAATTACAAATGAAACAAAAAAATGCACAAAGTTTGTTGGTCTTCTCTTCAAACCATGTGGCCTGAAGCCTATCTGGTTATATATGACTGCTTATATAATGATGAGTTTCATACTTGCTGTATTGTAAAGGCAGTATACAGACTGTACACGTCTATACATAACATACTTCTATACATACTGCATTGAAATGGAGATGCATAGGATTTGTCTACAGCATAATAAAATTTTACTTTTGACTCATTATAATGACAGCTGTTTACTCTTACATATATGAAGGTATGAATTTTTACTATCAGAAAAGAATTCATATTCTTTATCTCTTCTTCTTCCAGGCAAGTTGAAAAGAGAACTAGCTCAATATTTATATGTTTTCTTATGAATGCTTTCTTGATATAAAAGTTAAAAAATACGGGACAACTTCCTATTTTTCTAGAAAAAAAACCCAAATATATTCTTTAATATTTCCAGCCAAACATTAAGCATTAATTAATTAAACACCTTACTGTCCTGGTTTGGAACAAATATATTCAGAGAGATAAATATTCTCTGATAAAAACAGGGTGCAATCACCCTCTCTCACCAGGTTTGAGGAAAGAAATATTTCCTCAAAGGAAAGTGAAAGGGAAAGAGGAAAAAAACCTATTTATTTAACAAACACAAAAGGAAAATAATAATAATACTAAACACTAAATAATATATATATAACAATAAATAATGAGGTCTCTCACTGGAAGACTGGAAGACCCAGAGTCCCAGGCCGATCGTGGGGGGCCCCCCCAGGCCAGACCGGTGGAAAAGGCCTCCCAGTGAGGTCTCGACACTCCGATGTCCCAACAAGTCCAGGAGAGAAGAAGAAGAAACCAAAAATCCAGGAAAATGCAGAAGTCCAAGTCTCTTCCTTACAAAGAAAAAACAGGCAGAACTCTCACTGGGAAAGCTAGAAGGCCAGTGTCTTCCCCCCCGCTTTCAGCCAGGCTGCTGGGAAAAAAAACCAAAACCAAAACTGCACAGCAGCATAGCAAAATTGACCTTGAAACAGTAGAATTGTTTTGAAAAGATTTCTCTAGCTAGTTTGTTGGGTTTTTTTCCTCTCCACTCTTGGGGCACAAGATTATTTTTTTTCTTTTTTTTTTTTCCCTGGCATAGAGAAGACGAATATGGGATATATCATAAAGTCACCCCAAGACACTTACAAAGAAGTCTAATGCTGGTCACACATATCTTTCTCCTCTAGAATAACATTCTGTTAAAATCAGTTTCCACCATGAAGCAGAGAGCATAGAAAATGCTTGATATCCAAATCAACCAATCCAACCTTGCCGTTCATATTATCTGGTGCCTTGATCAGTGTCACCATCAGATTACAGTATAGAAACCTCACCACTCTGACTAGAGGATGATCACTGCTAATTCCAGTTTTCAGGGATG
Source organism: Calyptomena viridis (assembly GCA_013390005.1). NCBI lineage: Eukaryota > Metazoa > Chordata > Aves > Passeriformes > Eurylaimidae > Calyptomena > Calyptomena viridis. The sequence continues at coordinate 413,428 of WEIV01021690.1, read as the reverse complement.
GCAAGTATATGCATCTCCCTGTCTTTATAGGCATCTGTACTTAAAATTTTCAAGCTATTTACCAGAGGCAAAGGTTCTGACTTCACTTTGCTCTTTCTCATTTCAGCTAAAGCACAATAAATGTTACAAGATGACTGGAAAAATACCTGCATTCAAGGAAATGGTGTTGTCAAACCAGGGGAGAGAAATTTTTTTAAAAAGGTATTTTGACTGATTTGCCTCTTGTGCTTTCAGGTCTGCCACTCATACCTCCACAAGACTTGCCAAATTCATTTTTTCTGGGAGGAAGATTTGAATTTTCTTGCTGTTGCTCTGAGATGAAATCAAAGAAAATGGAGTTGTCTTCTGTAATACACTAAATACTTCTCTCTCTGCTTGAACATAATTAAGAAGTCCTCATTTAGAGTTTGAAACTTTAATCATGGTTTTCCTAACAAAATCCTCTCTGGTTTGATGGACTTTATATTACTTCTCCTTAAGTGAACCCCAAACCGATTACTTGACAGGGAGAATTATCTAATTAATTATTTAGAGGAACAACTACCAAATTACACACAGAGATTGAGCAGCATATGGTGATTCAGTTTTAATCTTCTAATCCAGAATTTAAATCCCAGGTGGGGGAGTGCAGTCTTCTAAATATTAATCTAATTGCATCTATACTGTCCCAGAAAATGAGCTTCTTGTCCTTATGAATTTTTCATAATTTTATCTGTAGTGTGAGAGAAGCCTACATTCACCACAGTTTAGAACGCATGTGCTACATGTCCACAAAATCCACTTGTTCACCTTATTTCTGAGCAGTTCCTCTGCATTTCTGTACCTTCTCAGACCATAACACTCACTTCCATCATCACCCCTGCAATGCCACCCTCAGCACTTGTTTGCCAAGGCATTGAGTGCTCTCCTCCTGACAAGCAAGTCTCCATCAAAGCTCTTCAGTGAAGGAAACCCAATTTCTTACCATCTCCTTTCATCTGTTCTCTGTATACAGATGCCCTAGATGGACTTCAGGAAACAGAATTGGGGTTTTGAGATTTGCTAGCTCTGATGACTCTTCACAAGTCTATTTCTTAGAGTAACTCAGGACATTAAGAGCTAAGTTCACTCCAGACATTCAATAACTTCAACAGATTCCAAATGTAAGTGTTGCAGCATCTTGTTTGATTTTTTTTTAATACAGCCCTAGGACAAAATGGCTTCAACATTGTTTAGACACACACACACAAAAAAAGAGCATAACAGGGAAAATTTAAACACTGCTTCAAAAAGCAGTGTTATGTTTTTCAGCTAAAATGTCCACGCAAATGGCAAATGCAGTGTCAAAAAGACTAGAATTTCTGTGGCCTTAAACTTAAGGGGAGAAATAAAACATTTAGAAAAATATATATTCAGAAATAACTCCTTTCACAATGCCCTGCAGCCATCATCAGAGCTTCACACATGGCCTGAAAACCAACCTGCTGCTAATCCTAAGCAAAGCCACATGAAACCCTGTGCTGTATCCAGCCTCTTAAATCCACGTGGCAGCCCACAGCTTACCTGTCCTCAAACCATTTCATAGCACCATATGGACCACACACCCACTTCATACATCAGCTATTCTCCCAAATCCAAACAGGGCCTTACAGTAAGTCTCTTCTACCCACCAATCCATAGGCATTTTCCCTCCAAGCCAGGCAGCCAGCAAGGGCAGTCTCACAGCAAGGTACTGTGTGTGTTGCTAGGCACCCCCAAGGTGTCATTGGCTACTTAAATTCCCATGCGTGGCTTCAATGCACGAAGTACAAAAAGCATGGATGCTTTCACGGATGCAAGAGGCCAGGTAAGAAAAGTGACAAAACTGAACCCAGGTTGCATCCTCTACTGGTTTTGCATCCCAGGCTCCTGAACCAAAAAACAATGATTGATGTAAGCAATTAAAAATTGTGATTGGTGTGGGACTGGAGAAAAATGCAGTCCAACAATGAGAAGGATGCTTGAGCTGGGGTTTATTTGTCCCAAAGTAGCACTAGATTTCACAGTTCTTTAGCGACAACTTTTGTAGGGTGTGCTGCATAGGATCTCTGCTCCAGGATCTGAGACAACACAGGTTTCACTGACTGGCTGAACTTGACTACATGACACCAGCAACCATGGGCTAATTGTTGCAGGAGAGGCAGGCAAAACCATAGTGTGGATCCTACCTGATCTGTGTTTGCTGTTTGCCTGCCTTCAACTGCACATTGTGCTCACATTAACCAGTTATTTTCTAGCTCTCTCCCTATGCATCTGATAGTTACTCTTCACATGTTCCATGCATTTATTTTTTCCAATCTTCTGTCTTTGCTCTTGTGCCACAAGTGTCTGAGTGCTCCTGTAATAATAACAGCTAACTTCTGCTAGGCTTTGAGCAAGAGTGATTTCTATACTTACAGAAATCCCCTAACTAAAGGAGAGTAAAACCATGAGGTGAAAGCTCTTAGAATGCTCCAAACTAGTTTGGATTTACACAGATAGTACAGGGAGGGACCACCTCATGTAAATGTATGCCCATGTATCTGTGTCAAGCTCTTGACTCTAGATTCAATCTCTAAGCAGAAAGTAGGTGTTGTGGCTCAATAGCCTGTGTTCTACACCTGCTTCAGGGCAAGATCAGCCACACCACCCTGGCAGTATTTCTTCTGTCCAAGGACCACAGAAGTTGTCCAGACAAGGGTATCTTGGATGCATCATCCCTATTTGTTGGGCTGAATCCTACCCTACATGCTTGAGCAGCAATAGAAAGAACAAGCTGGCAGGGGTGGAGGGTGGTTGTTTGGTTCTTTGCCAGAAGGACACAAAATTTCAAATTTGTAGTGGGACTTTGACCTACTACAAAACGCTCACAACCACGGCCTGGTATTCCTCAGAGAAATTACTTCAGTATCCAAGAGCTGTATGGGGAAATCAGAATAAGCAAGTGGAAATACTACTCTCCAACTCCATGAGAAAGAAAACTCTTCCTTCCAGGACTGTGGCTCTCACTGCCCTTTCTGTGCAGTGAGACAGTGTTATGAGCAGTGTAAAAGGAAGCCTCATGCAACAGGGTCAATAAGAGTGCATAGCAAAACTTCTCAGGCAGAGTAGCTATCAAGCCTAGCTCTCCCATTTTCTAACCTACTTTTAAATCAGTGTGTCAAAAGGACTTGCCATCGTATTCCCAGTCAGCTCCTCCTGTTATAGCAGCTGCTCTTGCTGTAACATGGCTTGCACTGCCATTGGCGAGATGCACATGTCCTCCAGCAGAATCAAGTGCAAAGACTGGTGCTCAATCCATATATCCTACATGGCCTTGCAAACCTGGCACAGGTGCTAAAAGTCTTTTTAATATCTAAATAACTTCACTGGGAAAAAACTTAGGCAACTACATACAGATTGCTGTGGTAGATTTAGAAAAAGAAAGGATTCGTGGATTGCTCCCTTTAGCTTACATATATCTGATCTCAGCCTAGATTTTTCTCTAGACTCCTACTATCTCTGACATAGCTGGGCTTAAGGCAATGGTGACAAGTTGTTGTCACAACAAAAGAGAGACAAATAATTCATAGTGGGTCTAACAACATAAACAATACACTATGGTTCCACATACAGGATAAAAACAATGGAGTTCTCATCTTGTTTCCTGTTTTCTTATGATGCATGATTGACAAGTTTTCATCATCATGCACAGGGTAATTCTGTTACTATGGTAAACAATTTATCTCTCTCACTTTATTAATAGTCATACCAAACAATTAAAAAATTGAATCTACAAATTTAGATTTATGCCTTTGGCAAAGGCAGATTGTTTTGTAGATTAGCAGATATAATGGTCCTAACCAGAAAACCTCGCTCTCCAAGGCTTGTGTTATGTTCGAACAGATGTTCACAAATAAAGTCAGTCTCTGATTATTTTCAGATTAATGACATCCTGCTCTATTAGAGCATTGCCAAATCATCATTTTATTGCCAGTCTTACAAGGTTTTGTTCTTTTTTTCTAAAGCTCCAACCCTAAAAGACATGTGATCAGCCAAAACCGTTTTCCTTTCTAAAGTCTCAAGCAAGTCTTGTTGCAAGCTTGACTCACATTACCCTAGGGGTCCAAAGAACAGGAGTTAATTGTCATATATTCTTAACCACTCTCAAGACTTCTAAGTATGACTCATGATATCTAATGCCTACAGTTGGCAATACTGTATATACATTACATGTGTCATATCATCCATCTGCCAGTAAACAAAATCTTCATGAAATGTCAAATTAGTTACTACTCACCCTGTTTCTAATAAATGAATTTTTAAAATAATGTTCAAATTTCTGGTGCCAAAGAAGTTATATCACTGCAGTAGTCACTCACAGGAACAGAAAATAAATCCCTCATTTATCTGACTGAAAACAATTAGTAAAATCTACCTCCTACTCAATCATGCATGTGAAACCTAAACAGAGCTACTTTGAATTTTTTAACTCAGCAGCCTACAAAACAGAAGGTAGTAAGCCATGAAAACTCTTATACTAGATATCAACTATGCAGGCATTCACTGTACTGCTGTAATTGAAATACAAATGTAAGAGGCAACTTGTGAAGGTTTATTCCATTTGAGGGTTCTCTCATTGCACTCTTACCAATGCCCCCAGCACACCAGTGGAAGACCATGAGCACCTTCTGTGGGGGCTGAAGGCTCTTTGTGGAGAGCTGCAGGTTACTTTCATTCTGCCACTGAGAATGACACCTTCACCAGCCCAGCCACACGGCAGCAGATTTGTCATGCACTGTATTTCTAAGAAGCTTCTGAAAGAAGAAGGGTAGGATGTCTTTTTGCTTATAACATGAGATGGCAGCATTTCTATGTTTGAATTAAAAATTATGGCAAAATTTGATGTTTTGATTATTCATGTTGATGTTTAATCAATTTTACACTTTAGAGAAAAACCCTCATTTACAATGCTTGGCACCAAGTAACCAAGACAAATCAGAAAGCCACATTTAAAACTATCCACCCCCCTCCACAAATACATACTGTAGAACTAATTTCAGACATATTTAAATTATCCGTTAACTCAACTAGATATTTACACCATTCAATTCACCTGACTCTTGCATTTTGGCTCTACCTTCAAGTCTACAAATAAAAACCTAATTATATGTAACACAGATATGATGATTGCACCTCAGAAGGAATCAGAAACATCTAAATAGTTAAGAAAACTATGTGCAACTTGCTTAGTCTGAGTCAGAACCATTCTTCTTCTCTCCATGAACCTCATAAGCATGGTTTTGCAATTTTCTAGACTACCAGAAAAATATAAGCTAGGAAAGAAGAGAGTAAGAAAAACAGTTGAGACACATTTTTGTTTCAAGGACTTTAAAGATTAATAGCTTAATTATCATATTAGTAATTATTAATGGCTTATAATTAAAGACTAGAAAAATTTTATAAATTGAACATCTGCTCAACATTAGATATTAGAAGCACAACCTGCACATTACTGCTGTGATGGAAGTGTCTGCTATTCATTTTCCAGAACTAAACACATTTATCTCTAAATTTCTTGCTATATAAACACACTTTGTTTTCTGGAAATTCACTGAAATATCCCCATGAACATACTGTACAATTCAACACTTTACTACCTGGGTTGCTCTCCCCAGTAGATCCAGTATCTTGTATTGGTAAGAGAAAAAGTAATTTTCAATCAAAACTTTCTGTCATTTCTATCAACAAAACGGCAACGAAATTACTCCATTCCATAGAAGGCATTTTAAAGGTCTGTATTAGGGCTGGGATTTATCAATTTGCATCTGAGATTTCTTCATTCTCTTCATGATGTTGCCCAGCTCACATGGTATGAGCGACTACACTCAACTGACAGAAGGAACAATGTGTATTTCATTTGCCTCCTCACACTTTTTTAACAGACTTCTCCTTTTCATCTTTGAACACGAGTTTATAATTCACAGATTTTATTCAGTTTGCTATAATCTTTAGCCTTAATGCAAAAAAGTCATCTGCTATATGAGTTAGAAGGGGAAAATACATAATGCATGCAACAGGGAGAACGCATTGAGTGAGATCTTAGTAAGCATCTACATCTGCTACTCAGTCATTGCTGATAACATTTTCCTGAGGCGACATATATATTCCAAACTTTGGTTTGGAAGTTGCAGGGGGTGACAGGTGCTGTCATTGGAGTAAAAACCACCAAAAATTGAGACAGAAACACTACACTGTGTTTCTACCTCTGACTGTAGAACTGTAGGACCTGCATTCACTAATTTCATACAGAAAAATGATGCAGCTATACAAAAAGCCAAAAATCCCTCCAAATTCACTGTTTCACAAGCAACTGAAAAAATTTACTATGTAAACACATCAAGGTTGTATCAATTACAGTCAAACACACTACAAATGTAACATACCATCTAGAACTCATAACACTCAGATGTGTTTACATAGTAAACTAAATAGCTAATTTGACTTGTTCATGCAATTAAATGCCATCACCTCACACCACAAAGATTCCACAGTACACAGGACAAATATATACATATATTTTTATGCATTTGGCCTAAGTATGCTTTTGCTGCGGCTATTTGGCATTTTATTCTTGAATTTAGAGTAGACTCTGTGTGCTCTGAAGAGCAAACTTGCTTTCCAGCTCTGTTAACAGGTCAAGAAGTTAAAAGCAAGCAACCATGCACCAGGCCAGAAGTTAAGACAAGGCTCTCTGTCCAAGAGTTGTCAGCATTATGCTTTTCTACAGGTAACTCCCACAATAAAGGCTAATAATATTCCTTCCTCCCTCTGCCTTCAAAAGCTTATTTCCACCCCAGTATACATATTTTTGGGAGACATGCTTAAGACTCCAGCAGGGAAAATGTATTGTTTTCAAGAAATGAAGGATTTAATAAAAACATATACATTGTAAGTTCAATAACAATCTCCCCATTGTATTTCCCAAATGTCTCCATAACACTTTTTACAACACAAACATGAAAAGCAGTAACAGCCTGATATTTCCAATTAGCTTTTTATTTCCTCTTTAACTACAACTATTCCTCTTAGCATTAATTCAGAGCAAGGTCATCCTATGCTACTGCTTTACAAGTTCCCATCAAACATTCCTGATGTAACAGCTGGCAACATACATGATGTTAGCCCACANAAAGGACTCTACACAAAAGCCTGAGCTTTAAAACAGGACCTTGAAAAACACAGTAGCAAAACTAAAGGCAACACAGCAAGTTGATAGTGCACTTGAAAGAACAGTATGATTTTGTGGGGTTTTTTTTTTTAAGCATGATAGGTACAAAATCAAGCCTAAAATCAGGAAAAAAACCAGAAAAATATTGAAGTTTTAATCTGTTCATTTATTCTTCTTTGGTAATCTTTACTGTCTACGTAAAGCACTTTACATAAGGTCAGTTTCACAGTCCTGTGGCCCACTCAAGCACCAAGTCAAGTTACTCAAGCACCTTCATGCAGACAAAGTCAGAACAGGAACTAAAATTAGCAGTATGAACATAGATCAAGGACCCCAAGCACATAAACAACAGCACTTTTTTCACACCACTGCAGCTGCATTACCTGCTTCTAATTCTAGGCTGCAATTACTCTCCTCTGTCTTTTCCCAAGAATAGCCTTATCCCAGACCCAAAACTAGACAAACTGAGGGAGCACCCCATTCTTGAATGCAAATGCAAGGACTCTCCTTCAGCATGGAGACTTACCAGTATGCACTGTAATTACACTGGGATACTTTACTTAAATACACAAATAAACCCCCCTTCC
>WEIV01021690.1:383827-399307 GCA_013390005.1 Calyptomena viridis | reverse complement strand
CTACTAAAATACTTGAATCATCAACTGCTATGACCTCTGACTTTAACTACAGATCTTTTTCTGGAATGTGAGGTGTTGGTATGAAGCGAGTGTGGTAAGGCCTAAAACTTAACAGACTCGCATCTAACTTTTAATGCAATTAGATTGCACAAGTATAAGATGAGCCATAAGTCGTATTTAATTAATAATCCTTCATTAACACATTAATGACTCCAAGTGATTACAGGGGCTAATGAAGATCTTCATGTCTCCGGATAACATTAGGCAGAGTACTAAGAACTGGATCATGCAAGGGAACATGTTTCAAAAGAACAAAGGAACCTTCAGAAGCATCGGGTAGCTGACAGTTCCAAACAATTCTAACAGCAAGTAATGGGAAAGAGGCTCATTTTCTCTTACAAATTTCCTGACTTTTGCTTAAGATCATCAGTCATACATGCAAGTTTGGTGCATGCTAAAGTGACAGCTGGTAGAGATGAGAAATGTTAACTGAGATGTGCCACAGTTATAGCTTAAAAAAAAAAAAAGGCAGGCAGAATGCACGCAGTCAAATGTACATCTCTCTGTTCTTCATGTAACAGTTGTGAAAAGCAAAATACCCCAGAGCTAGCAAACAAACTATTTTCTGCAGAGAAGTGGGAGAAAATTGCTGAAAGAACACATGGCCAGCTTCTGTCCCAATCCCTTATGTATCTGAATACAAAGAGTAGGCCCCTTCTGAAGCCATTTTCTATTCAAACTACATCACAGAACAGAATGCTGGCACAGAAATATTAGGGGTCTCCCAAGACTCTTAGCTAGTAGATATTTCACTAATGCTTTGCTCTTGGAAAAGCTAAAATTGCACCAAGATTAACTACACTGGTACCTGTAAGTCATGAGCCAAGATCTGAAGACAGAGGGAGCTGTACTTAGCAGGCAGACAGCAACCTCTCAATTTAGATGCATGATCCAAACCTCAGCTATTCACTAGCAACATGCTCATTCAAATACCTAGACACCTGATGATTTGGTAAGCAGAAGGAAGAGAAGCAATCCACATGGTGAGTTTCAGGAAGTATTTTTGGCAAAGCAACCAAACCTTAGCCAAGAACAATAAGCACAGATGAGTATATTATGTAGACCAAGTAGGCGACAAAAGCCCTCTGAAAACAAGGACCTATACAATGCCAGGTACTTAGTGACTGAGAAGCTTTCAATATAAAGGTGCTAAAAATTTGAGAGGACCCAAAAAGGCAATTACCTTTCTACCCATTCAATGAATATAGCAAAGCCCAAATAAATGGCACTAATGCCCTAAAACAAGGCACTGTACAAACAGAATTAATCCATTTCAAAGTGTTTCAAAACTTTTAAAAAACTGTCCCTTTATATGTTTTTGCCCTCTAAACCCACACCTCCTCTTATACTCAGAAATTTGATTTTCTCATATGTAAGCTCCAATTTCATAAATTTTTCTAGTATATCATAACTGCTACGTTGCACAGGTACATTTTGCCATGTAACTGGTAAGAGGCAAAAAAAAAAAGTCAGTATGATTCACCTTCACCTAACTAAAGATGTTTTCCATTCTACTGACCATGTGCAATGCTTCATTTTTTCATTCTCAGATACCAATAACCTCTCATTAATTGTACATTAGCACAGACTAGTGGTGATAATTCACCATTGCAGTTATATGTAATAACATTACTACACTCAAAATGTGCACTGTTAAAACTAGAGTTCTATTTCTTAAGGTTACTTGAAACAACCTGTCATCTTTCTATATGTACATTTTATTATCACAGTCCTCTGGTCACATTCTGATTTGGCTTCCTTCTCAGAAAATACTCAACAGTATCCAAATACTTTTCAACCCATGGAGCAGAGTGGCACAATAGATACAAGCAGATCGTAGTGCATGAGAAAAAAAAAGAGATCCAAGATGAAATGCCTATGGGTTTCTAACAAAACTAAAGACCATTGAGAAATTAGTTCTCCATAATCTGAAATAATACACATTGACATCATCTGAAAAAAACATATTAGAAAGTTTAGAAACAACATTTTAGAAATACTTCATCACTCATTCTTTATATATTTCATGAAATTGAAAATATCCGTTTTTCTGAAGTGCTGTGCCGCTTTGGTTTGGCTTTTTTCCTACGATACAATCCTGAAATTGCCTCAGTGAAGATGGGTCTTGCTATAACAACACAGATATACTCTATTCTCCTAATTTTGAGGTAGCTTCTATTGGTCAACAGTCTCGAAAAATGACCTGTCTGATCCCAAAACAGTTTTCCAAGTCAAGGCTGTGTTCAAATCAATGGAAACAGCAAAACAGAAACTGTCACTTTCTTGCCTGTCATTTCTCATCACTGAAGCAGCCTCTGAAAGGCACACTAGGCACTTCAGAGCACAGAAAGTCATAATAAACAGCACATACAGCGTTTTATTTAAAAAATGGCTGAAATAATAGAATTGGTTAAAAGATAATACTTTCTCTACTCAAAAGCTATCAGCTGGCAAGAAGATTTAATCAGGTATCCTTCACTAGTTCGATTACCAGTTAGCAAGCACCAGTTACCACGTCAGCTTCCACTGCTTGCTCCTGAAGACCAAACTATAAAGGGAAATTCAGTGAAACCAACTGCTGAGTTTGTCAGACTGCAAGTTCTATGAATTATTTCCAAGCTAAATAATTTGAGACTCAAGAGTTTTGTACTTAATTTGAGAAACTGATTTTCTTTAGTTCTGCAAATTGAGAAATCAACTTTCATGTTCTCCATGAAGAAATTTTCATTATGCACACCCGCAGAAAGGTGCACTAAGGACAAAGGGGTACAGTTTCTACTTAACAAGAAAATAAAAAAGATGCATTTTGTACATTCCTTAAAAATATATGTTGTCTGGGAAACTGACAGCAATCTTGTCTAGCAGCAGTCTGAAGGCATGACTGGCAAATGTTATCCATGTAGCATCTCAAAGCAAATATAATGCATCTATTAAGTATGGAGTAAACTCCATAAAACAAGCTTCCAGACAAAGTACTATATTGAATAAGTCTCAATTTCTCAGCCTACATGAGATTAATAGTATAAATGTTAAATGATACTGTAAATTTTAGCCATAAAATCATAATTCAAAATTAAATCAATATCTATGCAACAACTAAATCACTTGTCTACCACATGAAAGTTTTATTTAAAAACACAAACTATTTATGCTTGGACTACTCTCCCTAAGCTTCAAAGAACATTCAGAAGCAGTCTCATTAATGCAAACAGACACATCAATTCTTTGCCTGCTATTAGAAAAATAAGGAAAAGGAGAGTACTTCAGCTTGTCATTCAAGCAAAATTCACTAAAAAAAATTAAGCAGTCCATAAGTAAACTGGCTGCTATCATCTAATGCATACAGACCTTGTTCTTGCCTTTCAAAAAGTAAGCCAGAATAGAACTGATATAAGATATTTCTAATAAATATCCATTAATCTTTTCATTCCCAAAAAGGAAACAATGGAATGTGAAAATTGAAAAACTAGTACAAGATGTCACCTCAACCTCAAGTTCTCTTGTGATTAGAAAGAGATAATGAAGAATTATTTCTGTGATAAAAATCAAGCACTAACAAGTTTCTAGAAAATGTAATCGTTTGACCACTTCCAGTGACATATGGGACAAAGAAATAAATACCCAAATGAAAGAGATGAACATGAACACCTGTTGAGGAAAAAAATCTAATAATTTGCACTGGTTTCTAGGTTACCTAGTTGAATATACAGTAACACAGCTGATAAGGAAAGTAGACTAGGAAGAATATTTATGACAAAGCTACCTAAGACCAAATGCTGCCTACAGCAGTAACTAACTCGGACACTGTCAAAAAAGCAAGCATTTGAGAAAACACAGGGCCTTCAAATATTTTGTTGTAACAGACATATGATATCCATACTATGCTTGCCTTGAGTGGCTCATTTTGGTTTAGTTGTAGCCTGGTCTTGAGGACTGAAGCACGCTTCTGGTTAAGTGTTTTCTAAAAGGAATGCATCTTGTGTACTCAAGAGCACTCTGCACCACAACACAAAGCATGGTACGTGGGAACCACCAAGAGATTTCCTTCAAAAGCACAGTTCTATCTGACCCAAAAATGCTGATGTGGAAACATGATTTTTTTTATTTCTATTTATAGACAACTACACATTTCAACAACATGGTCCAATGGAAAAATAAGACACATATGGATACTACTGCTAGAACTTTCAGTTTAGTACCTCCCTACTTGCACAGGGAGTAGGGGACATTCTTCTCCTTCCCTCTATTCTATTCCAGCACAGCTCATCCATAGAACGAGTATGAAAACACTGCATTAAAAATGCCAAAAAGCAAAGACCTGCTCTGATCGACACAGAGGAATCTGAACAGGCAAAGGTCTCATAAAAACTCATCTGATCCACAGTGAGTTAAGCTCCCTAAGAAATATTCACTCCAAGCAAAAACAGGTTTCCAACAACAAGCTCTACTTCAGTCCTGTTTAATTTTCAGGTGTTTTGAATGCCAACAAGGATCTGACAAAAAAGAGATGCAAAATGGAACCCTTAAACTTAACTAAATGCTTCCAGATAAAAATTTGGTATTGTAGAAACTTTGACATTTGAGACCTCTTTTATTTTCAATAAACAATTACAATAATAGCATTTTTAAGCTTTTATCTCCCTGATCTCTACTAGGAGTTGTATTTATGCTTCTGTAATATTATGTTAGTTTTTCAAAGGTGGCTGCTAAAGTCATTGACCAAGATTAAGTTAGAATTTCCACAGTTGTTCAAAATATTTACTATTTACAACACCTTCTTGGCAATTCTATTTTCCACTGTATTGATGCTGCACAAAACAGTGCACACTAGACATCTAACTATCACCTCACTGTCATGCACAGATACTAACTACAGTACCTGGTAAACAAATCTGACCAAGGTGCAGGTACGAGCTCACTGACTGCAGCTGTGGAGCTTGTGTGGTCAGATAGTTTGGGTATCTCTACAAACCACTGCTTGCATCACAGAAACCTTTCTGTTCAAAGCTCAATTAAGACAGACATCTCTTTTAAAAAGCTACCATAATTAAAAACATGTTTTAAAGCACAAGTTTCTTCCCCCGCTAGCATCAATGCAACATCAAAACTTGCAAGATTATGCTCTCAGAAAACGACTTTGTATTTCATCATAATACATGCTTCTTGACCAAGTCCAGCTTGTCATTCTATCTTGTCTAACTTCCACACTTCAATTCTTTGTCACCATGTTTATCAAAACCTGAAGTAGGAAATTCAGGTTCCCTTCAATTTGAATCACAGAAGAGAAAATCATCAATCTTTACTCAAGTTGTTGTTGTTAAAATTTCATACTAATTTTATCATATCCTTGTAATTATAGAAAATTAACATCTTATTTTAAACCCCCTTTATCATTTCAGGACATTTCAACCTATGTAACAATGGAAACACTGTGGTACATTGTGTCACATTACCTCAAAAACATTTCGAAGTGTTTTACTAAAGCCTTTAAGTTTTTGTCAGGAAAGCACATCTTCCCCAGTATTTCTGGTAGTTTTACTGTAAATAAAAGAAAAAATGTTTACACCTGTTCTTGTAAAAGCAACTTCTAATTACTTTTATCCACTACAGAGAAAAGAATATAAAAATTTCTTCTCCCTACAGACCCCACTTTTCCTTGCAAGCTGCAAAGCCTTACTAAATAAAAACATGCTGAGAAAGTGAATGCTGCTTGGCTTAATGATGTTTGATAGTGTATTGGAAGTAATGCTGCTTTGCTTTTCTTACACAAAGGCTTACAGAGCCAGTAAAAGATAACCAAATCTATGAATAGCCTCAGAGTTCCAAATAGATTAAAATGTACATTTCACGAAGAATAAAATGAAGTGATAAAGTCAACAAAAAAACCACACAGTTATGAGCACTGAGAGTTTTGCATCAGTTTACCAAACATCCGCAGCAAATGTTGAGATCCATAGATATAGGAGGGAGGTGGTGGTTGATCACTTGGTGGATAATTCTCTGGCATCAATTTCCAGGACAAAACCTACACAAAAAACATGAAAACATTGGTTATGAAATATTTATAGAATCATAAATAATTTAGTCTTTACAGAACTTCAAATTCAAAGATGAAATAAGTAATACCAACCAAACTTTTTCTTGCATAGCCCTACTCTGAGGTCCACAAAACCTTTAATCATGGGCAGTAACATCAAAATCTGTTACCTCATTCAATTCATTGTTTCTTCTACCTTCAAAACCAGTAAAAACCGTGCTCCCTTCTTTGCTAGGAGTCAAAGTTATTGGTGAAGATGATCCACTATGGACAGGGGTTTCTGCAAAAGGAAGGAAAAAAACAAAACGAAACAAATCAGAACTAAATTTTATTACTTGTTTTATGAAACTACAAGCCAGTAAAACTAAGGCCTGCTGCTAGAATGTTTGCAGTCTTAAACACTGGAATTCAATAAAGGCTGCCCTAAAATAGGCTTTCAAAAACACACCTCATTTTTCTGTGGATAGATACAGTACCGAAGCACTGAGAATATTGCTTTTTATTTCCCTCTTTGATAATAAGGCCTCGGAGATAAATAATAGATACAAAAACCAGTGAAATCCCACTTCCATCATTCAATCCACAGTCCACAAAGCATTAAAAAAAAAAAGAACAGAACATTAAATTGTTGGTCTAAACGAAGTGTAAAGAGCAAAACCTACTTTTTTCCAGGTGCAAGAAGAGCTTTGGCATAGAAGCCGGGGTGTCCAGATGGCGCCGTTTAGGCTGTGGGGAGGCGCTGCTCTCCGACAGCCTGTCGCAGTTGGAGCTGTGGCGCGTGGAACGTCTCAGCGACTGCAGGATCTCGGGTTCAGCCTTCCGCCTTTTCGGCGTGGCCGGCTCCCCTGTGGTGGGCTGGCTGTCGGTTGACTGAGGCGTTGGTGGATTCAACAGAGGAGGACTTGGGGAAAGTTCCTCCTGACTTCTAGGAAATTAAGGCAGCTTTAGAGATTTGAAGAGATCAGGGCTCTGCCTGCCAAAGAAAGTCTTCTAGTTTCACATATCTTATTAAACACTTATACAGATAAGACAGTCTCTTCTCAATAACTATTAAAGTGATGAGGCCTTCATGTAAATACTATTTTCCACAAGTATACTTATTTTCAAATAAAATTTAGAAACCACAAGTACCACATTCTCCTTCATTTTCCTCAGGAGATAAGCAGTATTAAACTCCTTAATAGCCAACCTACCTGTTAGTATTTGTTGAGTTTTCTTTGATAGGAAGAAAGAACTTTGATGAAGTCACCTTCTTAAATTGAGCTTGTTCATAAGGATAGAGCAAAATTAATGGAAGTGTGAAGTCAAAGGTTATTCTCAACCCATCCACCATCTCTTTACATAACTCAACACTAGAGGGGAAAAAAAACATGCATTTCAAAGTTGCAAGTCAAAATTTTTCAGTGTAGTTGTATGAAATTGTCCTTTAATACAGACCATTAATGTCATAACTACAATATGGTGATTTAATCATTAAATAATAAGTGATTAAAAGCATTTTTTAAAAGTCTGCTTCATAACCTCAAACAAAATCATACAATTTTTCTGTTGTATAATTATTTACTGGATTAATAAAATCTACAGTAAATAAAGTTAGTCAGATGCTTTTCATGTAGCATTATTTTAGTTTTCCAAGTTTACTATGCTGAAAAAAGAGGCACAAGCTAGAAAAATCTGTCTAAAAGGCATATGCAGAATTAGACCTATAGCTGCTAAGATGCAGTTAAGGCTGGGCTAAAAAGATATCCAGTGAACCAACAAAACCAGACACATTTCCATTGGACATCAGTCTCCAATGGTCTGGCCCAGTAATTAAAGCACTACATTTAGAGGCTGCTAGGAAATTCAGCTTTAGGCTTGTGTAAAAGACTCACAATGTTAGGTGGTGAGTGTATGTGCTGTTACAAGCAGAACAAAGAACACCAAGTGCAGCCCACTTGCAACACCTCTCCCCTCTATGAAGATATTCCCTTCTCATGTTTCAAGTGCATATATGTGTATAGCAACAAAAATTCAATTCTGTCAAACAACCCATGTTAGAAGTTTCAAACCTCCTATTACCATTTCACACCACCTGCTAAAGCTACTGCCTTGATTTTTTTAAACACTACATATAAATTGGGTCAGGGGACCATCATGTGCAGAAATTCTATTAGTCCAAGGTCAATAATCTTCAGTGTTAGAGCAGTAAGGGCAATACAATAAAATTGTCACCTGAATCTCTCCTACTTAATGGATCACTGAACCTATCCACATTTTCCTCACTAAAGCACTGTCTTCATTGAGGAAGTTACTTAAACATATACCCTTAAAAATCATAATGCATGTACAACCTTCTGTTCATATTTCTGATATTTCATCTAACTTTTTGTTTGGGAGATTATAATATAAACGAGGAAATGTATCATTAATCTGTAAAACAACAAATGACATCAACACAAAGCTAGACACTCACACAGACCAAAACATTCCATTGAAATAGAACATTGTAACACAAGTCAAGATTTCTTTTTTGATAAAATACAAGATTTCATGCCACCATATACTTAGATAATGAAGTAGTCTCACCTAGTATCAAGAACTGTTAACATAAGAGAAAAAAAAACCAAACCAAAACACCACTCTGCAGACATGAAAGGTTAATGCATTTGTAGCATGGTAGAAGAACACACAGCTTAGATGAGAAAACAAAAACTAAGACACAATCAATTTTAAGAAATAGAATTGGTGTTACTACACAGTTTCCCTACATACTGACTCTAGGACTTAACATTAAATGTCAATTAAAAAAAAAAACAAACAGCACTTGGAGTTCTTTATAAGTGTTTGTATTAAATTTTTATCCTTTATAAAACTTGAACCTGTTCAGTTTTATTTAAGCCACATATTCTTTTAATCAGATATGAAAATCTTCACAATGACAACAGCAACACATTCTTCCAAATGGGTCACAATATTTACAACAACTTTTACCATAAAACGGGATATTGATACTTTTGCATAATGACTTTTCGGAATATAGGGAGTCTTTCACTGATTAAAAACTTGTGTTACTGTACTACAGGTCAAATACTTTAAGCCTTGTAAATAGTCTTAGATAATGGTATAAAGCTCACAGAAGTGAGCTTATGCCATACAAGGCAACACAGAATGCAAGGTCATTCTTCCAGTGACAATGGCATTAGACTAAAGATTTCTTACTTCTTCTCTGGTGGCACATAATGAAGATTCATATTAGCATGTGGAGTCATCTGATGGTGCCGAGACCTCTCATTGGCTGAAAAGGCAGCATTAATAGCAAAATGTTTTACATATGACTCCAGGATGGTTATAATATTTGTCTGACAAGGAAGCTTCACTAGCTGAAAAAGAAACAACAAATTAATGTCGTATAAAAAAAAATTTTAAGCATATCAAGTTAAAGCAGGAGGTAGTAATGTACCAACTAATTCAGTAAGTGTCTAATGCATGAAGCTATTACAAGACTGATCAATTTCAACTCAAACTGTATTTTTGATCAACGCTTTATAAAAACACCCAGATATAAAAACATGGTCAGGTTAACAAGTTTGTTTTTTAAAACTGAAAATGCAGCAATCTGCATTCTAAAACACAATTGGGTACTGAAACACCACATTGTAAAATATTACAAGTCATTGTTTTAGCTACAGAGAAGTCTGCTACACTCTTGGTATTCTTCCTTATACTAAGCTCACCTTTACCATGAAGTTAAAAAAAACCCACAACTTGTATACACAAAAACCACTTTTGATACCCTTCTCACACCCCCATGCGCACTCATCTCACGACTTTTATTTCATACCCTTTTTCTTCTATTAATATAATAACAGTCTTCCTCAAGCTTCTTCTTCAAGACTTCAGGAATTTCTATGCTTATTGCTCTTTCTTCCATGTCCCTTTTTGAATGAGCGTCTTGTTCTTCTTTCTACAAGAGACCAGTGCAAGAAACAATACATTGGTGAAAAAAAACTTCAGTCAGGATGGAATATAACAATCCATTTTTGTCATATAAAAATAAAATTGTATTATTTATGGAGTAAATATTTAAGTGGAAAACAGCCTTACTGTAAGCTATTTAACAATACTGCTTTTGAAAGCATCTGAAAGTTCATTCCTTAAAACTTGTTTTTAAATTTAGCATTCTCTTCAGTATTTAACAACCACAAAAAAAAAAGAACAGAAATGTGTTAGGTTTTTCTGTTTCAGATCACCTGCATTCCACACACCTTCAAAACAACTGTTTACCCTGTAATTCCTTTCACATAACATAGAAAAATAAATAAATATTTTTTCTTGAAGTCAGTTCTCTACATTTAAGACCAGGGTTGAATGCCTGTTTCACAGTATGATACAAGACAAAGATCCTGCAGCTATTAGGAACTGTTCAACCTGTACAGACAGTACATTTTTGCAGCAACCATAAAAGTGGAAAATCTAGTCTGCTACATTTTCTCCACACGAGTCTTATGTGTAGAAAGAGAGAAAAAGAAACAAATGTGTATTTTTAGATTAATGTCAAATAATTCTACAGGAATTCTACATGCTGTATAATTTTCAAAATCTGAACCACAGTAGATACTAGGGAGTAAGAAAGCGATGCTTTTAATTCCAGCTAAATTATCAGCTGTGGCCTATATTTCATCTACTTCAATTTTTCCAGAGTTTCAAGTACAGATGTTTAAATTCTATTAACTTAAGGAGCTCATGAATATACCATTTCTGTCCTCTCGTCTAGGTCACTTTCTTCACTTTTTATTTCTTCATCTGTTCCTTCATCACTGTCATCAGAAGAAGAACTACTTATAGCTGCATAAAAGAGATTTCACATATTTATCTCACATTATTACATTGCAGAGGTTATGATCAAACAATTTCAGGCCTCAATGCAAAAAAAAAAAGAATGAAACACCAACCCACAAAAAAACCCACAACTAATTTATTATATTTAATGAGGATGAATAATTCTAATTGAATTAAACACACGGTATTATATACAGCATACTATGAAATATTTTAAGTATGTAAGACAAGTTTATAGGCAGTGTTCTTGGATCCTCTCTAGTTGAAAAACAATCACTTTTAAAAGCTCCCTACATTCATGAACACCCATGGATCCTTTAAATTTTCATTGGACTGTAGTTCAGAACAGAGGATTAACGTATTAATCATTCAATCACAAGGTCTAGATCTGTGCAGCAACACTTTCCAGAACATCAGTTAAGTGCCGGTCAGAGTTCCTGCCAACTTTCTAGTTACACAGAAAAATGCAGGAAATTAAAGATCTATCTTGAAAGTGAAATCAGCCAGCTAGCTGACAAGAAAGACCTTTGTGTCAGGTAGATTGGGGAAACAAAATAATCTTATTGCCCCCTAAAATACACAGAAACACTAGAAAGAAAAGTGTTTTGTTTCTCAACAAAGAAAACTCAGGGCTTCTCACACCTGTTAATACTACAGCAAAGAAAATGGCATTAAGCTCTGAAATCACTGATTAGTTGAGCGGAAGTGATGCAAGGAAAAGTCTCTGGAATACAAGAAGAAACAAGATATTCCAGCTTATTAGATACTTAGCATGAAACATAATGCTCACTCTTCATACGACTGCCTCTGTGTATTTCAGATAGGACCATGATACTCTCATGTCATCCTAATAGCAAGTTACAGCATGCACTGCTCCCCCAAGTTAAGAAGCAAAGGCATCACACCAGTTACCAAAGGATGAAAACAAGCTTACAGTTTTCGCTACTCTCATCATTTTCTTCAGCAGGAAGGCTTTTTAACACAGAGTCAACACCAGGCAACCTGCAACGTCTCTTCTTTCTTCCCTTTCTTCTCCTACAGAACATAAAAGGGTTCACTGAAATTCGGCCAATATAATTTCATTTGTTTATCCTAGCTAATTTGACTGTGTGCAAATGCACACAATGTATGTTTCAGTTATTTTCATTAACTGATGTTGAAATAATTTGGACAATGCTTATTTGAGAGTGGACACCTTAATATCTGCACATTACTTGACACTGATATTCTCAAGCAGATTCTCAAGCCATGGCCAACAATACTAGACTATTGCCTTTGGCTGAAAAATACTTCAGGTTTTCCTACGATATTTTGCAAGTTTATTTCTTTGGGAAGATGCAGATTTTATTTCATGCAATAGTTAAAGAATAACATAGTTATTAAGTGTTAGTCTTTTAGAGAGGTGTTCAAGAACAATATATAGGTATCTACCTTAGTATGAGAAGAGTAGCTCTCTAGAATGCACTGAATGTACTAAGCACACATGTACCATCTACAATGTGAGGTTAGAGGCCAAGATCCCTTGTAGACACCTGGATGTATCTGTCCGAATCTGAAAATTAATCTCTCACTCATTCTAAAGCCAGAAGGATTTCTTACATGCGAGCCACAGCCTTCCGTGCCAGTTTACGCTGTAATCTGCGGTTTTCGTCTGTATCACGAAGAACATGATCTTCAGCTGCCCATCTATCCCAGCTAAGGACAGGACAAAAGAAAATTAGCAATGGCTATGAATATATGCTATTCATGATTACTAATGAATTAATATACATTAAAAGAGTGCTTTGTAGATTTAATGTCATTCAGAAGCAACATCTGTATCACAAGGTTTATGTTCTTCTATATGCACATGGCTTCCACTCTCATGTTGCTATTTAAAACCTCTCAGGCTTTGACTTAATACTCCATAGTGTCTGTAGCACTGACACATTCTATGGATCAGTCAGACACTCATGTACCAGCCTTGATAACCAAACAATTCAGGTTGATTTAACAAAGCATTAACTTTTATTAATGGAAGCCTAGGAGCCACAGACAAATATCCCATAAAATTTAAACTCATGCTATCAAAGTGATTCATTGAAATTTATGGGTACAGAACAATGTGTCAATGTGAGAAAATATACTAAAGGCATTCACAAAACCAAAAATACTCTGAAAACATCAATCCTTTGATATTCAGTGCAATGCCTGTCTTTGCAGAGTACAACAGAACAAATGGAAGAATTGAAACCACCACACACAGGTTCTTACCTTCTGTTCCAACCGTTGAAATGGATCAGATATTCTGGAATCTTTCTGCCTCTGTCATCTTTTCCAACAACAATATCAACAATCTAAAACAAATATTGAACAGTATGTATTAAAAAGCATAAGAGAAAGTAAGTCTTCCAGTATTTAGGGAGTTTATGCACAAATAAAGAAAGTGAAATTAAATACACCTATCATTTTGCCAGTTAACACTGACATGAGCACAGATTATACTAAATGGTCAGCATAACTAGCTGTACTGTTGAGTACCTTTAACACTAGGGACTGCTCACCATCTTTGTCCTGTCCTCAAATATCCCATGCTTTCACGACAGACAAGGGGAAATGCAGTAGCACAATCTGGATAGGCAGATTTGGGCTACTAATGTTTTCTCCTGTCTCCTCAAGCCCTCAAAGCAGGACACAACACAGTTCTCTATACATAAACCTTAGAAATGCTGAACTCTACAGAATCTCAGACACAAAACATTAAAAGGCTTTGTGAATATCTGAACCTTTGTTTTCTTCCTCTTTCATGCATGTGAAATGGGCCAGTTTTCTCAAGTCTGCACCTCACAAGAAAAAGGTGTTTCAGGTGGATCATTAAGAATAGCATCAGTACTAGTAATAACAAAGGAATTATACTGCCTGCACTTCAGTGGATCTCAATAGATGTCATGTGAAGTGGAACAGAAATAAGGATTTCTGTCCTGTGGGTATTAGTATATCTATATATATATTTTGGCTATTCAGTGTCCCACTCCCCAAAGGATGTCTAAAGCAGTCTGTTAGAGATCTATTTAGCCCAGACCTTTCACTAACAGGTTCAGGAAGTTTTAGTCAGGAAGTTTTTCAGGGACTTCATAAAATAGCAGCTATTCAGTGTCTCACTCCCCAGGTGGTTATGTCCAAAACAGTCTGCTAGAGGTTTCCTTAATCACAACTTTTCACTAACAGATTCACTGAATTTTAGATGGGAAGTTTGTCTGAGACTTCGCAAAATAGCAGAAGAGAGAGTGAGACCCCTTGAAGAGCCCCTTGTGAGTTATTTGGCCATCGAGAACTACCAGCACCACAATATCACAGACTAACTCTGATTAGTTCATGAAATAACAAGTTTATTAATACTGTATCATGACAATTTAAGAGGATTCAATATGTCTTCGATAACGTTTTAACTGCAAAAATATACTGTGACTATGTACAAGCAACCTACTAGCAAGCTACCCAGAACAAGCACCAAGCAACTTAATAACAAAGTCTTCCATGTTAAAGCAGAGCAATTAGAAGTATCAGAAAATATCCACACTAAATAGGCCCAACATAATAGGCCCAACAAGCCTAACAGTAATACAAACTACACAGTGAAGCCCACTTAACTGTATCACAAAACTTAAACGTGATACACCCACTTAGAGTAAAACAAAGTGTTAAATATAAAAAGAGGAAAGAAAGTAACTTGCATTAATAATTGCTCACCCTCGAGTTATTCCATGTGTAGTAGAGGGAGGAGAGGCCTTCAGTCAGTTACCTCCACAAATATAGATGGAATTCTCCCCCATTTTTCTCTAGGTTCAAATCTCTTTTACATAGTTTTTTTTCTCTTAAGGCAGTTTGAGTGACAGTTGGGCAAATATACAAACCTTTTGGTTGTGTTTTGGAAAAGACAAACGATGGAGACAGAGGCTCCAAGACCATGTTTGGTTTCATGCCTTCAGGAGTCTTAGAAGAAAGGCTGTGAGATCTCTGTCTCACTCCATTCTTTCAGTTAATCCTGTTTTGGGGGATGTTTCCCCAGGTGCTCAGGCCTTTAGGAATCCATCAGAGCTTACCTCTCCTTTTGTGTCTTACCTGTCACCCCACAAGATCATACATCAGCAGTTAGGTTGCAGTGATGTTTTACTTTGTGAGTCTGGAATTTAAGAGCTCTTGATGGATTTAAGGACAGTTCTGCTGTTTAGGGCATTAGAAAGTAAACAAAAGGCACTACACATTTTGGCACTCAGGTTACCTCTAGGAAGAGGAACTAAAGCTGTTAGGGTTGCCAGAACACAGGAATATGTTTATAAACAAAAGGGCAGCCTGAAATATTACAAGATGGTGGTGCTCCTAATCAAAGATGTTTGAGAAATGGAGATCTACAAAACTAGCAAATCTGCAGCAAAAAGTAGTGATTTGGTCAAGAATGCAGTTGCAATATTTTCTTTTCATCCCTCTCTGCAACAAAAAAACCCCAGAACATCTGTTTGCAAATTAGGCACAGATGATTTAGAACTGCAAAATAATCTCGTGTACTAGATATCTTAAATATC
>WEIV01021690.1:350051-383057 GCA_013390005.1 Calyptomena viridis | reverse complement strand
CGGCCGGGGAGGGGCGGCGGGGGGACGTGTCCCTGCGGGCAGGAAGGCGGCCGCCAGCCTTGGCCAGGGGAGCCCGGGCAGGGGGAGGTGAGAGTTCCCGGGCGGGGTTATGCCGGCCGTACTGGCCGTGCCCCGGGAGCAGGGGAGTGCGCTGGGCTTGGGCCCGCCTGCGGAGCCGAAAGCGGGAGAGGGTTAAGTGCACCCCGAGAACAACAGCTGTTCTCTCTGCCATTGCTTCCCCTAAACATCACCTGGCATTCCCATTCCTTACCCTGTTTCCGTGTCCTCCGCTAAGCAAAGAATTGCCCCTGCTCCCAGGATGGCTATGTGTACACTAACCTGTTCCAAGGTTTGTTTCCTGCTCCATTGTTCTTTCATTGTTCTTCCTTCAAGAAAGTAAACTAGAAAAAAAATAGGGCATTGGACTAGAAACGCAATTGTCTGGAGTTTGATTTATCTTTCCAATGTTCAATTTCAGATTCCACGAGCATGCAAATAGTGGAAATAAAATCAATACACAGCTTTCTTGCTGGTGCACTTTATTCTGACTGATGTCTGGAAGGGACTCCACAGAGTTCAGCCAGGGGAACACTGCAGTTTCCTACACTATGTTATTAGATTCTCCCTCAGACTGTTAAGAGTTTTATGCCAGTTCTGTATTTCTGATTTACGCAAGACCATGACAGAGCTGGGAGGCCTGGGCTTAGCCAGCCTTGTGGAAAGACCAGTTAATTTGTGATTATGTACTATTTGTGAAGTTGCCTTTCTGTAAAAGCTCTTCAGGAGGTGAATGACTCTAAACAGAGAAAGGCAACTTAGCATGCACTAGTCCAGTGCTAAGGAGAAAAGAAGTTTAAATCTTTTTTTTTTTTGGTCCCCAGTCACTGAGGCTGATAGCAAAGCTGGAAACTGGCAGGAATGCTATGGGAAAGAACAGGGAGTTGCTGGTTGATTTCCAGGAAGTTTCTAAAGATAAAAAGCGATAGGGGATACCCAGAAAACAAGACTCTCAGAGGATGAATGCTCCCTGGGATAGGATGGACCAAGTACTCAGTTCCTTTTGATTCAAAACTTACATATGTTTTATAGTGGGGGTGGTGGGAAAAACCCGTGAACTTCCTGCTAAGACAGGGTGGAGTGAGAGAAACCAATGGATGGAAAAGAAAGAGTGAGAGAAAATTAAGGAAGTGTTCCTGAAACTGTTCAGAGCCTACTGCTGCTAAGGTTAACAAATGGGCTCCAAAAATGCATGGATGCAATGTCAATTGCACAAAGTGTTACTGAAATTCTCTCTTCCTCTTCCTGTTTTGTTTTGTTGTTTTTTTTTTTTAAGAGAAAGGAAATGTTGCTGGGCACTTGCAGAACACAGCTGCTTCCAAGGGACTACCATGCTTTAAAAAATGGGGGAAAACAGCAACACAAGAGAAGGAGAACCGCCAACTTATGCTTGTGTCCCTGCCTCCAATCTAGTCTTGAGAGTACTCACAGCCTTACGTATTTCCACACTGCCTCCTAGATTGCCCTTTTCTTTCCTCCCCACTGGTCTCCACTTGCACACTGCTCCTCATTCATCTCTTCTCAACCTCTCCTACTTCACCTCAGCCCACTTTCATGGCTCCCACCCAGGATACTCATCAAGCCTCACATTTCTTATATGGGTTTCCTAACATTTACATACAGATCTCTGCCATAGTATTTGACATCTAGCTGTTCCCCTGTCTACCCTCTCCCTGCTCCCACACTTGGAGAGTTGCACATGTGCATCTGCCCTTATCTCCCTGAGCCACCTTGCTGTAGATGGTCCTTGCCAGCGGATCCCTGGCCTTGCCAGATATTCCCCCAAGGCTCCTCCTCTAGAAGGACTTTTAAAAACCCCTGTGTGGGCTGTGCTTAACTAAGATCCAGCCA
Organism: Calyptomena viridis; assembly: GCA_013390005.1. Taxonomy (NCBI): domain Eukaryota; kingdom Metazoa; phylum Chordata; class Aves; order Passeriformes; family Eurylaimidae; genus Calyptomena; species Calyptomena viridis. The sequence continues at coordinate 381,149 of WEIV01021690.1, read as the reverse complement.
GAGGGAACCCAGAGAGGAGAAATGCTGGTGTGTTTATGAAAAACTCACCCTGTGATGGTGCTACCCAGGCAATGCCTACTTCTAGATAGAATGCATATCGTGGATTTTTCAGAGGTACTGAGTTCTCCATAGTGAGGACTGCCAAATGTTTTTTTTGGTCCTCTTCCTGTTTTGTTTTGTTGCTGTTTGTGTGTGTGCATGCACATACTGCCCATGCAATGCCTGTGATGAGTTGTTCCTGCCATGTATAGCACAAAATCAAAAGGTCCAGTATAAGATATATGATATTTAGCAAACTTCGAACTACAGCTCCTCACTTGTATGCAGCAAGTCTGCTACTAGGAGCAATCACAAGCAGCAGAGCAATATCAGGTGCAGTTTTGGGGATCAATGTCCCAGGTGTCAAGGTGAAGAGGAGTGAGTGGGGGAAGAAAACAGCAGATCTTGTTGAATATTGCTGAACCAGAAGATGATCTGACCCACCATGTGTTTTGAGAACATTCTCAGGACACTACATTGCCTCCATGAAAGAAAAGCGGTTTTACAGCTCCTCTGGGAGACAGTGGCCTGGGAGAGGAGACCTCTGGTCTACTGTCAAGCTCCCCTTGCCAAAGTGCACCCAATGAGATCATGAGGGTTAATTCGGCTCATTGAGGAACTATTTCGTCTTCCCGCCTCACTGCCGGCTCTGAGACAGTTCTATTCAAACACAGGGGTTATTCAAAAATNGCTCATTGAGGAACTATTTCGTCTCTGAGACAGTTCTATTCAAAAACAGGGGTTATTCAAAAACGGGTTTTATTTCAACAACGCAGCCCTCAGTGTTCGCTGAGCGGGACCAACATGGTGGCGCGTGGCGCCGCAAAGCGCTGTGGGAGCTGTAGTCTGGCGGCGGGGCCGGGGCCGCTCCCTCGCCCCGCGGGAAAGAGGGGTCAGGGTTTCCCAGAGACGAGGATTTCCTGCCTCGTTCCTTTCTCCACAGCGCTCTGGGAAACACCGAGGCTTAGGCTGTCCAGGGAAAAGGGGTGCCTGCGTCGGCGAGCGGGCCAATGCCTGCTCACAATGTGCTCTGTGCAGAGCTTTCGCTGCCCCGGTGCAGTGAACTGTGTGTAACCTCAGTTTTACCCCCACGCCTGCTGTTATCGGGCGTCTTGTTGTACATCTGCAGCCCCCCAAAATGGTGACAGCACCCTAAAGATATACCCAGTTAGTCTGGCAAGATGTAGTATGCATAGCTGGGTTAGTTGCTGCTGTTTGAATCTTGCCTGATTTCCACTGTTTTGCCTGGGATCGGTGTTCGGGTGGCAGGTGTGCGTTTACCTGGGGCACCTGAACTGGCCCGGTGCTCAGCCTGAAGGGGAAGGCACGTCAGCTGAGGGCAGTACAGACAAGTGGTGTTTCTATGAACTCCAGCATCCACAGTGTTATTATAAATCCTGGTGAGACTTCAGTTATACTTAAGCAATCAATAATCTTTGTATTCCTGCAATGAATTTTTCTTTAAATTTCCTGCTTTGTTCTTTCAGGCTGGAAACGGCAAGCACAAACTTTTAAGCATTCTGAGGGTATTTTGGCTTTAAGAGGTTCTTGTCACATTGCCCATATTGGAATCCCTTAAGATTGTATAACTTTCTTCCTAAACTTTTATTCAACAGCCATCTCCTGCATGTTCTCTTGTATGTTTTGTTTGTTAGGAAACAAAATTATTTGTTTTGGCGTTGATCAAGGCAAGATAATACATTATTTTCGGCAGAGTGACGTTCTTCATTTTTGCCCACTCATTTTTCACAAGTGATTATAAACAGTAGTTTTAGTATTAGAATCATGGAATTTCCCCCATTAATGTCACAGGACACTCAGAAGAAGCAGAGGACATCTACAGTGAGTGGAGGAGGAGGCAATTGGAATCAAAGCACAGCTCATGAGAAAGCGAAAATAACCATTTAAAGAATATTTTACTGCATAACAATCTTTCTGGACTGCAGCACAGAGGACACAGCTTCAGTGTGTGTCTGCACATTTAATGAAGCAAAAGAGTTGTCCTTTCCCTGAAGTTAATAAAAATTAGCTTGAACACCAACATAATGCTATCCTTGATTTTTTGAGGTAATCCTCAAAAAGCTGAAATGGTAAATGTTTAATAAGGAGAACATACTTCTTCAGTATCTCTGAACTACATATATAGATACATAGAAATACTAAACTATTTTGTTATTTTTATTAAGGCAAACTATGTTCCTTTCAAATCTCCTAAAGTTAATGACTGGTGTTTACACTAATTTCTGATGTTTACATTGGCTTCATAAACCTTCAGTGTAAATAGAGAAAAAGAAGTAAGAATGCTTCCCACGGAACAGTTCAAGAAAATCCTGACATCACTTAAATAAAGCATGCTTCCTGCTTCAACATAATTAAATTGTGAGATCTTAAAAATAAAAATAAAAAAAGAAGAAAAATCCTCCACCCTAATTTACTGTAAAGCTACAGACAGATAATTATATTTATCCCAGAGATTATTGTTACATGTGAAGGACATTCCTATTGTTATAATACTTGTTAAGTATTATTGGACTCCAACACCTATTGATGTTCTTGTTTGGGTATCTGTTTCAAACGGACAAGTTTCAGCCAAAGCAATTGTTATTCCTAGGGACAAAACTAACATTTGTTCTGCACAAGTTAAAACAATATCAAAATAATCTTTGCTGGTTCTAAGACCCTCAAGGATTTCAGCAGGATGGTGGCCTTAGTGTCATAAGTGTGCCTTCTGCCATCCATTTAAAGGTAAATCAGATCCTTGCGACTGGACTATGTTTATAACATCAAATAAAGTGAGTGAAGGACTGCTTTTTTCTAAGTGCCAAGACCTGGCCAGATCCACATTACAAAGCAATTGCTTCCCTTCCATGGACCTAAGACACAACCATTAGTATGTTAGTGCTTATTTTTGTTGTCTTTTTCTTTCCTGAAAAAAAAATAAAGGGGGTTACTGGACTGATGTTTTCATAGTATGAAGCTGAGAACATGTACACTGAGGGCAGTGAAAAAAACGTGATGCTGGCCACGGGAAGGTAAAAAGAGGGAGGCTGATGGGGCATTTGCCTGGTGCATGCTGCCTGCTGAAATGAGCTGCACACACACCATCTCCTGGTCTGGACTCTGTCTGGGACAGTGCTAGCTGACATGAGCCAAACCTTTTCCAGGACACACACTTGTAGCTAAGCATAATGGGCAATTAGCAGTCCAGCTTAAACTCATTTCCAGGCTCTGTTTTTCCTAGTGCCGGAGTCATAGCTTTAGAGTATTTCAGGCAAAAACCATTATACTTCATGTGACCAGTGAGATGGTTTAATTTTAGAAGGTCTCAGGGCAGGGTTCCTTGAAGAAGCTTAAGAAGTTTCTGCTGCTGGCTGTTTTCTCTCCCACCACTTACAGCTGTCCTGGCACGGCTTTGTGCACAGCAAGGAGCCTGATCTGAATATAGGTTGAGTCTTTATAGCTGTATCAAAATTGAGCAGAAGCTTGGGCTGAAGTACAAACAATATATAGTAACAAATATTCTTAAAAAATAATCAAGACTCTGGGTGGAGTTATTACAAAATATAAATTATATTTGACTTCAGTATTTTGCCTTGGTTCCTGTCTTGTGAAACAATACTTCAAGACAGCAGGGAACTAAGGCTGAAACTTTCACACCTTTCTGGTTTTAATGAGCCATGAAGCAATCATGGAGTGTGAAGTGGTGCTGGCATCAAGGCATGAAGCCTGCAGGCATCCAGGCAGCAGGCTGTACAGTCCTCGGGGCTTCAGTTGTATTTGCAGTTTTAGCTTCAGGTTTGCCCTTTGGTGGCCCAAGACACTTAGGAGACTCCAAACACGCTTTTTCTGAGAGAGGCTTGACCATGGTAGCAGGGCACAGTCAATGAAACTGCAGAAGTATTTGAGGGAGAAAAAAAGGATTAAATATTCATAATCACGAGTAATTCAAAGGGTGTTCATTGAGGCTTTACAAATGCTGAACCTCATCCACATAGAATAAATATACGAAAAATAGACAAAATTCTGTTGGTTTCTTACAGGGTCTGTCATTATTTTACGCAGCTATGGAGGGCAAAAGTTGTAGGGGGAGGGGCAGATATAAGGTATTTATACATACCACATATCATGGAAATTGATTATCTGTAGTAGAAAACATACTCTGGACATTAAGATTGTGCATACTTTTATTGGGAAAGAAATGGCTCTCTTGGAATGCAAACTCCCTTTTTCCTGGCCTTCGCACTGTGACATCGTAAATAATGCAGTAAGCTACTGCCTCAGAGTCAGGAGCTTGGAAAGTAAAAAGAAAATACAGATCCTCACTGCTGGAGAAGTGCTGAGGCAGGGTGCATAAGAGGGCCTGTGCAATTTGAGTGGGGAGTGAACTGGGGCCACTACAGGAGATCTAGGGGGATGGATGTGCGTTTTGTGGCTGAGCAGAAGCAGCCAGTGCCAGAGAGAGCAGAGGGCACTCCATGCCCCCAGTCTGGGGGCAGAAGAAGCCATTTTCTGTGTGTGTGGAGCATGGCTGGGCTGCGCACCAGAACGCGTTCCCCAGCTGTCAGAGAAGATTGCCCGTGGTGTGAGGAACACAGCCTTAGAAGTCAGCCCTTTCCATTCTGCACTGCCCACAGCACAGAAGAGTGTTTCTTGGTTTCTTCTTTGGAAAGCCACTCCCTGAATATTGATGCTTGTATTACTCTAGAGCCCATTGTCCTAGAGCCTGTACTCTAGAGCAGGCAGTCCCCTGATGTGGTCTGCAGGAAAGTCCTCAAGCTCAGGCAGCTGCACAGACTGAGGTGAAATCCTTTACTTTTCGGGGAGACCTTGGGATGCACACCTGGGTCTTGTTTTCTTCTTTAATGTAATCTCTGTAACCCCAGCAGTCCTGCTCTTTTCCACATCCATTTTCTATTTCAACATTTTTGACGCTTTTCCCTCTTTCATTGCATCATTTGTTGTCCCCCACAACCCTTCGGTTTTTCTCAGTTTTTTTTCTCATCCATCTTCCGTTTTTGTGGAGTAGGGAGATATGAACAGACACTTTGTTTTATAAAGAAATGAGTTAATATCTCTACCTGGCATGGAAGATCAGTGACAAAATTTGCATCTGCTTTGTCACTTAACCCTTTTTTTTCATTTCCATTCAATTTTCCAAGTAAGAAGCTTTAGAGACAACCTCCCTGAAGCTTTCTAGTAATGCTCAGGAAAGACACCCAATGAAAGAAACTTCCACGCTGCCCGTGCCACGGCTTCTGGTCTCCTCTTGTAGCCTTCAGCTCCCCACACCTCCCACTCAGCTTGGTTGGAGTGCACGTTCCCATTAATGTTCTTTGTACCTAAGGGGTTTTGCATGACTTGGAAAGGGAAGGGTGAGTACCTATTTGAGGTCAAGATTTTTGCTCGTGTAGATGTAAGTGTATAAATTGGCAATTAATGAAAATAAATGGTGGTTGATACAAAACCTTATTCCAAGAGCAGAAAAGTTGATGTTAAGTACAGGTAAGTGAATTGCACCTTCCTCTTGTGATCAACAAAATTACCTTTCACAAAGAGAGGCATGTCCTCATAATACTAAACATACTGCATATCTTCAGTTGATGTGCTGGTACAGTAAAGTCTTTCTTTTCATATGTCCATTCTTTTGCTAAGCTCTACTTTTCATGGTCATCTTATTCCAAAGTATAAAGAAGGGGAGAGACTTTAAAAAAGAAATACCTGAGATATGATAAAATGTGGTCTTTTGTTCTATGAGGTTACTTAGTCAACACCTGCTGTTCCTTCCTTTGCTTCTGTACCTGTACATTGAATGAATCAGACAAAGCAAAGTTTAAGACATCAAAATATAGAGTGCTATTGAAATTAAGCTATTTAGCATTCTTGAAAGGTTTAGCAGTCTCTAGTGCAACAGGGGGTAGTCTATAATAGTTGTGGAAGATCAATGTAAAATGTGACCAAGGTAACCTTTGGAAGACACAATTAACAATGCCTGCTATAGTAAAGACATATTCCCTTGGGGAATTCTTGGCAGTTTCTCCTTTGACATGACAAGAGCACTTCTGAATTATTTCTAAATGAACTGACGTGGCAAAATCCATATGGGGAAAATTGTTTCTTAACTTAATCTACCTTTACTCTTTTCATTAAAGAATTAATGGTAGAGATAAGGCCAATTTAAAGTTCTAAATTTACATTTTCATGTGTTTATAATCTGTTCAGTAGTTTGATATTTTTCATGCTTTATGGGCCCCTATGCTTTTAAGTGATTTTTTTCTTTACATGATTCACAAAAGTTTTTCAGGCATCTCCTGAGTTATTTAAAGCTTGAGTATAAATTTCCGTAGTTAAAACATTTTTTGGATATGTACTTTCTTTTCTTTCTTGCTTGGATAACTCAAAAATGACTTTAGCTTGAAACTTGGCATATAGCTACTTTGGAACAGAATGTCATTTTTTTGAATGCTCAGAAAGGAAATTCTCTCTGAAACAGTGAAGCCCTTGGTGCTCTTCCCTGCAGGACATGCATTTGCAAAGGAGTCCTTCAGTTTAGAGTGACAGTCCTGGCTTCACATGAAATAACCAGGAATGGCCTTTGCTATTGTCAGAGTGAGTGTTTGACTGATGACTTTTGGAAAAATAAGTATAGGAAGTAGTGTAGTTCTGTGAACAGTTGTGTGTTTTCCCACATTTTCTTGTTCTTTTTGCAAGATGAGACAAATTATTGTGGACAGACAATAGCCCTGTCTACAATGATAAAATGAAGGGTATTTGGCATGAGGTGGAGGTCAGAGATGGGCTTATGAGTCAAGGACTAAGAGTGGTGAGCAGCAGATGGTGTGGGAAAGAATTTGTGGAGCCAAATCAATCTATGCAGTGTGAAATCCCATCCTCTCAGTACTTCCTTTGCTTCCAGGCTCTGAGTGACTTGGAAACCAGTTCAGAACTATAGCATAGAAGTTCTCCATCCCTTCTATCCGTTCAGTCCATACTAATTAATTTATAAGGGAGGCTATGCAAACCAGTCTGAAAATGGGAATGGAAAAATAAAGCTTTTGTTTTCCCCACTCCCCCATTCCAGAGATTTTCTCCCATTTCTTAGAATATCATCCAACATTCAATTCACAAAATTGTCCACAATGAGCTTCCTGCAGGCTTCCCTTAATATTGTTTCACTTTGTGTAAATACTGCTGTGAAAAACACACTAAGTGATGAAGACTGACTGTGCAAGACAGTGTTTGGGTCCTTCTCCCAGTAGGTAGCACCTGGACCTACCCCTGCTCCAGACAGCGTTTAATTATTCACAGAGATTGAAGAGTGTTAAGAGGAAAAAATGTCCATCTAGCCTAGTCCAGCAGCTGGTGACCACAAGAATTCCTGAGATATGGGGAGAGGTGGATTTAGATTATCTAATGTAGGGAAACTACCATAGCCCTGGACTACACCATCTCAAGTTAGTTCTCTTCAATGAACTCAAGGTAACAACTCTTTTCTGCTGATAGTTCTTTTTTTCCCTAATCAAACCTATCTAATATCTAATATTTAAATTGTTTTCACAGTTAATGGGATTTTTTTACTTTCTTTTCTTTTGGTTGGTTTTAGATAAACTATTTATTATTAAAAATCTAATAATATAAATGTTCCTCTTGTGTCTTATTAGCAAAATTGAGGGGATAGTTTATGCTAATTTAAAGCAATTACTTCCTTTTGTTGATTACTCAGTCTGCTGTCACTGGCACATAGAGAATTAAAAATGTGCTTTCATATTCTTTCAAGCCTCGAGTAATTCCTTTCTCAACATATTTATTTTGTGCTAAATGAATGCATCTTTGTTCTTTTTTGCCTATTCTGCCTCCTGGTGTTGGTGTGCTCTGGACTAACCAGCCTTTCCCAGGGAAGAATCATTCAGCTAAAAAAACCCCAGTGCAAGTTGTTTATTTTACCATTTGCAAATACAACTACACAGAGGTAATGCACCCTCAAAAAAGAAAATGGGAAAGCTTCTCAGATGGTGGGCTTGCCTGTGTTCTTTGGTTGTTTTGCTGGAGGTTGAAAATTCAGCAAAACACATGATCAGCCCATGTTTGAAATTCACTGTTTTGGTGGAAATTAAGCACAAGCTAAACTCAGTTCCTATTCAGCAAAGAGTATTAACACACTGGAATACTAGTACTTACTTCAGTATCATAAACTGCACCTAAATCTTTAAGGTTAAGAAAAATATATCTTTTAATAAGAGAATGCTTCTTAGATATCCTTCTTTCCATTCTATGTGCATAATTTGAAGAAATTTAGGGACAAGGTGAAAAACGGGAAATGTATAAACCCTGATTAATCTAGATGTAGAGGGGCAATTTGATATGGGTCCATTTAATGGATTAGTTAGATTAAGGCAGCAAGGCATCCTCCTGAACCATGGGAAAGAATAAAAACATTGCCTGTAGGGAAAAATAAAATACAGAGGGGGAAAATGGATTTATGTCTAATAAGAAGAAAGAGAAAGCACTGAATCATTTTTTTGTAAAGGTAATTGTCATTACCTGTATTTTTAATAATGATTAGATCTTGAGAGAGAAAAGTGAGCTATACATTTTAAGCTTGTATTGATCTAGAGACACTTGAGTTGTGGATAAGTAAGTGGGCCAGCATAAACTGACATTCAGACTCAAGAGGTAACAGCATTTCAAATAATATTTTTATCTGCAGACATGGCTTTTTACATTTGACTTTAAAGTGGTGCAGATATGTAAATTCCCAACACAGAAAAATAGTTTGCAATCATCTGTTTGAAAAATAAGTAAGCCAGTAAGATACAGTAAAGGTACTCAAAAAATGACTGCCTGGAGTTGTACTACTAATGGATGGATGGTAACAAGATTCATATTCATCAAAAACAAGATCTTTTCCCTCAGTTCTTTTTCATAAGGCCTGTGCAGAGAGATCTTCACACCAGTCCCCAGGTGATGCCCTTCTGACTGGCAAACAGCCAGTTCCAGCAGCATCTTCCACTGACATCATGCATCACTGTAGGAGTAAAGGGACCTGGCATTGAAGGGAGGCCAAAACAAAAGCTGAGGGAAATAATGGGAGTCCTGGGATCACTATTGTGACAACACTGAAGGTTCCTGTTTTGTCACATCCAAAGTCAAGAGGTGAACATCATTCCTGTTTATGTTCAGCATGGTTTCTCCAGGAAGCCTCTGGGGCTCTTCATGGCAGAACAGACATGAGGGTGCTGCCCAGACCATAGGAGACAGGACAGTGATGGTGACGTGGGAGCTCTTGTTATTCTGCTGCTTTCAGTCACAGGCATCTCCAGACAACCGGGGGCAGAACAAAGATCTGTGCTAACAGGCACAGAAGACAGCTTGGTAGGTCATCAACTCATTCTGTCTGCTTGGGTTTTTTTTTCTGTTTGCTTTTGGTTTTGGTGGTGCTGGTGGGGGCTTTTTTTGTGTTAGATCTTGTGTGCTTTGCCATGAGGAAGTATAATGTTGTCTGCTACATCTTGTGCTCAGCCCAGCTGTGGGATTTGGTCCCTCACACTTCTGTGTAGTTCAGGCATAGGCATGCAAATCTGCACCTCCCTCTTCTGCCCCATTGTGCCAGCTATGTCCTTAGCAATTCATCACACACCTCATGGCAGCAATTTTAAGAAAAAAAATGCAGGAACAGATAAAACCACTAGGGTTTTTTATTGATTAGCTAGCTAGGTCTGCTTTTGTTTTCCTAATTTTCTATGGAAAAGTGAAAAGAGGAAGGCTCTATTTGTTCTCTCTGGCAAGTCTTTATCAGTCCTGCTTTAATCCATACATAATGTACTAGGGGTTGCAAAACCAAATTGAAGATATTCAGGGTATCTATCCACTGACATGTCTGATGGCCCTCTATAGGTTGCTTTCTCCTGTCCAGAAGTTCAGGTACTGTCTTGGGGTGACTTTATGATTATCCCATATTCGTCTCCTCTATGCCAGAAGAAAAAAACATTAATCTTGTGCTTTTAAAACTGAGCCCCAAGAGCGGAGAGGAAAAAAAAAAAACTAGCTAGAGAAATCTTTTCAAAACAATTCTACTGTCTCAAGGTCAATTTTGCNTTTTGCCAGAGAATATTTATCCCTCTGAATATATTTGTTCCAAACCAGGACAGGTACTCATAGATACCTTGAGCTTGAACAGGGTCAGGGCTTGAGTAAGATGTGACTTCACTGGTTACAGTAAAAGAAGTCCCCAGGAGTTAGAGGACAAATTAATGTCCTAATTAAGTCAATCACAAGGAGTTCACCCCTTCAAAAAAAGCTATATTTAGTAGATGCCTTATTATTAAGGGGTGAAAGGAGAAATACAGTCAGTATACAGTCAGTAACTGCTTTGCAAGCCCAAGGCAAGGACGAAACTTACCAAGAACAGTGGACCCAAGTCTGGGGAAAATGTGAAAATCTTTGATGATGATCTTGACAGCCTACTAGGAAAAGAGAAATGGGTTAGATATCTTGGAGTTAACTATCAAGAGTATAACACATGTTATGTTTATTTTCCTCACATCTGCCAGTTAAGGATGACTAAAGATGGCTGGTAAACCAGAGGCCTTGAAGTCCCTGGACAAGCAGAGGTCCTAACTCCTGGTCCAGCTTTGCTCTTGCGATGCCCAGCATCTCAGTGCTTGGGGCCCTTGGAGAGGGCTGTAGGATTCATCTCCATCAAGTATCAGACAAGGGCTGCCTTGTGAGAAAACCTGCAAATCCAGGAGAGCTGGTGTTGGCTGGAATCTTCCTGGTGGGCAGTGGGGGCTGAGATTAGTCTTGGGGTCTTCTCAGACTGTGCGTAACGTAGGAGAGAGCTGAGAAAGGCTGAATAAGCTGTGAAATGGATCACTCCAACAGCCCAGAAGATTGTTCTTTCCAGTACTGATATTGGAAAGACAGGATGTGGGGTTAGAGAGAAGCTACTTGGAGTAAGTGGCTCATTTTTATCCCGTATTAATACATTTTTTGGCATCTAAAGTATGACATTTTGCACTTAGATTTCTATGTAAACTAAATCACTTTACATTACACAGTTGTTTTTTATATTTCTACTTAATTTATTTATTGAAGGCAGTTGTTTATATTAAACTACTCATGCAATGTCCAAACTTCTTTGGCTCATGTATACTAATCTGTTAACCAGAATAGCCTTGGCTACTGAAAGTGGCATAGATTTATATTTTGTACATATCTGAGAATACTAAGAAGTAGAAAACAGTTTCTGTGAAAGTTTTTAATCATCTTTTGAAAAGGAAATACAAGAAAACTGACTTAAGCCTATAGAGCATCATATAGATAGAGCACAGAATGTTAAGAAACAGAAACTCTCTATATAAAGCATGAACTTAAAAATGGAGACTGAAAGACATTTTACTGATTGAGTTCCAGAAAAACTAACAGATGTGAAAAGACATGGTTATTTAAAGGCTGAAAAATTAACTCAAATACTATTAGATTTTGACTGTATTTTAGTGAGTAAACAAATTCAATCCTTACTCCACAGTAATACAACGTATCATTCCAATCCTAAACACAGTCTGAGGTAAGGAAAACGCTTCATCTGACTGTTTTATGGTCATGTCCTACATTTTAACAATACATTGCAGTGAAATCTAAGTGTGGGCAAGGAAAAAAGGAATATATGGCCAATTTCCAATTTAAAAGAGACTATGAATTGTTATAGTTTAATTCCAGGGAGGTACTGAAGCCCCTTTATCTCCTAACAGGCCAGCTGGGGGTACTGCAGTCTTGGGATGCTGCTGAGGATGCTGTTGCTGACTGTGGGCACTGTGGCCCTACCCAGGCCCCAGCAAGCGGCTGCTGCCAAACCTCTTCCTCCTGCAGGGAGGAAGACCATCAGGAGGACCTGATGGGTAACTACAGCTTTCACCTGACTTTTCTGAAACTCCTCTGCAGCACTGTTCTTTTCCCTTGTGCAGTAGTTAGTTTTCCTGATTACAGGAAAGTTCTGTGTACTGTTGACATGGAGGTGGTAATGTGCATGAAAATGTCTTCACTCCAGCTTGGCATCTTCTTGCCATAGCTTAGGTGCCAGGAGTTAAGTTATCTTCTGCTCTGAGTTCATACAGACAACTCCAGGGTAAAGGCACAGCACTAAATTGATTACCAGATTATATTTTATTTGTTAAATATTTACTACCAACAGCTTACAGCCTCTCTGGAGACAGATGATTTTGTTTTCCACCCTATTATGAAAATAAATCTCTCTTCCTCAGGATGCCTTTTCTGTTTAAGCAAAATTAAGTATCTGATCTTTTGAGAGACTTGCTGTGGTTAAATCACTGCCTGTATTTCCTTTAGTAACAGTCTCAAATGAATTTGGGAAGATAACAAGTCTTTAGGTAACACACTGATTAGTCCTCTTAATTAAGAGGGCTGAAGAGAGCCAAAAATGTAGCTTCCAAAATATTCAGCCTGAGCCCAGCATGGTTCTGAGTTGCTTCAGGTGCCATCAAGCATACTGTTGTATTTCCAATTGTCTCTTCACGGATGATATTATAGGATGGCATTTTTCAAATAGATCATTTCTGCTGCAAATGATTTGCAAAGGCATTTCTTGTGGAGGCGTATGCAAACATTCTTCCTTATATTTGGCTTCTTCTATTAAAGAGCCAGGTAAGCGAATGAAGAGCACTTCATATTTTAACAGCAGGAAAACACTCTTCTAGGATGTGCCCTTTTCATATTTTCAGGTCCAAAGTGTGCCTCTGGTACTGCTGAGAACCTCTGGACCTCTGCTACACGAGCTTCTTGAGAAACCCAGCTGCAGAGATTGTGCAAACATGTTGTAGCAGCAGTGTTTGGATCCCACCACGCAGAAAATTTCATCTTGTTTAATATTTCCAGCTGAGGCTGGAAAGATATCCTTCCAGCTTGGAATGATTTCTGGGGAATTAGCTAAACATTGCCAGGTTTATGGCCAAACTGAAATGTGGAAATCATGCCCCTTTTGTGCAACTTCTCAGCTAATTACTTAATTCTGAGCACATGAAGGGTTCCCCTGAGCATGCATGTGTTTTCAGAGGAGACATCGGCCCATGACTATGTAAGGTTGAAACTGTATATGAAATCGCTTGTTTTATTTTGTGCTTAGGCTCTGGTTTGACAAGCTGATTGAGGGTGTTTCATACCATATCTAACAGATACAAATTGCAAAGTGCTGGAAAAACTCACTCTGCTGGTTCATACTGGTTCAAAAATATGTAGGTAGGAGGTATGTCTTGTCCTAGAAACTTACATAGTCTATCTGAATTATTGTATAAGCTGTGTGTAAGGTTTTACATAAAGTATTGTAACACCTTCTTTTGGCTGAGGTATTGTTTGTTCTCCTGTGGCTGGCGTAAAATCAACATACATAACATATTTTTCACTCTGATTCAGTGAAATGCAGAGGTGTTCACATCTGATATCATCAGATTTGTGCTGCCAAGTGATCCAGTAGTACACCTTCTGTATCCATTACTATGACTTATGTTACTTTTTAAAGGAGAGCCTAATAAAAAAATCAGCAAAACTCCCTTTGAAGTCAGGATCAAGTCTGGATCAAGTCTGTCTCTCATTTGCCTTACTTCCTCCAGGTTGAAACAGAATGATTTTAAAAGTGTGCTTAATTTTTCAAGACAATGGCTGTGACTCAATCTCATTCAGTAAAATACTCTAAAAGTGATTTTGCTACAAATAAAGAGCAGTACATTTTATATTTAACAGTGGAACATCTTAACTAATATTTTAACTGATATATCTATGGTATTTTTTTAAAGAAATCTTCAGTTTTTGTAGTTATTGACTTGTTCATGCATTAGTTCTGGGGAGAACAGGAAAGGAACATGTGATGTGATGCTGGCCATGAGACCACCCCTGGCTCAAAAGTGACCTTGGCCTAAGGCAGATAACTAAGGTATCTGCTTAAGCTACAGAAGTTAGATGTAGTTTGGGATTTCAAAGACTTCAAAATATGGGAGAATTTCAGTGTGGGTTTAGTTTTCACCTGGCTTAATTACAGTGCTCTCTAGCACAGGCTGCTGCTGGTTTCTTTTCCTAGTAGCAAACGTGAATGCACTCTTAATTCTCTTGACCACAACCCCATTCCCAAAGTCATATCCATGAGAAGGCTTCTGACTGGAGGAAAAAATAAAAGCTGCTCACAAAGCTTTTCATAGACCTTTTCAGATCTGTAGTTTGATTCCCAAGATATGTTTCTCTACCTTGTCTTCCAAAAGGTGTGCACCCACCCCATGCCAGGTGGGGCTGGCCTCATGAAGAAGGTCATGGAGCCAGGAGGTTTCGCATGTCAGGTGAAACCACATCGCCTCATCTCTCCAGGTAATCATCCACCTGCTTATACATGTTTCTGGCTACAGACTCACAGTGTGAAACATGCTGAAGTCACAAAAAATGGCCACAGGTTGGGAATAGTCAGCATTGGAAAGAAACAGTCAGCAGGTGTTTGTAGCATTTCCTATGAGTTCCTGCACCCTCTGCTTCTCTGGGACTTGGGAGACACAGATTTGAAGGCTGGGAAGGGGAAAAATTCAGGCACTTTAGGTAGTACATACAGGCATATGGGACACATTGAAAAAGAAGATTATTGAATGATGGCAGTACAGATTGACAAAAAAAACCTGACTGCAAAGTCTAATATTAATCCCATGTACCAGTACAGGCTGGGGCTGGCCTGCTGGAAAGCAGCTCTATGGAGAAGGACCTAGGCGTCCAGGTGGACAATAAGCTGGTGGAGGGAGGTGATCCTGCCCCTCTGGGTGAGGCCACATCTGGAATAATGCGTGCAGTTCTGGGCTCCTCAGTACAAGAGAGACATGGAGCTCCTGGAGCAGGTCCAGTGGAGAGATACAAAGATGATTAAGGGACTGGAGCATCGGTCTTAGGAGAAAATGCTGAGGGAGCTGGGCCTGTTCAGCCTCGAGAAGAGATAACTGAAAGGGGACCTCATCAATGTCTATCACTATCTAAAGGGAGAATGTCAAGAGGATTGAGCCAAGCTCTTCCTGGTGATGCCAAGCAATAGGACAAGAGGCAACGGGCAGAAACCGATGCGCAGGAAGTTCCACCTGAACATGAGGAAGAACTTTTTTATTGTGCAGATGACCAAGCACTGGTTCAGATTGCCTGGAGAGGTTGTGGAGTCTCCCTCACTGGAGATATTCAAGAACTATCTAGACGCAATCCTATGCCATGTGCTCTGGGATGACCCAGCTTGAGCAGGGAGGCTGGACCAGATAACCCATTGTGGTGCCTTCTAACCTTAGCCATTCTGTGATTTGCTTCACCTATTCTCCTTACTTCCATAGTGTACCATTTTACCTTTGAGATTTCTACTAGGACAAGAGAATTTTCACCTTTTCTTTGCTTATTAGGGCCTTAAAGATTTCTTTATTTATTGTAAAACCAACACTCTGTTTTTGACCAGGTCCCAAGCTGCCAAGTTAGGAGTGTCAGTAGGTGAGAAGGAAAACAAAACATCAGCAGAAGCAGGATAGTCTCCTAGTTTGAGGGTTGAGTTGGGAGAGGTGCTCTGGAGCAGAGCAGAGGCAGGTGACAGGGATGCCAGAGGCAGGGGGACCTGCGAAGGGACCACAATGGGGATGAGCATGAGGACCAACTGAGAATGAGAGGCACATTCATGGCACTCAAAAGTGTAGTGAAGAAAGAGCAGATGTGAGGACATAGTGCTTTGGGCAAAGGAGAGAAGCAGAGGATGGTGCTTTGGGGGGATGGGGTGTGGAGAGACTTTGGCATACATGAGTAGACAGCTGTGGGACTCTGGGTGCATGGTGAAGACCTCTGTTGTAAGGCAAGGAAAAAAATTCACAGAGGTGTTTTTAATCAAACAGTAAAAAGAACTTTTAAAAATTAAGGAGAGGATTTACATTAGAGGCAGAAAGAAACAAACAAAGGGACTATGTGTAAATAGAAAGTTCAGAAGAAACTTCAGATGAGGAATAGTTCATTTAATAATTAAATCTGTATTTTAGACCTGTATGGACAAGGAGCAAACGGTGTCCTTGAAAGGCACCTTCTCAAATTATGTCTCTTCATCATCAGAAGGAAATAGGGTTAGGTCTGTTAATCCCCTACAACTATCTGTAAAATTTTTTTGCCTAAAAAATATTTTTTTCTAGAAGAGCAAAAAGTCAGGTCAAACAAACTGAGAGAGCTTTTTCTTTTCATCTTTTGGTTTGCTTAAGGAGCTGAAAAATCAGTGTGAGGCTTAGCCAGAGCAGCTACAGGTACTTGGCAAGCTGCAAATGTTCCTCCCTCTTCAGGGCAGACTAGAACAAGAGAGAATAGGAGCGCACACAGAGTTACTGTGCAGCACGGCATCGTAACTCACTGACATGACTTGGAAATGTGCCTTATTTCCATTGCTCGGCTAAGGATTCTTCAGCATATGCTGAAGAACATGACAAAGTGCCTTCATAGCCATGAGCTGCTGTCAGGCTAATCCTGAGGACTGCACTGAATTTGGCTGCTTATGCCAATAATAGGCAAATTTCAGCAATACACTGTGACCTCTTGCTTTCAGCAGGAACATCTCTGATGCTGGCAGTGGGCCAGGTGAGTGCTGTATAGGGCCAGCTATGCTGACTCACATTAGCCATACATCTTCCCACGCTGGTGAAACCCTCAGCTGACCTGTGATCAACACAAAGGAGATGGATCCATCCCTAATGCTGGAATTCAGAACTCCTCAGTCTAGTTTTTATGACATCAAAATCTTATCAGTTAGTGATGCACTGTAGCATGGATCTATATAGCTAAAATCAAACAGCAGAGCTCAAACTTTTTTCAGTTTTCAAACTGAAAGCAAAATGAGTATCTAAATGTAATGGGAACAAAAAAGATGAGAATTAACAATACATCAAGTTAACCATTTCGGTATATTTTCTGTTGGTTGGCTAGGGCTTGTAACAGTATTCCTGCTCACACTGAAATACAAATGTTACCTGGATGTGAGCATGCAGGCAGTTAATGGAAAGAAGGGGCAAATTCTGGGTGTTCTTTCTCTTGATTCAAGATACCAAACTACTGCACGTGCATACAAAGAAATACGCTTGAGTTCTGCTTTCCACTAACACAGCTACTAACTCACCATTTCCATTACAAATTTTCTTTTATTTTGTTTATCTTTTGTCATCTTTTTCCCAGGACACATGGTTGTGTCCTCAGAACAAATTCACCCCCTTAAAGCTCTGCAATGTGTTGGAACTCCTTTCTCCAGCCAAAAGGACAATCTGTAATAATTTATGCACTATGAAAACATGCCAAATACTAAGTTAGTGAAAATCAAAGTACTCATTTGTTATTTGCTCTGTAGTCTGCTGGGAGAACTAAAATGAAAAGACTATCAATGCCTCAGGAGGATAATGAGAACTTTTATTGTCCAGAAAAGAAAAGTTTGTATTCAAACTTAGCGGATACCAACCCTGTGCATGTGATCTAGCATCCTACTTTAAAACAAGACAGTTATTTTTTTTGAACTTTTCCTGGGATACAGGAATGATGTGCACCAAGAGAGTAATCAAAAGACACTGTGTCTTACCAACTGTTTGTGATCTGGTTTTCTGTCCTCACTTGCTTACCTAAGTTGGTCCAACTACAAGTGTCTTGATTTTATGTAACAAGTGAGATTGCAGCTGAGCCTCCACTGCCCCACATTTCAGACAGGGACTGCTGTTGCAGTCAGTAGATGCAGCACATCCTTGAGTAGTGCAGCCACACCTTCCCCAAAGTAGATACTCTCTCTGGTTGAGAGTTGGGAAAAGTCTGATGACTCCAAGAAACATTTCTGAATTGCAAATGTGGCATTGAATAAAATAGACACATACAGCCATTTATTTATTTATGCTTAGAACATTGACATTTATTTGAGAATGACATTTATTTACAAATGTGTTTTACATATTTATATAGACTTTTTAGAGACATGTGGAGTAAAGGTAGGCAGGCACAATGCTTTGGCCTCCTGTACAGTAACTGACAGCACTAAACTTAGGTTCAACATTGCCGTGCTTGGGATTAGTGTGACTTGGATCCAGTGCTCTCCTATGCTTAGACTATTTTGTGAGTAAATCCTGGCTCTGTAGCTCCCACTACAGAACCTTGTCCAAAAGTGACAGATCAGCAGCAATTCACCTCCTTCATGTTTCTGTCTTGCTGGGGACACTGTTTATACCACGTAGGGACTCAGACTTGCCAGACCTACATCACCAGCACGCTGCTATTACAGCACTGAGGTATCTAACTCCAGAATCAGCTCAGCTGTCTCTGCACTGAGCACCTCCCTCCTTCTGTAATGACAGTGAAACTGCAGGGAGTATGCAGGGAGTCACCTCCAAGAATTTTTCAGGTGTTTCTTTTTGTATTGGTAAGGCTTGGTATTATTCTGCTTGCAAGTGTGGATGAGAGAAATTCGGTGCAGCATTACGAAGGCATGATACAGCCTAGCTACACCAAATGCCCCTTGAGAGGCATTGTGTTGCAAGTGTGGACTGGTTGGTACAAGTTATATCCTGGGAAAAGCCAGAAGTGTCCAAAGGAAAAATCCACCCATCTGGAATCGTTTGTATGAGAGCCTGTGATTTCTAAATCCCTAAATGCCAGATCCTACAGTCTGCACACAGGACAATTAACACAAAAGTACGATTAACATTGACAGGGGAAATGGCTGCATCAAACAGTCTTGAAATGAGAGCTTACTTGTGTTAAATACAGTTTAAATCCCAAGCTTAAAGCAGCAATCAAATTTTTAATTGTTCCTTTCAGCTGTGGTTTTGTAAGAAGTAGAAAATAACTGCACAAACACTGGTTAATTTAGAAAAGTCTACTCTGAAAGGAGATTTTGCAAAATGTTCGGAATAATAAAACAGAGCCATTTTTGCATTGTGTCAGAAAAAATACGAGTTAACAAAAAAAAAGTCTGGCTCCATGCTGGACCACCAAAATAGAAACTAAAGATAGAGCTACAAATACAGTTCCAGAAATTGGTTCTCATCAATGTGGTTATCCCTCAAGTAAAAAAAAGAAAAGAGATAAATTATTTAAAATTTTTGATTTAAAAATGTTTTGAAACATCTCACTTACACTGCAGGCCATTGTCATTAATGTAAAAGCTAAGACTCATTTCTTTTGTTAGTATGCACACATTTATGCAGTAACAAGCTGCATGACAAGATGATTCTAATGTACTTCCAGGGCTTTGCAGTAAAGTGAGAGAAATTTCTGTGCAAATTCCTAGGTTAATCAATTTTCCTTTCATGGAGGAAAAAGGAGCAAAACATCTTAGAATAATTGAGATGGGTTTTCAGGACCTTTTCTGTTTTATAGAAATTGCTGTTTTCTGGAAGAAGCAACTTTTCTGATGTTGCAACTTGTTAAAGTAACATCTTCAACAATGAAAACACTCAGTTGGAAATACTTTTATAAATAAATGTACACAACTGAACATAAGAAGCCCATCTGTTGAGAAACACTGGAATAATTCTTATACAGTTGCAGTAGGAGCAGCTTCAATTTGAACAAAATGGGTTGAGACATTTTTTTGGGCATAACGTTGCATCCAAGGTTGGGTGGCTAAGCTTTGTTTTAGAAACATGAGAAGTAAAAGCTCGAACTGTAAAGAACAGCACAGTGTCTCAGATGACAAGAGACATGACAGGAACAAAACAAACTTGAGGACACAGAAGTTGAGTTGCTCTTACTCAATAGCTAGCAGAGGTATTTAGAGATGTTGAAACCACCTTCACTCAGAAGAAATTTGAAGTAATACTGGGATGATTGGAAATTATGCAGGCTGAATAGTCATGTTTAAAGAAAAGACTGAGAAATTGTCAAGGGCCCTGGCAAACCACTGAACTACACAGAACAACAGGAGGCAAAACACAGCATACATAAAAGGAAAGGAGCACACATGGAAGATAAACCACGAGTGTATCTTGGAGGGCTCTAAAGAGTTTCTGCTCAGGCAATTGCCATTGACTGCCCCTGGGAATTCCTAGTCCAAAAAAAAAAAAAAAAAGAAGAAATGAATAATTCCACGACAAAGATTGGAGTAGAAACTGCAATAAGAAATAACATAGGGAAGAAATATTCATATGCCACACTCAACAATTTGAGCTGTACAATCCATCTTTATAATTTCTGACCTGTCTCTCAGTATTGACTGTCCTTTACTCACAAAACATGACTGACAACAAAATCTGACAAACTTTGCTATTTCCTTACTGCTTGAAAAAGGCTTTCAAGTAAAGGGTATTTCCCATAGTTTACTGTTTTCTCCAGCCTCCTGTAGCTCTGTAGTTACAATTTCCAATGCTCACACACAAATTTGAAAAACTCACCTTTTCTAGACATCAACTGAATTCCTGATTCTACCATCAGCTCCTGGAGCAAGATGAGCTATGCAATCAAGGTGCAGCCCTGGCACAGCATGACTCAACTTTCTGTATCATTCCCACCAGTCCTCAGCCACAGTTCACCTCAACTCTGTCTCAGCCGCACCAACTGTTCCAGCATCACGTTGAACTCCACAGCCCAGGTGTCACGGGGAACAGGGGTGATGAATTGACCCTTTCCTCCTAGCAAAGCCTCAGCAGCAGGCACAGCAGAGAGGTAAGGAGGGAAAGCAGGGAACCTACAGCTGGCCCCTAATGTCATCCCTTTTCTGAAGATTTGTGTAAGTACTATTGTGTGGGATGGGTACGATTCCTAATTCCCTCAAATCCTTAAAATGGACATCGTAGGGGAAAGTCATTAGATATTGATATTGATTGTTCTGCATTAAGTAATTAATAATGCTACTGTAAACTTGTGGTTAAATTTCACAGGCATTAAAACACAAATAGAGCAGTTAATTTAATTGCCAGTAGTTTTGAGCAGAGCAAACTCACAGATGAAGCTATCTAGAGCTAACATTTCAAACCTTTCAGGTTCTTGTTTGACCAGGCCCATCATTTGCATCACTATTTTTAGTCACTTTACATCAAACAGGCACATGTGCTCAAGGCAACAACACTATCTCAAGAAAGACACTTCTGCATTTTGAAAGAGAATTAAGACATGTTTTACTTTCTTGTGGCTTGCCTACCAGGACATGTCTGTCAAGTAATTTTCACGTCCTACCACAGTGAAATCTTCCCATGCCCATGCTGTTCAGTACACAGGGTATGCTGTGATACACTGCTAGGTAACACAAGTTATAGCAATAAGCATGTTTACCTTTTCTGGTCCTCCACCACTATGAGATATGAACCAGGCTATAACAAACATTTCCCAGACTTAGGAAAGCTGAGTAGTGTTCATTGCACTTACACTTGTGAGGAAACACCTCAGCTAGCCCTCCTCACCTTTCTCAGTTTCAGTGATTCTCTCTTGCAACAGCCTCACAGAACACGGTGTCAAGACTGAAGCTGCAGAAATGCCAGAGCAGTTAAAAAACAAAACAAAACAAAACAAAAAAATGAGGAAGAGTTTCTATGTTTCCACGCTCTGCGGAAACTGCTCATTCAGTGACTGTGGGCTAGAGAGATCAAGTGAAGCAAAAAGTACTATCTCCGAGCCCAGCAGTTTGGATGATGTGAACCAGTGTGGAACCAGGTGACTCAAGGTCTAGTTCTCAGCTTCTCCACTTGGAGAAGCACTCCATATTAACCACTTCCTCGTACAAGAGGCAGGCAAAGGATGTGCTTATTCATTCCTCTCCCATCTGATGGGAAACAACTGAGATTACTTATACATCTGTGCAACACAAGGCCACAAACAATTTGTGTTGCTCTCAACATTGCAACAGTGTTGTAACACACTAAAGGTTTGTTTTCAATGCTTTGAGCACTGACAAACGTTCTTAAATGCTTGCTAATAGAACTACAAACATTTTAATTTGTGCTAACATACTGGTAAATTGTATTGTTCTCTATCTTATTTGTACTGAAAGATTCAATTTTACTCCATTTCATTTGCATACAATCAAATTTTTAAAACAGAAAATGCATGGTGTAGGAAATGGTGCATACCAGATACTACCCACTCTCCTCTCAAAAAGCATGTGAAACTCTATTTTACATGTTATTAGTTGTTGCACATTTCAGTTATACAATGAAAGTAGTTTTTGAGTCTGTTTTTTTTTTTTTTTTTAAAAGCATCTTAAGGCACAAGAAGAGTACTCTTTTAAGTTTCCTCCTTGGGCTGTGTAATTTTGTAACCAGTTCCATGAAATGCCCTCAAGCTTGGTGGGCTAGCATCACTGGCAGCCTGGCCAGGTTCACCTGCTGCTCAGAGCTCTTCTGCTTATTGGCCTACAGAGCACCTGCAGCAGTAATGATGCACACATAATTCACTTTCTGCTACCAGATCTCATTTAGATGCTCTGCCTAAAGTTTTTCCACTGGCAAATATCCCATTAAGCTAGAATCTTCTCTTTCTCAAGGGGAAAGCAAAGGACAGACTGGGTACCCTTGAGGTAACTTTTTTTGCGCTTCAAAAAACTGAATTTTTTGTGCTGCTACTAGAAAAACACCATGATATTACAGGCATAAACTCACTAATTTCTCTCAGCAACTCAATGTAATGGCAGTGAGATTTCCCATGTTGTCCACCAGTACTTGATAACAAAGTCATGTATCTTGCTTGGGAGACTGTTGTTGAGGGAGAAAGGACAAGCGAAATGACAAAGAAAAGAATTAAATGCTTCTCCCAATCCTACAGCACTTCAAGAAGCCTACCAGAGCAAGTCCATTACCTGCAGTCATACCAAGGGCAGAAAGATACACAGCTGCGTGCCCGAAGCAAAGACACCCTCAGAGACTTCTGCACCTTGAACTGATCTTATTTTATTCTCCAGAATACAGAGTTGCTAAGGACTCTGTTAAGGACTCCTATAAATGTCATTCCCCCACTAAAAGCTGGGGGAAAAAATCCTTTCTCTTAGCACTGCATAATCATGCATAGCAGAAATGTATAGGGCAGGGAAGCATCCACACATCCTGGTGGTATTTCTCCACTCAACAAATACTAGCATGAATGCCATTTCACTGTTATGAAGTGAATAAACCCAACAGCAGAGACAAGGGAGGTACAGCACAAGACACATGCCAGAACACCCAAACAGACGGTGGGAAAGTTTAGGCAGAGGAGGTACAAACTCTTGGCCCACATTACACATTTCAAGGACATGCCTTGCCTCTGTTTATGCCAGAGACATCTACAAAGAACACACAGTCCAAGTCCTCTGCCACCACCAAAGCAGCACGTTTTACTGCCTACTATCTTCATGTAACCTCCTATTTGGGGGTAATATAGGGCATTTATGGACACTTGGAACATCAGCAAAGCAAATCGTGCTTATATCTGAAGGCAGTTTAAGCAATTTAGCTGTTTTTAAATAACCACTCTTGACTTCTGATCATCAGAACTGCCATTTGAAGTGGGAAGTGGCATCTTCTATACCTGCTGATGTAGATTCAGATACAATGCTCATATTATACAGTTCAGAAAACAAAAAAATTTGAAATCTGGATGTGATCCAAGTTTAACTTTGCACAGAAATAAAAAAAGGTTTTGTGGAAAGGATTTTACAGACACAGATGTTTGCAATGAAAAAATTCAAAGAAAACAGATTTTTTTGGGGATGTAAACATTCCCCTGCTGCCTTGGAAATATTGACACAGCAACAATGCACTGAGACGCTATGAAAAAGGAAGTATTCTTTAAAGTAAAGAAAGAACCACCAAAAAAGGTAAAAGTACTTATTGAATTATTTAAAGTTTCAAAAATATGTAAGATATCATAAATATATTGTAAACATCCTGCTTTTTAGATTCCCACTGCTGTTTAGCCGATTGCCCAGTAAACTGCTAAACTGCAAGGATTCCAACAGGTTTTGATGAGAATTCCCAGGGGAAGGGAAAAAAGTGCTGGACCCAGAAGATTTTATGGGTAAAAATAAGCATCCATTATTGGGCAGGGCTGATGCATGCTGAACTTTGTGACAGGGTAAAAGACAAACGTGAGTGCCAAACCCAGAGGGGAAAAGGAAGATCTAGCTTTGTGATTTCTCCAGCCTACCTTTCAGAGACAATCTCTTTGTAGAAAGAACTACCAAAAGCACTCCATAGACACTATGAAGTGTTGCAGCATATATTAAACATATGACCTAAAAAGAAGTTAGATAACTTCACTAGGCAACATTTCCGCCGACACCCATGCTGTTAGAACTGAGTCACATCCCTCCCCTGAATGGTTACAACAGCCTCTGGGGTTTTTGATTTTACCACGGGAGTAAATCCTGCTGCCAAATGCCATCAGCTTCTCAAGCTTTGCAGGTAGCTGGGGAGCCTCCCGTGTGCCCTCCATTCAGCCACACTTAGACACATATTAATTTACTTCATGCTAAACCACACCAACTTGGCAGAACTACCTATATGGAGGTGAAAGGCTCTGTACATGCAGACAGGCTGGTCAGACACTGCCTGATCCCACAACTGGTCCTCAAACATGTTGCTGTGCTCATCGGATTTTTATAAAGAAGATAACCAAGTTGATAAGATGATGGGAGAGAGTGGAAGATGGAAAAGCAATGTTTTAAGCTTAAATTGTAATTCACACTGAGTAACTGACAGGATCTCATCAGAGATCAGAAGTAATGATTTTGCTGAACTGCAGATGTGACAGACAAAATATTCTGCTGTCATCTTACCTTTAAAGACACATCATTATGACCAAAAGAGTAGTAACAGCCTTGTGTTTCCAAGATGCTTCAAATATCCCCAACCAAATTGCAGCACACAGGTGGAAGTTAGAAATTATTTGACTACTTTTGCTGAAGCTCAACTCTAAACATCTCAGGCATGTCAGCTTGCTTTAAGACTTAAGTATTTTAGTCTTGTACTTACATTGCAACTCATTTTGTGCTGTTAGTCACACTGCACTGGTTTTAATTTCTTTGCAATAAAAATACACATCAATCCAACACATGAAAAACCACATCTGTGAAAAAGAATCATATCCTTCTAAAAATCCCTCAAAATAAACTTAGCTGAAATTACTCCCCAAAAGTATGTGATCATTAATTCTAGTCAACCGACAGAAGACTACATTTCCCTAAGATGCTGGTCCTCCCCAAAAAATCAATTCCCCAACAAGTATTCCTAATTGGAAATTCCATGTCTTGGTGAAAAGCTTTGCTGCACTTTTGTAAAAATGCTCAAGATTTTTTGAGCAAAGCATAAAAAATTGCAGCAACACCAAAGACATCCCCATATGCTAAGAAACAGGACTTACAAAAACAGTATATATAAAAAAGGAACTCCTGTGTCTCACTGGCTTCTGCTGCAGATCACAGTTACTGAAAGAATAACAGAATCATGGTCCATTGCAATCCTAAGCCTCTCTCCAACTGTGTGCTCTACCTTCACAATTCTCTTAGTTCAAGGGTTATCCTTGGTGTCTGCTTTCAGACAGCAGCAGGCATCTTCAGCATCTCAGTGCTGCCTGCGGTATCACATAATTGACAGCAAATTAGCTTATAATCACCAGAAAGTCTACTCATAAATCAGAGGTGAACAGAAGAGATGCAATTTTGCACCACCCTTCCAATAGCTGTCATGCTGACTCAACAAGGACAGGACAACATCAGGAGCTATGAAGATTCACCCAGTGTCAAGGATATAGGCAAACCCATGCAGTAACTGCTGCTGAAAATTGAAGAAACCCATTGAAGTCCAATCCTTTTAATGAGAAACTAGCTCAGAAGCTTACAGCATAGCAATAAGGGGGAAAGCACACATGCAACAATAAACCCCGAAGCAAGGATGCACAAGTACCACAGTGAAATTACTGTGTGGCTCAGACAGTGAGGAAGGAGGAAAAGAAAAGGGGGGGAGGTCCCACATGTTGTAAAAACAGCACTGCCAATAATGTGAAAGGCAAGTTTCTTTATGAAAGCAAGCAGCAATTTTAAAGCAGAGCTCTGACAATTGTCTACAGCAGACACAGAAGACAGGGTGGTCCAATCCAGCACCAGTAGCAACCAGGAAACTGGGAGGTGATGGAGCGCCAGGAAGGGCACCAGACTGTATGAAGGCTGGAGAGAGTAACAAAAAACCAAAAAAATTCTTGGCAGAAGGACTTAGAAAAAAACATTAGGAAGTGTTTCAGACTCCAGCTGGGTATGCTGCTCCCAAATAGGACACAGCAACTAAAACTGTTGCTGCTTTGCTGCTCTGACTTAGTAGGTTAAGACTCATGCTTGTACAATTCACCAGAAGAGACCAGTATTTGCTCATCCTTCCTCATTCCACATCCCCCTCTTCCCACATCTCTTTCCAAATCTTGCCACTATTCCTCAGGAGATGCCTGCAGCAATGCAGCAGACATGTAGTTCATGTTGCAATGATGGTAACAAAGGCAGCACAGACCAAGTGTGCTTGTAGCCAAGTTCTGATTTCTTAGAACAGGACAAGGGAAAAATGGCACAAGTGATGTGATGATTGAGCTTAAGCTCCTTCTCAAAAATAATTTTGTAATCTGTAATTCCATCTGTAAAAGTGCTCTATATTTTACTGTATCATATGCAGGAATCTCAGCATTCACTGGATCAGTTTCAGTTTGGAGGTCATTAAAATACTGGTATTTTAGTATAGCTATTTCATTTTCAGACAAATCAAGGCCTGATACCTGTCACTGTCTCAACAACCAGCAGATGAATAAGCTAGGACCACTACAGTTGTGAAGTCCTTATGCAAAATGCTGGAAGCAAATTTAAAAGGTTGATTTGTTCTCTCTTCATAGTTAAAATGTGGTTGTGCTTTAATAACTGAGAACAAGAAATTTTGTAAAAAGGTCAGGTGATGGAAAAGTGATTACAAATGGGAAGTGGCAATATAAGAACAAAGGAGGAAAAAACCCACTAAGATTAAGAACAGCATTTAAATATAAAAATTTATTTAGGTGAACTCACAAACAGTTTGATATCAATTTACAAACATTTTATGCTATGCATATTATTGGAACTATTGAGAAAAGTAAAGGAGAGGAGATAATGGCAGGTTTTTCCTGAAACAACTAAAGGCAAACCCTTACTATCATGTGTGTTACTGGACCATAGTATTACCTTGATCATACCCCCTAGTATGCAAGGAAAAAGGAAAAGAAAACAAAATATTGAGATGCAGGATGACTGAACCGTGAACCAGTCAACATGATTTTCATGAACACCAGACTACAAATGTCTAGTCTGATGCTCACGATCTTAAATATTCTACAAAGATAAAACCAGAATTATAATTTGGGTCAATTACTATAGTTGATGAAGAATTTTGTAATGGGCTATCTGGCAATGACAGCAATGGTTAATGCATTTTTTAGAGAACAATGGAGAGGTGATACTGAGCCTCACAGAATAATTCTGTTGACAACCTGAGTTATACCAAGTGTATGATACTGTTTTGAGTCAAATACATTTATGTTGCAGATATTCTCAATGAAATGGCAAAAGTAACAGCTGTAACAAGACAAGTTAAGATTTATTTTTTTTTAAACAAATATAATACATAGGGTTCTGAAGTGTCCGGTTGTGATCTGCAAAGATCCAGGATTGCACACAAGTTTGGTCAAATGAGAAGGTTTAATCTGCACATTAAATTGGCTTATACTTTCAAAGTAGTATTTTAGGGCAGGGTTCTCCTCCAGGAGACTGTTCCTGACCTCATTCAACCAATGTTCAATTTATTCACCTTCCTGAATCTTTGCCCTCTTTGGATAGTCTGTGACAAGTGCTGCGCTGCAGGAATTCCTGTTTTCCAGCAAACTGGCTTGCTCTGCAGGTTTGTAGTCCATTGTTACAATTGCTGATTGGGTAAAATGAATTTCCTACGTCTTCTCTAGCACAGCTTGCAACGCAACAGAAGCAGAGGTAAAAGAATGCACTAGAATACCAGAGCTCCACTTAAACACCAACGGAGTCAGGCTGTTGGCACCAATAAGAAATTCTGTATTTAACAAGTCTGCAAATATTTTAAGATCCAAAGTTAGTCAGTTTTATAAATAAACTCACCCACTTAGTCTGCCTGCCATCCCAACTGGCCTTCTGTTTTCATGGAGTCTGGGGAAAAAAAGAAAATTGTCTGAAGTTACACATACAGATACAAATTTGCAGGAATAAATCTCAGCTATCCTACACACACGCCAATTATCGCACTCAAACTAAAACGAGGGTTTCTCACTTTGTTCTTTCCATGTAAAGCAAAGTTACAGTTCTTCACCAGTGTCTCAGAAAGGACAGCTAGCTTCAGACACAACACTTTGTTTACCTTGACTTCATTTTTACTGTTTAACCATCTGTGGAAATGCAGAACTAAAGAAACAGGCATTATAGTATATGACACTGAAATTCCAAGAGTCTTTAACTGAATGGGGAAACGACAGCTAGTCATGCTGCCTAGTGTTGTCCCTTGAAATTACAAAACCAAAATCAGTTCAAACCAACAATCTGGAATAAGAAGTTTCTGTAAAATACCTCTTCTTCCTCTTGACAGCATGAATGTGGAAAAGCTTAGGTTCTGGCCAAAGTTATAAGCCCATAAAAGACTATTCTCTCCCATTTTAATCCTCTAGTTCTTTTGCCCCAGTGTGATGTCAGGTCTTATTTTCCTGAAGTAGTTTTACACAACATAATTAGAGCTTTCAAGGTGCTGGGAAGGTGTGAGGGAAATGCACAGGTCACCTCCAAGAAAACATTTCCTTTCTGCTGCCTTGCCAATAATAAACTCATCCTTTATCCTAGGCCTCATCTACATTTAACAGCTGTTCAAACCCTTATTTCAGTTAAGGACATTTTTAAACAGTTATAAGAAACTACGTGCTACCAATTATAAACTTCTCTCATAACAGAAAGTGGTTGAAACCACACTGGACAATTGCACAACTTTTACTTTTTATTTGTGCTGCAAAAGCACTATTCTTTTTACAAACACTAAACTTCTGGTACTTTGTAAGTTAGTTAAAATAAACATTTTTTTCTTTACATACTTTCTGGGGAAAAAGTATCAATGCCACTGCTAAAAATCAACTGGGAAGCTTCCATGATATCAAAGGGGATTGAGACCTCTGGTGCCTCAGCAGTCACCAGAGAAAAAGCTCTGCACTGACAGACCAGCTGCTGTGCAAGAAGTTACAAAGGCTGTTAACATGACAGGCTGAAGGTCCAGTCTCAGATGAGATGAAAGCTACAAGCCATTGCCCATCTGGTGCTCTGGTAAGACCTACAGGAAAACGAGAACTGATCTGTTGTTCCTGAGAATGGAGAAATATAAATGAGGTATCAGAAGAAGCTGCAGAAACATAGACCATCAACTACAGGAAGCCCAAGGCCAACAGGCCTGTTTTTATCTAAATTACTGTGTAGTGTTTGCTCCCTTTCTTTGTCACAGGTTGGCCTAGTAAAGTCACTTTTGATAGGTACCAAACTCAGGACTTGGTGTGACACACAAAACACATCCAGACATCTTGAAAAAGGATCTTCCCTCCTCAGAGTAGGCTAACAGAGTTAAACAACTTAGCCTCTCTGTGCTGGCAATCCCTGGGAAGCACAGCATCTGATAAGCTAACAAAAATTCTTCAGGAATGCAAAGTTTCTTCCTACAGTCCTAAAAAAAATGGTTTAGAAATAAATATAGCCAGTATTACAGAACCTCTCTAGCACCATTTAGCTGGCATGAAACCCAATGTTCAGTATTCAGCATTTTCTGCACTGGGGATTTGGCAAACTACAGCCACCAGTGTAAGAGAAGCAGCACAACCCCTAATATAGGCAGGCAGCCCTTTGTAGCTGTGAAGCTCAGCGTCATGCCTCAGGCAGTAAACAGGGTAGGTAGACTTGCCTTTGTACACCAGGAGTTGTATCAATTCAGTGATGCCTATAGTGAAAGCAAAAAAATAGACAAAATGTTCCCTACTTCCCCTTATCACACTATCTTTTCCCACAAAACAGGCCATAACTTGTACATTAAATCAACTGAGTCCCAAACCAGGTCTAATCTTGAAATCACAGTGAATTTGCAAGCTGTGGCCATTCATGTTGAATTTTTATCTTTATTCACATTAATTTTTCTGCTCACCCACACAGTTTGCAACTACCCACATGCTCCCATAGGAACAGGAGAGTCTGTACTCTTTGTCTTACATACGGAAAACCGTATTGCTGAGAAAATGAATTTCTTTAAAGACAGACAACTCAGAGGAAAAAACTAAAGCCACAAAACATATTTCTTCTAATGTCTTCAGGAAAATGAAACTATATACCAGGGAAGGGAACTAGTGGGGTTCCTATTTTCTGGTGGCCAGAGCAATGAACGCTACAAACAATTATTTGGTCAGAGCACCCATCAATGCCCACAGCTCTCCCAGTGGCCAGCGGGGCACCAGTGGCACCACTTCACTATGGTCAGCACCAGCAAAGGGTCCGTGCTGGTAGATGGAGCCACCGATCGACGCCAGGGCACCCCGACTGCCCCTTCTCCTCTCCCCCTCCGAGGGGGCACCATTCCCAGCCAGGGGAGCGGGGAAACGCGGCCATCGGCTCATCACACCTGGCTTTTCTCCTCCTGCTTGGGGCTCTGGGAGGGCGGAGGCGGCGGGGCGGGCGAGGCCTGTGTCTCGCTCTCAGCACGCGGGTGCCGGCTGACGAGCGACTTGAGGGGCGCCATCCACTTCATCCACAGGTCCAGGTCGACGTCACCCCAGGGCAGAGAGGGGTTCTTGGCCGCCCGCCGCCGAAAGTCCTCATCGTAGTTCATCCAGGAGGTGCCCCCGTAGGTGGCGTGCAGCTTGCGGATGGTGTCCAGGTACTTGAACATGGCTCCGCAGCGCGCCGGGTGCTTCTCGCACAGCACGCTGGCGTACACCAGGAAGGCCGAGACCCACTGGTCCAGCGTGTCCCCCGGGCGCGGGCCGTGCTCGGGGGCCAGCTCTGTGTGGAGCAAGGAAAAGAGGTCAATGAACTCCCCC
>WEIV01021690.1:320899-344273 GCA_013390005.1 Calyptomena viridis | reverse complement strand
CGCCCCGGCGGGGCGGCACCAGCGCCCGCCCGGTGGTGGGTGCGCGTCGGGGCGTCGCGTGTGTCCGTGGGTGTCAGTGCCGGGAGTCGGCACCCGCGGCCCTGCAGGGTCGGATGTTTGAGGTTCCCTCGACGAGCTCTACGTATAGCTGTCCCAGGCCTGTAAAACCTTCCCCTCCCAGTTTCACACCTCTTAAACTGAAGTATGTGAAGGCTTCTAACAAGATAGACGAATTATTTTTAATGTGCACACCCAGTGAGCTGTGATTTATTTGACTGTGCACATGTGTCAAAACCACATGAGCAATTGTATTCCAAGACAAATCCAACTTTGCGATGCAAATATTTTTTCAACTTGGATGTCGTCGATGTTGGGCTGCAGATACCATACCATGTGGATGAATGTATTCAAATAATGTGGCATTGTTTTTTGGTAGCAATTACGTGGCTGGTTGGTTATGCGGAGCCCTTTGCAGCAGGAGAAATGTTTTTAAGAAATTCTCCATCCTGTTCATGGTAATGAGGCTTCCCGCTTAACTGTTTAGGAACGCTGGGATCAGAAGGGAACCTTTTCCTTTAGTTTCCATTTCCGAAGATGTATTCATTATAAATAGCCAGTAATAACTACATCCATCAATAAGACAGCCCCATTGTTTCAGTGTGATGCGGAAGCTCTTGAAAAATTGTTACCTTACGAAGTGATCTGGGATCCAGAACCAAACTAGGCACCATGGTGGCACAAGGTTACAAAATGTAGTATTCAAGGGCAAAGGCTGCCTCTCACCCTGAATAAGCTGTCAACGTCTGCCAGTTGGGATGGAGTGTCAACATGTGGGTGGTGACTTCAGGCATGATGCTGTCTAATGTTGAAAGAGGTAGTGAAGATTTTTAGCAGTTTTAAAAAATGGGTTATTATGAATTCTTGTGATCAGAAGTTAGTAATATTTCATCTTGATGCTTTAAGATGGTTAAAAATTCATGATTTCAAAGAACTTTGTGGGAGTTGAAGCATCTCCAGCGTACAGTGAGACAGTAGGTGGCTGCACTAATTAAGGGTAAGTTTGCTGCTTATCCACTTGTGATTTGATAAGATACATCAAAAAGCATAAGATACTTAAGATTTCCCGTGCAGGGTTTCCTGACTGAGTCCATGACTCACAGCATGGTCTGTGATCTGTAAATCTAAGTGTCTCCATGTTTTCACTGAATCCAGGTGACGTGGTTGGACACTTGGGGCATGTTTTTCAGATCAGTATATTGTCAAACCATATAGCACAGCACGTCTTCAGATTGCGAGTTTAAAAGTATTGGGTTTTTTCTTAATTTAGTGTGTATCTAGCATTTTTAAATAATCGAACGTTTTTAGGCAGGGGTATATTATATTACTAATAACACCATTAGTGTATAGTGATATAATTTATAGTGACATTTGATTCAATGCAGTGTGGTGTGATGTTACAGCACCATTCTCTGAGAAATTGTTTATTTGTTGCATTTGAACCTAGGTGAGTATCTTTTTTACAATTAAGAAATGAGTGTTTAATAAAGCATGGGTTTGTATTTTGAAGGCATTTTTGCTATGTGTGGGGAAAGCAGTTACTTTTGGAGTAACTGAGACATATGTGTGAGTGTACTTTAAAAACCAAAAATCTTTGCATGACAAAAGCAAGTAACTTCTACAGGTGATTTTATTGTAAGAGAGCAAGGGTTTGAGCTCAATGCTGTCAGGATAAGTGAGTATCCACATCTCTGTGTCATGTCCCAGTGTCCGAGTGGGACAGGTGGCTGGGCCACCACTCTCCACGAGCCCTCAGTTGGGCACAGGTGTCACCACTGCCATTGTCCCAGCAGTCACAGTGGTGGGGCTGGCATGTAAGAGCAGGGTGTGCTGCACCTGAATCCTGGCTCCCACAGCAGGTCCATGTCGTCGCTGTGAACTGTTGGCATTGTATGTCACTTGTCATATAACCTCATACCCACTAGTTTCAGAGTTGCTATTTTCAAGATGTTATATTAATATTAACTTAGTTCAGCAAAGACATGTACAAATTATTTTAATCTGTGTTTTAGAAGAAACTGCACGCACATAATTTGATCTTATTCCCTTTCATTTCAGGCATGCATCCTAATGGTCATTCCATTTGGTCTATCATAAAATACAGTTATAATAAAGGATTTATTAGTTTATATATAAATATTTATTTATTCCTTCCTATTTAGTCTTTATTGGAAAAGGTCTTTTTCAGTTTTTAGGAAGTGAGGGATTTTTTTGGCTGGAGCTTCACCCTGGCTGTGGCAAAGCAAGTGTACTTAGGTGAAAAAAACACATTTTATTGGGTGAAAAGGAAATAACTGTTTATCATATTGTAAGTTTAAAAGGTCCCATTATTCAGTTATTGCACTCTCAGTAGGATATCTGTAGTTCCAATTTTTTTCAAATTAGAAAATGAAATACCTCATGATGATGATTTTACTTGCCTGTAAAGGCAACTGAATAGATAGATGACTGCCAAATGAAAAAGAACATCAAAAGTTTTGGTTGGATTACTTAAAAATTCCCATTGTATTAGCTGGGAATAAAAGAAATGTTCATTGCAAAATCTGTTTTCTTTACCTTCTGTCCAACACCTTCAGTATAATTTCACTTTTTGGAAAATAGTTCCCTAGAGCCACTGTGCAAGCAACAGGGTTATGTTCTCGGAGATATGTGTGGCAATTACTTTTTTCCCCAATACCTTTATCTCTAAAGCAGTAAAGAGAAGTAAAAATGTTATGGAGATTTCCTCTTCAGAACCCCCTCAAAGTCATAACTTTTGGACAGGATCTCCTGCACCAGTCCCAAGCTGGATCCATGTGGTGGATATGGTGAAGACGAGGTTTGCAGTCTGTACTGGTGTGAATCCTGTCCTGGGACAGCTGGTGCCTCGTGGCTGCAGGAGTAGGGGCACCTGGCCTAGATCTAGTCAGGTTTTAAATTATGCATGTCCTGCTGATCTGTGATTTCTGTATATGAAGCCAAAATGTCCATAGTAGCTTTGATATGAGGCCAGACGAAAAAGGATTGTTTATTTTACTTTTTTTTAATTGTAGTTCTTTGACTTAAGCACTCTCTACCACAAGCCTGTCTACTGGCTTGTGGAGAGAAAGGTTGCTGCTCAGTTCATACCACCATTCATAAATAATTTTTAATGGAATACCAGAGTGCATAGGTGATTTCCAGTTTCAGCACTGGGTCACATGTAAAGGTGTTAGGACTATATTCTTGGATCCACAGATTTTTGAATGTAAAGCAACATGTGACAGATATGTCTCTCACTACCAAGAGAACTGGCTTTTTATCAACATGTAGTTTTCTTTGCAAGAATATTTTACAACTGTAATGATTATTTTTAGTAGAGCTTTACTTTGCTGACAAACATTCTTTTACTTTTCTATTATCTGCTTGTGTATAAGCTGCTTAAATAAAAATACTTGTTCCTGGATGCATTGAAATCAGTGACAACATTTCTGGTGATTTTAGTAGTGCAAAGCCAAGGGGGATTTTTAACAAGGGGAAAAAGCATTCATCCTCAATTCCCATCTGATCTCAGCTGTCCTTTTAAGCCATCTTCCTTAAAGAAAATTAACTTTCAAATTAAGTCTATTATGATTTCATTAAGTGTCTCATATGCTTAAGTGACTTTCAAAGTAAACTAAATATCATGGGAAAAGGTGGTAAAAACATCTAGAGATACCTTAGTTCTGCCAAAATCTAGTGATGCATTTATGCTAACATATGTGAGTTGTCCTGTAGAAGTTAAGGATACAAATGTTTTACAATGACCAACTGAAATTCATTTGCTGAGTGAAAAGCCCAGAACAGCTCAAAACAAATAGATCTGTATGAAGTCTCAAGTTGTGTTAATTCTTCTGCTTATCTGTCCTGAAGATGGTAATGGATAGCCACAACATATGTATAAAAAATATGACAAATCGTGTGGATATGTCTGAGTAATCTATTTGGATAAACCAAATCTACACAAACTTAAATGGCCTGATGATTTTGCTGTCATACTTTGTGTGTTACTGACAAATTAAACGTTACCATCTCCAACTAGTATGCTTTTTTTAGGGAATGCTGCTTTTAAACTGGTAGTAGCATAACATCTGCAGCCTTCCCACCTGCATGCCTGGCCCCTGGAAAGCAGGAGGCAGCATCCTTGGTTTGCATCTTGCTTCTCAATGAAATCAGGTTGCTGCTGGTGGTTGGCTCAGCCTTTCCTCACCTCTTTCTCCTCCTGACTCAGCCTGCAATTGACCTGCTCACACACCCAGGATGGCTTTCTGCTGATCACAACAGGGCATGTTTTCTATGATGTGCGAGGGAAGGTTGCTCTGGTTCCTCACCAGGTTTTGGGGGAGAAGCCAGCAGTTGTCCAGATATCTCCTACACTGCTGGCTGGCTAAGCTGTGACTAGCTGCAAGGATGTTGGAGATGCTAATCTGCACTTTAAGAATAACATTAGTTTAACTGAATTATTTTATAGCATGGCCATTGGAAATAGTGAATGCTCACAACATGGGTTTCAGCTGATAGGTGCTTTGGGAGGTCAGCTAAGGTAAAGTCACTTGCTTGATACTTTAAGAGTTTAAATCTATTGGGAGGGCTGTGTCAAAGTCTCTCTTTCCTTGTAGCAAGGTGGGGATTGGCCTCTTCTCCTAGGCAGCTTGTGACAGGACATGACAGGAAATGGCCTTAAGCTATGTCAGTGGAGGTTGAGGTTGGATATCAAGTGTGAGCACAGTGTCTATTATCCTTAAGGACCTTTGATACTTAACCTAGAGATTTTGCTATATGGATAGAGAGTTTGCAACATATTCCCTTGCAGAGCTCTCATTAACTGTCCTGAAAGCAAAATGGGGATCTAGCATGTTTAAATGGTTTTTTGTCACCTTGGTCTTCTAAATATTTAAAAAACTGGACACTCCACCGTGCCCAGCATTGCTAACTTGCATTTTTCAATTTGATAGTGGCTTTTTAATGAGATGTGAGAACTATATTTTGGAAGGTTTTTGTTTTTTTGAGTAAAAAACTGTGCTGGTGTTTACCACTGAACTGTTCAGCTTTATTCTCTTCCTTTAGACATCTTAAACCACTGGACACACAGATTAATTTCATCCTAATTTGGTCCCATTCAATGCTGTAAGAGTTCTATAATTGCAAAATTTAGTGAGCAGAAATGTTGTGGGTCTCTTATGAGAGGAACACCATTAAAAGTAGCTAAATATATTCAATATTTCTGGATTTGGCAAATGCACTTTTCCCATTCTTAACTAAATTACGTCTGAAGACATTGAATGAAAATATGGGGGTTGACAGCTAGGACAGACAGAATTCCCCAAGTGTGCATTGCTTAAGTAATGGGAAAGGAACTTGTGAAAGTAATAGAAATGAGACTGAAAAGTAATTTTGAGCAGCCTCTAAAATATCAACAACTCAGACTGCTCTCTTGACTTCATGATAGAATTGCAGCACATTTTTGCAGGCTCTTTTATGACAAGAACTGCAGCTGTGACAGTTTGCAGGTGGAGAATATTTCTGAAGTCTGTCTTCACTCTACTGCAGTGTTGTGGCTGTATAAGTGTATATGTATTAAGCCTGTTTGGGGGGATTTTTTTTCCTTCCAGATGTAAATACCATAATTGAAACCAGCGGAGAATTCGGAGCAAGTAGGGCTGAACACTACTGATGGCGTAGAAGTAGCCAGATCTTATCTGTGTCAGAGTTGCAGAGTTGAAATCTTAATGTAAAAAGCTACTAAAAATGAAAGTTATAATGGCAATTCCATCTTAGTCTCCTTAAACATGTTATAATGCTGCTCATATTTGATTCTCTGGCTATATGTCATAGTATTTGAGAGCATAAGGGTCACTGTAATTAAGCAAATGTTTTAAAACATAGCTTTTGTACATCCTGTGTTACAGCTGTGAACTGAACCAGGTGTCTGGTTAGTGGGCGAAGATGCCAAATATTCCATTCAGCTTAAGGAAACTGGGAGGGGAACAATAAGGAGGTAAGGTTGAGGTTCAGACTTCACTGGAATTTGACGTTGCAACTTGTTGTCCAATTTTGCAAGGTACTGAGCTTTCAGACTTCCATCCAACAGAGTACTCAAATGTGTGCTTTCCTTTTGGCCAGCACACACTCTACTAATCAAACCAGAGTATCAGGAAGGAAGCAAAGCTTTGAGTCACAATTCAGCCCTAGACATGTTACTTTCTTTGGTTTATAAAACTCTTGTATCTCTTATTTTGTACAGATTCTTAAGGTGTGATTGTTCAAAATAATTTGTGGGGTTTTTTTAATCTATTCCTATCCTGTAGCAATAATACATATCAATGGAAATGTATGTAGAGGCTTTCTGGTTGAATTTTAGTTTTTCCTAGATGTGTACAGACTGGCTATTTCAAGTTACATGTTTTTTCCAGTTTGGTCGTCAGCTAAGAATTATTAAGTCCCTGGGAGAGTTGAGTGTTTTTGAAGGATTTGATGAGTTTCCAGTGCTTTACGCTTGCCACATTGTTGTACTGAAACCAGATGTTGGGTACCACATGTTTGTGTTTTTGGACCTAAGTAGGTTAGGTACTGTGTCTCTAGCTCATAAAAACAAACATCAGTTTCCCACCCCAAAGCTGTCATCCCTGGGTCATCATCCTCACAGTCCTGGCTATGGGAACAGCTTGCATCAGCATCTTAAGTTGTGAAACCAGAACTGTCTTCTGGATCTTCCTACTTCATCTCTTTTGTGTCCTCACAAAGAAAAGACCTCCTGACTCACAGTATTTATCCATGAGAACTCTTTGTGTAAGATTGAAATGAGATTTTTGACCATTGTATTTAGTGAGGATGCACATGGCAGTCAGTCCAATGCAGAAACTCTCCCAGTGGCTGCTAAGAACTTGCTTTTCTCTTCTTCCCTGTTAATTTCTGAGTTCCTGTTCCATGCGCTTGAACTCTTTTAGTTTGGGCTTGTCTTTTATCCCTTTCTAGTTCTCCTTGTTATGTATATCTTCAGTTATTCTCCAGGACAAACATTAAAAAGAAAGATACTGTGTCTTCTTGCTTTCATCACCTGAAATTCATACTGAAGAAAAAAAGCTGCCTTACTGTAGCTGTAGCTACTTTGTCCAAGTCAAATTTTGATGAGTACTTTTGTTCTTGTAAATGGACAAACTGTTTTTCAGGAAAGTACAAATTATGTTACAGACCTTGCTAAAAAATGAAAGTTTCCTTTTTTTTAATGCAATTAAGATTACTTTTGTACTGCCTCAGAGTTAGGCATTTCTGAAGGACTGGCTTCCTGGAGTTGATTTTCAGTGATGGAACTGTACCTCTGCTGGACATCTATGACTTGATTTTGCAAGAGGAAGATTAAAACAAATTTTCCAT
Organism: Calyptomena viridis; assembly: GCA_013390005.1. Lineage (NCBI taxonomy): Eukaryota > Metazoa > Chordata > Aves > Passeriformes > Eurylaimidae > Calyptomena > Calyptomena viridis. Next base: position 336,845 of record WEIV01021690.1, on the reverse strand, counting down.
TTCTATTTTCAGGTTTTATTTACTTTAGCCCTTTGTTTTCTGCCACTATTGTAATATGGCAAGATGGTTTCTGAGCACTAACTTTTACTTTTTTCTCCAAAGGGTAATTTCAGTTGAGTTGCACCCTACTGAGAGTAATGTGATGAGAAACCAGTTGGCAGTGCTGTGTTCAGTTTTCATTTGCCTCTCTCTCTAAAAGTCTAAAAATATTCCTCCTACAGGAAATGTTTTTCATTCTGTTATGCCTTTTGCTTCCCATAGGAGGTATTTATTTTAATTTATTGAATAAACTCGTAAAGAGTTTAGGCACAATTGGGTCTTTGGACAAACTGTTTAAGAGATCTCACCATCCTCTGTTTTTAGAAGATGTGCAATTGTTTCTTTATACAGTGCTGTCAGGCTCTGGGTCAAGCTGACATGTGAAATGGGAGAATTTGAAGCTAAAGAACATGGATTAACATATCTGCTATCACTTCTCAAGTATTGTTGTTTTGATTGTTTGTATCTCATATTTATCCTTCTTAAATCATAAATAAATTCCTTTTCTCTTTTCCCTGTCCTGAATTTTAAAAGAATTCTGAGCAATATTTTGATCTCAATCTCATCACCACAATTTCTTTTTTAAGTGTATGTTCATATAGGAAGGCTAAATCCTAGTAACGTCCTGCTTGGAAATCTCTGTTTAGCTGTTAATTTAATTTGATGACAGTGCAGACTGCTATTTGAAAGGGGTGGTGGAGAAAGAGAGACTGGGATAGATTACATTTTCATGCTCCAAAATAAGACCCTATCTACTCTATTGTAAATTAGAACAATATGGTTGAGTTTTCTTGTGGCTATTTCATAACATTCCTGCTGACAAAATATGATGTGCCTCTTGCTTATTGCTTCACTACTGTTTCTCAAGCATGTGTTCATGTCTCTGCATCAAATGACAGCTCTTGTAGCAGGACACCGTAGTGACAGATCTTGTAGGTTTTTAGAAGGGGGCAGTGTATTTGGAAATGATACACAAAGTGGGCTGTGCCAGGGAGCATACCAAACCATAGCCAGATGGGAGAGTCAGGCAGCCAAATTATTTAAATAAGTAGAATTAGAAGTTTTACTTATTTCAGAGATAAAGTGCCTTAATTCTATATTCATGAAAGGAATGTGATGTAATTGGCAGTCAACATATATTGAGGGTTTTAAAGCAACGTTTTAGTAGAATAGTAAGATTTACATTGGTAAATTTGCATGTTTTAAAAGTCTCTGGCACACTATTCGAAATGCTTCTTGATGCTTTTCTCTGGCTCAGCTTAAGCATGTACCATTTCCATGCTCTGTCAAGGCTCAGATGGAACCTTTCTGTTTCACAGACCTCTCCTGAACAGAGACAGAGTGAATGTGACAGATAAGCATACTTTTGTTTCATGGAGTAAACTATGTAACAAAGCCTTCCACCTGTTTTTTAGCCCAGATGCAGGTAAATTACACCAACTCACCTGGATCAGAGGAAAATGAGTTAGCTGTTAGTGGGCGGGGGAAGGTATGTGATACCTGCATATTGGGCTGTATGAGCAAAAAGGTAACTGGCAGGGCAAGAAAAATTATTTCACCCTGGTGGGTGCACATGTGGACTCCTTTGTACAAAGGAGATGTTGCTACATACTGGAGCAAGCGGAGCAGAGGGCCATCAGGACAATTGGGATGAGAGCGTTAGTTTGTAAGAAAAAGATGAGATTTGTTTCAGCCTGGAGAAGAATAAGAGGGGATGTAATTTCACTTTCACTACCTACATGGGGACTAAGGAGAGGATGGAGCTTGGTGTTGTCAGAGTTGCACAATGACAGTCACAAGTTGCAGCAAGAGGAATTTTGAGTAGTTGTAAGTAAAAAAACATTCACAGCAGGAGTGGTTAAGTATGGAAATGGGTTTCCCAGAGAGGCTGTGGAATCTCTGTCCTTGGAAATTTTCAACCCTTGACAGGGCAAAGCCCCAAGGATTCTCATAAAATTTTGAAGATGACCCAGCTTTGAGTAGAAGATTGGACCAGATGACCTCCAGAGGTCCCTTCTGACCTAATTTTTTTCTGTGACTCAGAGTAGAATTTCTTTCCACAGCAGAATGAAAACTGCTGCCCTCACTTGTGCTATAACATACCTTTGATGGGACAAAAGTTGCTGAGCTGCAGAAATTATAATGTTCTCCAACACCAACATTTGTAGCAGGCTTGTAAGAAGAGTTATTTCTTTTATTGCATTGTTCTCCAAAGTTGTTGGTGTGCTTCTATTCTGTGAGACATACTCTACTGTTAGACTGCAGCTCCACTACTAATGTGTCAGAAATGCAAAGAGCCAGGGTGGTTCCTTAAAGAAGTAAAATTTAAAACAAACCCCCGACTGAATGCTTCTCAAATTCAAGTGTTTTAGATAGGCAGCTCGACAGTGCTCTAGCAGAACCTCAGCAGGGATTTAGCAGGGAAGTTTCAGTGACTACTTACCAGGCAGGTTTCCTGTCAGCTCATTTCATTAAGCTGGCCTGCTTATTCCAGCACTAGGGAGCTCAGGGTTTACTAGGTTTCTACCTTCAGGATAGTGTGGTGTTGGGAAAGACTTGTGCTGACATTGAGCTTCATCTCCTTCTGTGGGTCTGACTTTAAAAATATTGAACATTTGGCAAAACACCATTATATTTTCCTACCATTTCATGTTCTCATGACAGGCCTAAAAGACTTCAATTCACTATCTGTAATAAAATGATGGTACAGAAGCATTCCTGTCCATTTAGCATTTCTAACTTCAATTTTTATCATCTTGTAATCTAAAACTAAAAATAATCTGGAAGAGAAATAGAAAAAGGGGAAAAAATGAAGAGGTATGCAAGAAGGAAAGGACATCTCTTGCCAGACTTTGAGCTGGGAATTGCATCAGATACATAGAAAAATAGGTGTGGCAGTAGGACAGTTCAGGATTTGCCTATATTGTTTTACACAGCAACCTGATACTGACCTTACAATTTATGAGTTTAAGGATACAGTTATGTAACTGGGATCAGTGAAAGCTAAATTAAACTGGAATAGGCAGATGGGGCCACACAGCCTGGAAAAAACTGGTACCAAATTGGCTTGCTGAAATAAATGTTTCCATGCTTCTGTTTAAAAGGAGCACAGGTTATAATTTGCTGCTGTTTACAATGAAGCAGTGGGCTGTTTTAGAGTTTCTGGAGGATTCTGGTCAACATCTGATCTCCATGTCTTTTCTCATTGCTCTCAAAAAAAGATTTTGGCAAGTCTACATTTAGCTGGCAGAGGTTTGGTCAAGCAGGTGCAGCCTCCAGCATCGAGTATGAAAATGGGCTGACAGGAGGATCTTGCCCACAGTAAAACACAGCTTTTATGGCTTGGACTCATAACCTTTTGCAGTCTCGGTAAATACATTTTTCCTTGATGGACCAGAACTTCAGAAGAGGAAAACGTGACTTACTGCTGTGTGTTTCAAATAAAAGAAGATAAGGAATGGAAGAAGACAAAACAGCATTAAGAAATGAGTGGCAAGACTGGAAAACAAGATTGCCACTGAAGCGCCACCACTGCTGGGAAGAGGAGACCTTTGACTCCTGTTGGGTGTACCTGCCCTGTCTTGCTCATGGTATGATGTCCTGGTTTCCTCCTGGGAGTGCTGAACCCAAGGTACCATGCTGGGGTGGCCTGTGCTTTGTGGCTCTGCCTGCTGTCCACCTGGCCCTCAGAGAAGCTCTGACCTCTGGTGTGTTTCAGTAAGATGAAAGGTTGGTGTTGGACCCAGCAGTGCGTGGTCCCTACTGGCTGCCAGGACGCGTTAGCTCCCTGAAGAGTTTCAGCTTTGTCTCTTGTGATGGATTTTCTGAAGTTACTGACTCACTTTTGAAGATGAATCTCGAATCCCTAGATTATTTAGATAGTTTTAAAAATATTATTCCAGATCTTTTAGATTGTTACTTTTTGTTATTGTAAGTAAAGCCTTCTTCCTTTGTTCGTCCTTCCCAGTGAAGGAGGTCTGTGATGCTGAGGTCTTCCACACAACTGAATACCATTTTTTGGCCTTGTTCATATGTCTTCTTGTGCAGTTTCTTTTTTTAGTGGCACTTTCAACTATTGCTGTTTCAAATGGTGTTCATGCTTGCTTTGTGGTTGTTTTGTGGTGATAACTAGGTGTTTTAGCACAACTTTCTATATTATATTTGCCTTCTGTCATTTGTTGGTTTTGGCTTGTGACAGCATATCTGCTTGTTTTTTAGAAACACATCTTAAGGCTTTATCAGTATATTATTAAAGTTCAAATGTATGCACTTTAGTTTTTTAAAATCAAGCATTATTATTATTATTATATAAGCATCAAGCTTATGTAATCAAATGGCAAATGGAAATTCTGATTGCTGTAGAGTGTGGGTTCTGGCTTAAGTGATAGAATTAAAAAGAGAATATCTGCTGTTCTTTGGTAGCTCTCTTTGTTCTGTGATAGCTGTCCTGGAAGGGACTGTCAGTTAGGGAGCTATGCTGCAGTGCTGTATTTGTCCGAGCTTCCTCTCTGGGAGTCTTTTTAAAGCAAACTCACAGGTGTATGAAGGTTGGTTGGTTGGTTGGTTGGGAATCTTTTCGACAAACAGACTGGAACCTGGATATCATCTTCCTTTCTACAGAGGAAAATCCTTCCCGTGTCCTGAATGCTGCCAAAGGCTACAGCCCCGCAGAGACAGTGAGGTGCCACTGCAGGAGGAGTTGGTAGAGATAACGGGGTATCAACCATATTTCCTGTGCTCCACAAGCACAGACTTTTCCACCAAAGCTACTGAATCCTGATGACAGGTAGGGAACAGAGAGAACACTCATCACTTGGCAGGTCAAAGGGCTGTTGTGCCCTGGAAATGGAAACATTGGAAGCAGCAATGAGCTCATCTTTATGGCCATACTGCAGCTGTGGTAGCTGTGGCCTTAGGTGGCAGAACACCTTTGCTAAGTGGTTGGAGCTTTTGGAGATCCCTCTTCCGGACCAAGTCCAGCTATTTGGACTTAGCATTCAGCTTGAGATTTAACCATAGAACTCTTTTGAGCTGAAAATAGCAGGCTTAATGTGTAACTTGAATTACAGTTGAAAAGAATGGGATTCCTGCAACAAATTATTTATTTCTGGCTTCCTTACAGTTCTTTGAAATACACTCCCTTAGTTCAGATAGAGGCACTTAATAACCATATTGCTATGCTAGAGGGTGACTGCCCTCTTAATTAAAATAGGACCAAAGCACTTGTAGGAAAGCAGGAGCGCTTCTTGTGCTGATCTAAGTTGGAGAGATGGAATGAAAGCCAAGGGGAAAGGAGAAATAGGGTTGGCAACATCTGGGCCAAATTGAAGCAAAGCTGGAAGGGAACAACTTGTTGGGATGTTCCCAAGAAGAATGTGGAAGATTTCTTTAGAAGATACATAGCCAGGGGAGCTACAGAGTGGCTTGCTTGATGACCCCTTTTGAAAGAAAATAGAAGGCTAGAGGAGGCTGAAGACAGAAAAGCAAATGGGAGTTTGTTTGACATGTTTCTTGGAGCCAGTGATAAAGGGCCAGAGGATCAAGGGAAGGGATCTGCTTCCAGGTTTGAGGACTGGCAGCATTGGTGCAGCAGAAACAGCTGTTGAGCTATTGAGGATACAGAACAAACAGCATGGAGGGAGTGGAAGGGGACCTCCCATTAAGTCCAGAGGTTTGGGTTTTTTTTCCTCTATTTTCGTTATTTTATAATGCAGCCTTTTCAAGCAGAGAGACTGAGAAGCCCTGCTGGGAAGAGCAGGGAAAATTTGAGAAGGACTGAGATGATTGAACAGAGATCTGGAGATCAGTGAGTGTAGCGGGAGATGAAACCGGGGTAGCTGTTTTGTTGATGCACTGAAAGTACTGTATATACGTTTTGGGATGAGCGATTGAGTTGCTGAGGCTTGTCTTAGTAGTGACTATTTTGTGCAGTAGTGAAATGCTCTAATTTGTTTGGCAAAGCTTAGTGAAGCCTGGAATTTAACCCCTAAGGAGGGAAATTGGGATTTACATCTCTACATTGTCACACCTTCTGTGAGGGGTGGTTGCCCAGGAGAGCTGGGCTGCAAATGTTTCATGAGAGGAAAGGGAAGAGTTTAGGAGCACAATAAGGGAAAAGGAAAATAGAGGTGCTTTGGGATGGTTGGAATTATGAACTTCAGGAAAATTATTTAACTTTTGTGATAAGATATTTTGCCTGTAAAATATATTTACATTTCATACATATATTGTTTTGTTCTTTCTAAACTTGCAAATTATGTTTGCTGTGTTATATTTTTGCATGGAAAATATTCTTAGTGTCTGGATCTTTCTCTTCCATGAATGATTGCCACATGGAAAAATGTTAGTCTAACCATTTCACAATAATCTAAGTACATCTGGAGTCCAGGTTACTAAAAAGCTGTTACTTATGCAACACTGCAGCATACAATGTCAAGAAGAAGAAAAATAATGTAAAATGTACCATTTCTTAGTAATGTAAGTCAAGATTTTATCATCCATCTCTTCATTTTGTCAGGAAATATCTCCCAGTTAGGAGATGTGGTTTCCTGGAGATGAGACATGGCAAAGCAGAGTGGGTGAAGTTTGTAGTGGGAAGAGCTGAGGCTTCTCAGACATGTGTTTGAATGTTCAGTGTGGTGAGTCAGTGGGATATTGCTTTGCATTCCAGTACAGCAGCTCCACAGTTCTGTGTGCCACCACACCAGGGACCACCGTGCTCGATTTAGATGACATTAGGTGTCCCTACCAAACTCCTCTAGATGCTTTTTGTGGAGGAACTTCCAGAACAAGGAGGCAAGTGCTTGATTGTGAGATCAAATAGCTGGAGGTTGCTTGCCTCCAGAGAGAACTGGAGGGTTTTTGCCTCTACTTTAAAGTGAGAATTGGTGATTTATGCTCAACTGGCACAACATCAATGTGTAGAAAAGGATCTAATGTGCTGAACTTGAAAGAAATGAAGAATTTCTTTTTCCATGCTTTATATTAGGATAACTCTGGAAAGACTCTGTTTCTGGTTTTGCTTTTGTTCTTCAGAGCTTTTTAGGAAATATTTGAATTAAAAGGGTTGAGGCAGTGTTCAGGACTATTGAGGGAGAAATTAATTTGCTCAGCTTGGAAAAGGATCAACTGCAGATTTTGCTGCAGGAACAGTTTTTGCCTTTTCCTTCTTCCTGCCCTAGAATTATGAATTAGAGCTACATCCACTCTGTAAGAATATATTTATTTACACTATGCACAGCTCAGATGCTTCTTTGAATAGCTTTTGAATTCCTCCCAAAGGTGGTACAGAAGCAGTGGACAGGCAGTCATTTGGTCCTTAGAGTGTCTGGGTATGGCTTATTGAAGTACTGAGAAGGGACAGGGCTTGAAAAATCAGAGCTGCAGATGAGCCTGTGGATTTGATGGCTAATCCATGCAGGAGTGTGGAAAGTGTCTGCTGTGAGGCCTAGGTCACTGTGCCACATGGCCCCACTCAGTGGCAGTGGGGGTTTGGGTGGGGTTTGGCAATTGCTGTTAGGTGTTTCCCTAACGTGGGGAAGAGGCTGCAGCATTAGTTATTTCTGGAAAAACTATTTCTGGAATACACAGGCTAGATTATATTTAGCTATTAGATAACTGGTTTAAACTGGGATTATGCCCAAACTAGGGATGAGATAGTAAAGCTGAGTGATAAGAGGATCTCTTGTTTCTTCCCTGACTATAGAGGGTTAAGGGACAGAAATGGGCATCCAACCTTGTGCAAATCTGTACAGAATCCAGAGGATTCCTGTGGGCATCCCTGCATCACAGGTTGCCTTGCATTGCAGAGATGATTTTTACATTGCCATAGTACGTCGACACCCTATTTGTGAGTTAGAACATCATAGTACAAGGTGTATAAACATGAGAGACTTTATTTCCAGAAATTTTATATAAGAGACAACAGATAGATACAGTTGAATCGAGAATTGCGTAGAGACTGTTTTGTGATATTTAATGACCTCAGCAAGGGAGTGTTTTGCCCTTGCTAAGTTTTAAAGAATCTTAAACTGTGGAGATAATAATTAATATAATGAATAGAAGAAGATATAATAATATGTAACAATATATAACAATATCTAATATATAATTTCATGGTAATTTCTTCAAGAATGGCGGGAGAAGGCGTTAAGTTCCCAGTGTACAAAACTGGCATGAGAAAATGAACATAGACAGTAGATCAGGGTGATGGAGAGGATGTGACTAGTTAGGGAGGGATATGTTTAATGTTTGGTGTGATAACAGTCTGAGAGATGATGGAATAGTACATAGAAAAGATGACACCAGCGAAACCAAAAAGTCTTTGCAGAGTATTATGGATGAATATAAGCAGAGCAGCACTGAGTTGGAAAGGTGAGGAAAGAGAATACCAGAGCCACTGAGAAGACAGCAGTCTGCATAGGATTTCTGCCTGGGTTTTTTGTTTAGAAGGTTTGTGTATTGACAATCTATGTATTAATATAACTTCTTTTAGCTCCTGGATGGAGGTAAGTGATAGGAATACTGCGTATACTGGTCTTTTGTTGCCTTTCTGCCTCCCTTTCCACAGGCATCAGATTTTCCCTGTTTTATGGAGAGTATGTATAGATGCACAGTGCAGCAAGGTATAAAGATCTCTGGTCTGATCTGGGAAGCTGATGTGGTGTATAGCTGTAGCACAAGGTCTGTTGAAGTCCCAAAGTAGTGCAGTCGTAGTCCCACAGTGACTAAGCTAAGAAATCTGATAAATCCTAATAATCTTGTAAATTGCAATAATAATAAGTTAAAAGTAGATGAATGTAAGTCTACTTTTATCTCTACAGTAGCTAAATCTGTTTTGATTAGCATGTTACACCTTACTTGGGTGGTATTGGATCATGCTTGTACTATGAAAGGAGTTTGACACCCTTTATGTGTGAGATTGCCCAGAGATAAAGCATAAAACCCAAGTTCAGCTATTGCCCATGTAGTGGATACCTCACCACTGCACTTGTCTCCTGTCCCAACTGGAACCTGGCTGGCTCTCTGACAGCCCCTTTGCTGGGGCAGTTTTCTTCTTCTTCCCAAGAGGTGTTTTACAATCTGTTTTATTGATCCCGTGAGCAGTGTTGTTGTTACCCGATCAGTCTGTGGATTGCATGGGGATGGTGCACCTTATGAACCAGTTACCCAACTGCTGTGGTAACTGTTGGGTACCACCCCCTCTGGTGGGCTACTGAATCCTGGTGTCTGGTTTATACCTGGTACAGCCTGATGCTGCCCTTTTGGCTGGCAAAGGCAGAGGCATCATTGTCAGAAAGGGAAGAAGTTATACGTATGATTTTAAGTACACAAATTTAAACAGAAACACTTTTTTTAAAGAAAAAGAGCAGCAAAAGAGAGGCTCGATAAACAATATCAATGTACTAAATAATTCCTTTTGTTTGAAAGTTATCCAGTTTATTCCAAGGACTTTTGCAATGTTTTCTTTGCACATTAAATGTCTTAATGGAGAGCTGACATGTTGCTGTGAATTATTAACGCTTACCTAATGGGTGTTTACATATGTTTACCTCGAAACTTAGCTTTGTAATTCTGTATGAAAACACTGAGTTTTTCAAGGCTGTGCTTTAATAAAGGTGCAGGCGATGTAGGAGAAAGTGGCTGCTTGTTTATACATAACAGTTGTGCTAAGCCTCCTCTGGTGTTGCTAACCATGAACTTCAGAATTTCTTACCTGTTTGTTATGACCACTTAACTACTTCTGAAATGTTGCTCTGCCAGCAGCAGTAAAAGTAAGCCTCTTCTCTAAATACATTCTTTATTAATTCTCTATGAGAAGGGCAAACAACCTTCAACCATACACAGTAGTCTGGAGTGTTTAATTACCTGGAGCCCCATTCCTGCCCATTCCCAGTGCTGGACCACAGTAGTCTGTGAGGCACAGAGCCAGGTATGCCTGTATTTGTCTTCTTCAGCACCTCAGCCCCCTGACAAGGACAGCTACACATCAAAGCATCCCACTGTCCTTCATTTGGATAGGTATCTTTATGTTCTCCATTCTGTACTGTTTTGGAGACAAACTGTTAAGCTTTCACCTTGTAAATAGGTTAATGACATCTCGGAAGTTGGTGGGTATTATAGCCAAGGTTGCAAGCTACAGTTCCTGATCCTGATGCCCTTCAGAACTGTGTCATCCTCCTCAAAGCAGGGATTACTTCTGTGAGAACTTGCTTTGATGAGAAGGAAACTTATTTCAGTAAAAATTTGCTTTGCAGTGACCACTTTTTAGTACTGAGAAAAAAATGAGAAAAAGATGCAACAAAACATCACAACCTGAAGACCTGTTCTCCCTTTAAGCGGCAAATATCTTACTTGGAAATGCAAGTTAAGGAATGTGACTTGAATTATTGGTGGTCTTGTCACTTGAGAAGAATTGTTATCTTTTGGTCTTGAAGAGTGGCATTTCAGTGCCTTGATTAGATCTTCATATGAGAAGTTGAGGATGGAACAGGCAACTGCTAATCCAGGGTTCAATATTTCAGCCTTGTTAGGGTGCTGATGGCTTTTGTGGAAGTCCTTCCCCTGATAGTTAGCCATTACCAAAAGGAATCTAATGATTTACTCTTCTCTGAACAAACATCTCCTAAGAAGATAGCACAAAGGATCCAGTGACAGATGCAGTGAAGCCTTCTCTGCCAACTCTAAACATGTGTTGGAGGCAAATGCACAGAAGCCTTCCCTGTGCAGTTATGATTCATGGGGCAGCTCTGCACGCCCAGGCTGAGCCACTGCAGCAGTGGTTAGCTGGTGAGACAGCTGCCTGGCTGTCCTTGGGTAGGTGTCCCCCTACCCTGCAGGATGCCCTGTGACCCACGGGCTCACCGAAGGGCCTGCAATGAGCTGCCTGTGCTGCCTCACTGATGCCACCTGCCTTGGAGGTCACTTCATCGGGGGCAGGTGTAAAGTACTTGTTACACTCCTCCTCCACCTTTCTCCCCAGCTGAGTTGTAAAGGTGTGCTTTGCATGGTGTTAAAATAGGAGGAGGCAGCTGAACTTTGCTTCTAAAATAAGTTATTTTGCTGAAAGAGTAGAAGCAATGGAGTTCTGGGCATCCAGGAAAATGGTAGGTTTGAAATTAGGGAAATGGCAATATGCCTTTAAGCATTAAGACATACTTTTCACTCCCCTTCTCTTAAATATATGCAATCCCGTTAACAGGACAGGAAAAATTATACTCTTGAGTGAATATTTAATGTGTAAGATTTTATGTATTTTTATTTTTTTATCTTTTAATCTTAAATGGCAGTTACCAAGGTGAATCTTAGAATTAGCTAAAACACATATTTCAAATTAGTTAATGAAGCTCTTTAAACTATTTGAAAAAACAAGAATTTCAATTTTAGAGGAATACAGTTGGCTGTCCTTAAAGGCATGTATATCAGCTTTTACTTGATTTCTGATACTGGGCTCCAACTCTGCTCATAGACATAACAGGAGAGAATTGCTCACACGAAGAATTAGTTAATGTTTATGGTGTATTTATCCTGCTAGAATGTGCCAAACTTCAAAGAGCCATGCTTTGATTATTGTGCAAAAATGCAAGGCACTAGTCTGTAGGAAAAATATTTCTAAAGTCAGATATTTTTGTAGCAAGTTTTGTTTAGTTTTTTAAAAAATTAGGGAGATTGGTACGGCCAACAAACATGAGGCTTTCTCAAGCAGCACACTAATTGGCATGGTTTCTTTGTTAGTGGTGGTCTTATTTAAAAGATATCTTAACGTCCTACAGAATTGATTAAATATGACTGCAAATGGTATGGTGTTTCAACAGATGTGTGAACACCCTCCCCTTCCTAACAGGAAAAGGTCACAAATAAGTCACCTTTAAAATTAGGGTTGGTCATGTAATGTTCATAAAGGAAAGACAATCTTTTATACTGGAAAAAGAGAGGGTACCCTGGTTCCTATTTTTGGACTAAAGGAATATAATTTTTTTGTCAGGGAATCACAACACATGGCCCATTTTTAATACATGTGCTTATTTTAATAAAATGAAAAGTAATATTCAATCAAAACAGCTGTAGTATGATGTTGTCATTTGTTGTGGTCTTTGCTCGATGATATTTATTTCTGTCTGTGATGGGGGTTTGTTTTTACAGTTAATTTGCCTTCCTGTAGTAGGGAGGACTTTATTTATTAGATCTTACCGTGCCTAATCTTACATGAACACCTGCTGGGAAGCTGTAATACAATGTCAACTGTGGCAGTGAGATAAGGACCCGATTTGTTTTTACTTGACACTGTTTCATATTTACCATATTTCTTTAAAAAACATTTTGGAAATTTTGGTTTGGTGTGCATATTTGTTTAAGCTGTCCTGTCAATCCCTGCTGTGTTTCACTTCCATAAGCAATGCTGTGTCTGACTCCAGTACATCTCTGCATGAGTCTCTGGATAATCTTTAATTTAAGATGTGATCTGTCTCCTTCCAGACTTCCTACATCCACAGGTTCACTTCACTATTCTTCTTTGTTCTATAGATGACTCAGTACTTCATGGCTTAGACAGATCTTTGCAGGGGGACTCACTCATGTTGTGAGAGAAGTAAGCAACATTCATCTAGAAAGTGTGTTCCCCCTATGACTTATTCCAATATACTAGATGAGAAAGAAGTGTCAAACATGTATGATTATTGAGTTGTCTTTTATGCTGCTTGTGACTGGTGAATTAATGCATGAATTCATTTATAAGATAGTATTTGTGACAAAATACTTTGAGTCATTTTTGTATGGGGTATTACATAACTTTGCTTAAATGCTTTACCACACTTTGGAGACAGACAGCTGATGTCATTCGTGTCAGAAGTATGTCTTTATGTATACAAGCAATATTATATTATGTATCCCTTGAGTTGAATTACATCACTAGTTTTAATGTTTCCATATAAATAGAATTTCACCTATACATATTGAGATCAGAAACAAATATGCAGCTGAAAAGATAAGATTTAAAAGGACAGGGCCCATATATCATTTAAAATATATTTCTTGTACATGCATATATTCTTGTATAGCTTCGTGCATGAATAATTTGTGTATGTTCAAATGAAGGACAAAGTGTTTCCCACATTTGGCTCAGACAGGATGGCTTGTGTGTGTGAAAACTGGACAAAAATAAAGATTCATTATTAGCCTCACAATTGAGGAAGCTCTGGAGTATGAAAAAAAGTCCTCTTTAAGCTTGTGTTTAGTAAATTAGCTTCAGATCTTCCTATCCAGTGCCATTCTAGCATAGGAGGAGGAGCTTTGGCTCGTCAAGTACTGACCAGCAAACTCAGACGTGCACATGGTGTGTCTCCATGTGTCACTTTAGGGCAGGGATGTGCTTAGGGAGCCAATCCCCATCTGCTGACACAAAGGAGCCAGATGAATAGGTTGAATCTTACTTGCCTTGTGTGTAACTCTTTTTCCTTCATTTACAAGTGAAGAGATGAGGGAGTGGGACAAGAAGTTCTAATGTGAACCAAGGTCCTGCCCCTTGGGTAGGGAGAAGAGCCAGCTGGAAGAGAGTGCAGAGGAACTCCTGAATCTGTCAATGTAGAAGTACTCCACGGAGCTAATTTAGCTGAAAGTTTAGCTTGGCTGTGTCTTTACATTCTTAGGGCTTTTCTGCGTATTAGGATCAAAGCAGTGTGTAACTGGTGACTTTTATTATGTGACTTTCACAGGTGCTTTTTGTTTTTGCACGTGACTGTGTATCCACTGCTTTTTCGAACAATGTAATTATGTTTAGAGTTACAGAAAAAATGCGTAGAGAAATTCTGGGTGATTGTGTAATTAACGACTGCTTCCCACTTGAGTTTAAAGTTGTAGGAGCAATTTTATCATCAAAAGTTTCTAGGTTTGAACACTTTGTGTTCTCTTGAGATGGCCTCCCACATGGGACTGCACTATTGACTGCCAAAATGCTAAGTCTGAAAGAGAAGGATGCTTTTTTTTTTTTTTTTTTTTAATTGTTTAAGTCACTCTATCCAGATCAGAATTCTGGGAACATTCAAAAAATAACAGTTACTTTGTTACAGTTCTATATATGTGTGGAAATGTGGAGCTGTTGCTGTTGATTTTTTTTGTGGTGTTTTGTTTGGCTTTGTTAATGGTGAGCTGCCAATGAAATGATTAAAATTCCACCCACTTCAGCACAATCTGTATAAACATGGGCCTTCAGAAGGCCAGGACTCTTTTAGTTTTAATCTGAAAAATTATCAGTCTTCATTCAGTGTCTTCATTATCTTGTTTCTGCTCTGTTCTGGTTTATTTGGGTCTGCTCCATTAAAATGATTCAAAATGCTTCATATTTTCCTGGCTAATGACAGGAGTAGGTGAGATATCCTCTTCTATTCCCTTTCCTCAGTTTCCCTGATGTCCCCCATTGGTTTTCAGAGTTCAGTTGAATTGTAGATCACCTAATTTTGTGAAAAATGCATTCACCTTTAACTGTTTGAAATGGGGTTCCTTTCTTTAGGATAATATAACTGAGTTGCAAACAGCCTTCAGGAATAAGAAACAGACTCACAGAGAAAATGTAACTAATTTGAACTGATTTGTGAAAAGTTTTGACAACGCTTTCTTGGGTGTTGTGATAAACATCCAAACTTTGTTTCATGCCATTGCTAAAATAAACGTAGCTGTAGACATATGATATGGGTATCTAGAAAAGCAAAATATCCTTTAATCAAGGAAAAGAGAAGTCACTGGGAATATCACCAAACCTGTAAAATTTTTCTGGAAAATACAGGCAAAGATGTGAATCACATCCATAATTTCATTAAAACTACAGTAAACTAGATAAAAAAAAAAATACTAGTTTGTCTTTTGTCCTCAGATGCTTTTTGCATTCTCAGAGTTTGTTATTTAATCTTTTATGAGCACTTCAGAGGTTCTAGGGAGTTTATACGCTGTCTGTATCTGAGTTACAACCCTTTGTCTGCTTCTTGACTGGGTCTTCAGTTATGTTTTTTAGTAGTTGTTTAACTCATCTTTGGTTTGCAGTTTGATTTTGATCACTGATTTTAAATGTGTACTTAATTTAATTAGTGAGGGATTTGCTTTAAAACTTTTTGGATTGTATTTCATAGTTATTTTTCTTGCAGTATTGATTTGTATTGATAGATGTTTCATGTGTTGGGTGTCAATGATAATATCTTTTTCTTAATTTTGTACTTCTTTTGGTATTCAGAATGACAAACTGTACATAGTCTTTGTTATAAATGGTAAATAACGTATGTAGCATGTCATGTTCTACTTGTGGTGATGTCTTCTTGGAATTCAGTTCTCAAGGCAGAAAATCAGTGTTATAAAATCAGTTAAATAATACTGAGTTACGCATACGAGAAGCACTAGAAAGTGTGTAAACCATGCTTTGCTGTTGAAAGTA
This sequence comes from Calyptomena viridis, assembly GCA_013390005.1. NCBI lineage: Eukaryota > Metazoa > Chordata > Aves > Passeriformes > Eurylaimidae > Calyptomena > Calyptomena viridis. The sequence continues at coordinate 321,391 of WEIV01021690.1, read as the reverse complement.
GGGGAATGTCGCCGTTTGAGTGGAGACAGTTGAAGCGAATTAAAGTGAATCCAATATCAAATTGTTTGAGACTTTGAGTATAAGGATAGAAAAGGATTTTATTTAAACAGGAAAAAATAAAAAAATATATATTATGTATTGAAAACAAACACCCTTATCCAAACAATATAAGCACTCCAAGAAAAAGACAAAATTAAATTATGTATCCCGTGTAAAAACCACACGAGTAGCCAACACACAACAAAATAGTCCTTCTCAATGAAATAACACAGGCCTGGCTGGCCTGAAGCAAATTTCTGCTTTGCAAAGCAGATGTGTAGGATGAGGGGGAGGTTTCAGAGCTGATTTCCGGTGGTTAGAAGAGGGTTGTTGGAGGCAAGAGAGGGAGTTGGTGAAAACCGGAGCTCCCCCAGGGACTTCCCAGGGAACAGAAGGGGAAAAGGGTGGAGGCAGAGAACGAGAGAGGGCAAAACTGGAATTAATTCCTCCCCC
>WEIV01021690.1:188996-320580 GCA_013390005.1 Calyptomena viridis | reverse complement strand
CGGCGTGAGCAGTGCCAAGCTGTACACCGCGGGGCACCGAGCATCCGCAGGGGCAGGAGCCCGGCATGCCTCCGCTGTGCTGCTCTGGGCCCTGGCCACAGCTCCACGGCCGCCCCGCAGGGCGGCCCCGGCAGCCCACCGGCTCCACGGCGGTGGCTCCTGCTGCTGCCGCCGGCACCTCCGGCACCTCCCGCTTGCATACAAAAGGGAAAAAGTTTTCCTTAAAATGGAACCATAACAGGGAATTATCAGACTGTTAAACAAGACTGTATGTACATTAAAATGATAATTTTAATTTGGATCAGATGTGTGTATTTTGAAGCCACTCTGCTGATTATCTGCACTTGTTGAGCGTGATTGGGTTCACATCCTGGAGCAGCCTTGGAGCCTGTGGATGGAATTGCTTTGACATGAAACTGGACTGCAAAATGCACTAGTGTGTGCTTAGACTACAGCAGGTACACAGGATGTTTGAAAAAGTAAGCTGTGCTTTGCCTCTACAGCTAAGGGAATTACTAACTTGTTAGAAATCCTGGACATTATCTGTAGGTATGACTATGCAGGTGTCTGAATGGACTGTTCTTGGTTTCCATTTCTTTCAGACTTTAGAGGTATATTGCTCTAGAGGTATATTTAGAGGTATATACTCTTCTGCCAAGTAGGTGTAGATTTGGAAGGGGAAAATTCTTTATTTCTAATCAGTTCTTTAAACTTTAAGCAAACCTGCTCTTGGATTGGGCCAAACTAAGGAAAATGCTTTTTATTATCAACAAAATGGTTCGTGACTGAGGAGACCACTTTGCTGATTTATCACTTTGATGCATCCTACAGGCCGTTAAACAGTTTGTTCTTCAGTTGAGTGGTTTACTTCCTTGCAAACTTCATCAGCAGATATGTACTGTTTGAATTTAATAAAAATTCTTAAATACAATGAGAAAACTTCAGTTTATAGTAAATTAAGTTTTCACACTCTGAAAGTTCATTCTTTGTTATTTTGGAGATATTTTCTGGGTGTTAAGGATGTCATACACTGTCTCTCTGTAGCTGAGTTATAATGACTTATCTGCTGTCTAAAGAGAGATCTCTATAGAAATAACTAAACCCCAAAGTAATCTATTTTGTCAGTCACTGATACTTCTAGTATCCAGAACCCTTGGATGCAAATCATACCTGGCCCTCATTATTTCTCTTCTTTGTCATCTTTGTCTATCAACAGTATATTTCAGAAAGAGTAAGTATAGGTGTTACTTTGTTAACATCCTCCCACTATAAAGATGGAGGACAAAAGATACAAAGAAGTCAAAGCAGCTTTTGCGTATTTTCCTTACCTTCTTGTCATCCCTCCTTGCACCTGTTTTGCTTGCTTTTATTTCAAAGTGTCTTTTCTAGCACATGACTAGGAGAACCCTAGACAGGTCAAGGGGAGGTGCTTCTTTCTCTCTCTACTCTGCTCTTGTGAGACCCCACCTGAAGTACTGCATCCAGCTTTGAAACCCCCACAATAAGAAGCATATGGACCTGTTGGAGAGGGTCCAAAGTAGGGCCATGAAGATACTCAGAGATCGGGAACGTCTCTCCTGTGAGAACAGGCTAAGAGACTTGGGATTGTTCAGCCTGGAGAACAGAAGGTTCCAGGGAGACCTTATAACACCTTCTAGTATCTAAAGGGAGCCTAAGAATGAGCTGAACAGGATTTTTACAAGGGCGTGTAGCAAAAGAACGAGGGGGAATGGCTTTAAACTGAAAAAGGATAGGTTTGGTTTAGATATTGGGAAGAAATATTTTATATAAAGATGATGAGGCACTAGAACAGGTTGTCCAGAGAATCTAGATGTCCCACCCATGGAAGTGTTCAGGGCCAGATTGAATGGGGCTTTCAGTGACTTGGTCTAGTGAAAAGTGTCCCTGCCTGTGACAGGGTGTTGGAAGTACATTGTCTTTAAGGTCCCTTTCCAACCCAAACCAGTCTATGATTGTGTGTTTCTTAGATATGATCTTGGAGCAAATGAACCTCTTTTGTGCTTGTACTTGAGTCAGCTGTGAAGTAAGCACAGAAGTGGCAGGGATGGGTGGGAAGAAAAATCAAGCTCTGCTGCTTTCTGGTGACGAGTTGTGTGAGCATGGGTGTCCTGTATGTGCAGAGTTATCTGTGTCCCCCAGGTCCTCCTGAGGTGGCCGGCATTGGGCTGGGAAAAATAAAGCAAAGTAACAGTGCATCGCAGTGCTGGGAAGCAAGAAGCATTGTTTCTGTGGCTGTGGCTCACTGATCTGCCCCTAGTGCATTTCTGAAACTGGCCCTGCGAGCTGTTGGGGGCTGCAGGGAGAAAGGAGGAGCTCTGTACTGCGTTCTTGACTTAATACAGTGCATAGCAGAGTGTAAGCCCCAGCCTGGAGCTGGACAAGCGGGCAGTGTAGATACAACTTTGGTGTAGATATCCCATGAGACCATAGATGATGTGCCCAGTGGGATTCAAGTCAATGAACTCATTGTCCTTGTGCTCACCTAGCATGGGGTTGTAGTTGTCTGTATATGCAACAACTGAAAGTGGTTGTTACTTTTGGATTGTCTACATCCAAGGTAAGCCCTGATACTAAAAGAAGACTTTTCTTTTTTCAAAGTGAGAGCTTTGCAAAATCTGTGCTTTTGTCTACTAAGGAAGGAGTACTCCTTTTAGTATTTCATTCTTCTAGATAATGAGTGTATTTAAACAATGTGTTGAGCATCGCAGCCCTTCTGAGTAGGGAGTACTGTCAACTCTTAGCTCATTACTCGTGTAGTTTGGACCCCAGTTTGGCTACAGCAGTAAAATTTCACAATATGTGGACAGTTTTATAACCGTTTTCAACAAAGCTTTTCTTTGGCATATTTTGTGCTGTCATTTGATACTGCAGTGTTATATTCTTCCCTTTCCCTCCTCCCCTGTCCCTACTGTGGTTTTGATATCTGTCAAAGTGTGTCTATGGCTGTTTGCAGTTATTTACCTTTTTCACAATTCTAGTTCAGTATGGTTTATATTTTCTTCCAGATTGTTAGATGTTCAGATCATTAATCTCTACATCGTCTTCTCAGGGAGGTTGTGGAGAATCAGACCTCGAAAGTCTCCTGGAATTTTCGTTGGCATAGTCCAAGGTCATAAGGCTGAATGAATTGTTTGAATATTCATCCAGCAAGACCTTTGGATATGCAGCGACTGAACTCAGCTGAGCAATGCTGCTTGCAGGAGTCATGATCAGTCTTTGTTTATTTAACCCAGGCTGTACTTTAAAGAGGTTTTGGTTATAGGCGTATTTGGAGTCCCTTATAGATCACTTATGTCCTTGTATTATCTCTGAGTATCTTTATTGCTGCTGAGCAAAAAGGGAGGCTCTATTCTTTTCACATAGTTATATAATTAATGAGTTTTACTCTAATGGCTTTTAGGTCTTAATATTTGGGCAGATTTTGAGTGAAGTTACACAAGGTCAACATTTCAGAAAAAAGTGAGGCTATGTTTTATAGCTGAGGGAGTAAGACGTGTACATTACCAGTTCCAGTAGAATTTCAGTTTAGATAAAAACATCTGTAGTTCTTTTGGTTTCAGGAGGAGCTCTCTCCCAAGTGTGCCAAGCTAAAAGCTGTTTTCCAGATTCTGCCCTTAGACAACTCCAGGACTTGCCAGTGCATGAACTTTGCCAAACTACAGTCAAGTGATGTTGATAACACTGCAAGCAGTTTCCTTGTGGCTATTTCTATCCTTGTGACAGAAAGGAAAATAGCAAAAATCACGTGCTTCCACTTAAATTTCTTCTGGGATGACAGGAATAGTTATAAAAGCTAGTTCACACATATTCATGAACTCTTAGCTCAAGAAACAATATAAGGGACTCGAGATTTTTCTCGAGTAGAGGACTGGAGGCACAGAGTTACGATAGCTTCATCTTAAACCAAGTCTCTGAAGAGATCCTAGTGTGAAAGGTGGGGTCATCTGGAAGAAAGGAGGTGGATTTTGGATGTTTCCAGGGAGATTTATTGAAGGACCTGTTGAGAATGGTCATTCCAGCTTTCATGCACATAAAGAGGTTGTTTCTTTAAAAACTACACATAAATGAAAGAAATCTGCCAGACCTGCAGCATTCAGCACTTCAGTCTCTTAAAGGCTTTCAAAAGATAAGTGATCAGAGCAGTTTTGTTGTTTGTTCTTAGGACTGTGGGATGCAGTGTCTGTGGGTGTAAACCCAGGGCACTTTGCGATGTCAGACAAAGAAATAGAGCTTTGTGGCTTACTTGTGATCACGTTGCCTCTCCAGCTTGCTGGAATGGAGAAGTCCCCATCCCAGCTGCTCACAGGCTGCTCCTACCTGCATGGCACTGCTCCAGGTGTTCAGCAGAGCCACTTCGGGGATCCACATTGTGTCAAGTCTCAGTTGACCAGGCTAGCTTCCAGCAGTACTCTAGAAATAGCATGGCTATTTCTGCTGAAAAGGTGCTAGAATACCCTTGGGAGCAGCTGCACCAGAAGTCTGGGACAGGCGTTAATCTCCATTGAAGGGGAGATGACAGACAGCTGGGGCAGGCCAGGGCCTTTGCAGTCAGCACAGCTGGCATTGCAGAGTGACACCCAGCCAAATACCTCATCTTTGGGAAGGCATTTAATACTCACTATGCTTTTACTTCTCGTTATACATACCAAATATGTTATCTTTAAGTTATGTAGTGAGAATTTTTTGCGCTGGAGATGAACCATACTATTGCAGCTAGTTTTGCAATATCCATCAATTTCGCATGAGGTATAAACATCGTTATGCAGTAAGAATAGTTGCAGTATAACTGTAGGTTTCACTGCAGCCATTTGAAACATATTGAATGGTTATGGCAAAAAGTATTAAGAAATGCAGTATTTGGACATCAATATAAGTTAGTGCCTGCTGCTCAAGAAGGTCTGCACTTATGCTGTGGAATTGGTCATTCTGCCTACTGCTCAGTGCTGTAGAAGCAGATGAAAAATTCGTAATGTGAGTGTATGCGCCTGTGTGAATACAATTACAAATGGAATTCGTACACAGTAACTTCAAAGAGTACTCTCCAGCAGGCAGAAAATCACAGTTTAATGCATGGAGTCTTCTGTCCCAAGACATTTGTCCGTGCTGCCTTACAGGGCACAGTTTGTCTTCTTCAGCATATACTTTACAAATGATGCAACCCCATTTTCAAATACTCAGCCGTGACACACAGCCCTGAGAAACGCTCGTTATTCTTTGGCTTCACTCTTCTTTTTACTTCTTATTTATTCAAACAGATTACATTCCCATTTGGATAGGATTAGCTGTGGTTTGAAAGTATTGCTGCGGTTTGTCCTGTGAACATGAGTGTAGTATTTAGCTGAGCGATGTCTGTTTCATGACCTGAAAGTTCTTGGATAGAGCACACAAGAGTGTCATTATTTGTATCTAACTAGATATCCTGTTGTACAGAGACATGAGGCACATTTAGGGACTTCTTAGGAACTTTCCCATGGGGTAGAACACAGAATTTGGGGTTTTCTTCTTAGCTTTTTTAGGAAATGTGAGGGTTTTTTCTTGCTGTTGAACTTCTGATTAACAGTAACAGATGTGTTCAGAACAGGCTAAACACAGTAGTGCTCAACATTTTGCTGTGATGGGGCACACGAGAGCATCCTGCAGAGTGACCTCCGTACCTGCTTGACCTCAGTGTGCCCCCATCCTGTGCCACAGCTTATACAGCGTAATGAAACCCATATACAGCTGTTTTATCAACAGTCAGCAAGGTGACTTTGTCCTCAAACAATCTAATTTTTCATTTTTAGGATTAAAAATAACCAGATAAATGCAATAGATGCTATTTATATTTGACGCTTATTTGTGCTTTTTGGCAAATCCTAGTGTTCTTAAAGAGATAGGATTATGCAGTTTGACTTCCAAATTAATTTTCAAAATGTGAAGCAGGACATTTAAGCTGCGTTGAACATGACGCATGAAATGAACATGAAATATTTTTCCTAATTTCATTTAACGGTTTTATTTTGGATACAAGTAATTTTGTTAGTGTTGGAAACCCATACACAATAACATAGCTCTGATGTTGAAGAACTGAAACTCTAATTGACTGGCCTTGTCTCTCTGAAGGCAGAGTGCAATGTAAACAAGAAAACATGAACCATAAATGGTGAAAAGCTCACTTTTGAATTTTAACCTTCTAAGCTAGACTACTGAAAATTCGTGCTGAGAACTAACCTCAGCATGAATGCGCAGCATTATTTTAATAGGAAACATACAGTTTCTTATCCTCTGTAATGGAGGTATTATTAAAACACAGTGTAACCATTTTATGCTATGTATATGTTTCTTAGCACAAATTAAATTGTTTCTTGACTCAAACTGAAGTAAAATAAAACCTGCTTTTATTCAAATTGACGGAGCTAAAAAAATAGGTTGCAAACTAAGCTAAGATCAATAGTAGTCTCTTCCTTGCTCATTCACCCCTGGAAAGCACTGTTATACCCTCCCAAGGGAGACTTGTGTCCATCTCAGGCGAGAGAACTCATTGTCCATCTCTGAGGAGAACTCATTGTATGTGCACAACTCTTCTGGCTGGGATGGGATGTAGTGCAGTTTGCACCATGGTGCAGATGGTGCACCATGAGGTGTGGGGTGAAGAACATTCCTCACATTAGCTTAAGTGGCTTTAATAGATGACATCTGAGAACTCTTACTTGCACGTAAGACACGACTAGCTGTAAGGGGTTTATGTCTGGGGGAAAAAGTTTCTAACCTTCCTAAGCATAGTCTCAGGAAGAATAGGAGCTCTTGTTGCCACTTCAGTTTTGTGAAGCAGCAGCCACAGATACCACAACAGGGCAAGTTATAAACCTGGATTGCAAGTGTAGTCTTAAGTCATGTGAACTCAGCCACTCTCATTTCTTTTGCTGACTATGTTTCCTTAACTTTTATTTTTAAACTATGGCTTAGACTTCATTTTGTAATACCCAAATATCTACAGATTAAAGTGGGAAATGTCTGTACTTGTCTACAGTGCTTTGTATAGCAGTAATCTGGGATATTTTTGGTGTCCCAAATCAGTCTATATCTCTTACCTATGAATTTTAATTCATGGACTCTGAATAAACTTTTGGCCAGTGTTGAATACAATGACTGGTGCAGAATTCGGCATCAGGAATGTGAAAACTCTGGTCTGGTGTCCTCTTTTTGCATTTCTGTGCAGTTTGCCTTTTTTTTGCCCATAGCCGACTATCCTTTGCTACCTCAGGATCTTGCTTATGGTGGAGACTGCTCATCAGTTGTATCCCATCTGGTCCTGATGTTCCTGCTTTATAGATGAAAGTCACATTGCATGGTCCTCTGGACTTGATGTAAAGCTGTCTGTAGTCAGAGAGAAACTTCACTGAACTTTCCGTCAGACCCTTCCTCAGAAGCTGAAGCTACACCAAAGAACCTCCATTCCCATGAGAAATCAGAATAATCTCAAAACTCTCTGTGTTCCCATCTGACTCCAGCTCCCATGGTATAGCTTATCTCATCCATGAAAAATAGTGAGAACCAGAGCTTACTACTTTTTCAAGCTGAACCTAAAAGAGGAGAATTTGTTCTTTATTCTATTTTGAGTGTTTCTATTTTTGTACTCCAATGAAAAGGAGTACCTCATACTTAATAGTTAACCTCCAATTTCTAACTGCAATTCACTCTCAGGATCAAGGGACTGAAGACTGGTATCTCATTTTCATTTTTCCTAGACTTTTCCAATCCCTTTGAGCCACTGAATAAATAGTCTTGTTGTTTTCTTGCCTATAATATGTCCTCATTGTACTCCACAGCTGAAATGGTTTTTCAGAGAGCAGGAAACCGTTTCCCCAAATGTGTATTTGTAGTATTTTCTTGGTAAGGATGGACTTTTTCTAGTTACCTAAATATGTTTGCCTTAAAAAAAATGAATTAGTCCAATTCCTTGTTTTATCTATGTTACTCTTTAACAACATTCAGAAACACACGATCAAGGTGGTGAAACTGTTTTTTACAGTTTAAGGAAGCATTGAAAGAAAGGTGATTCCTTGATCACTTTCTGAGATGCTAAAAGAGGGAACTGTAAGTGTTTTAGCAGTATAAGCCATTGTCTTTTCATATTGCAAATTGTTACACAAAGACATTTAAAGCCTCCTGTAGTCATTAGGATTCTTCAGATGGATCCAGGGATATATTAGAGCTGCAAAAAGCCTTTTAAGATTAAGGCTGATATCTGGTGATGCAGTCTTCAGAAGAAGTGTTTGATACTTTCCAACAGCACTTTACATTTTACATAAGCTATACTAATAGTTTTTAAAATACATTCTGAAGGTCTGGTAGCATTTCACAAGAGTGTGCAGAGTGAGGAGGTGCAGAATCTAACAGCCAGATAGAGATGAGGGTGCTGTGGCCCTGTGTCCCCAGGTCCAGCGTGTATCCCCAATAGGCACATGTGCAACCTATATGTGTGTGTGTATGTACATGGTTATATAGACATGCAGATTGACACACAGAGGACACAGAGCAGTCACACAAATAGTGTCATAGATGGCCTGGTCCTGTTTCTCCTTCCCAGTTTAAGATGAAAGTCAAATAAACATATCTATATGACACCCCTATATAAATATACAACATATGTGTGCACATACATGTTCTCAGTCTAGCCTGTAGCCGCCCCTGGATCCCAGTCTCCCCAGTTGGTGGCAGGTGGGCATTCAAGCCCCCGAGGTGCAATCCTACTGCAGTTGCTGGTACCCCAACAATAGGGACCTGTCTTCCCAAGCTACTGCATTGGGAGCCCTGTACGAACACATGCAGACAGAATAGGCTGCTCACAGGGATGGTCCCATCCTGAGATAGCATGGGGAGGGAGGAGTGGACCTCTCTTACGTCTGTGGTAATCAGCTGTTAATCAGCCATAACGAAGAGACTCTGCTCAGAGCTGCTGAGGCTCAGGCTTTGCTCAAGGCTAGGGCTGCATGTCTTAACTGAGGTGTTCCTCTTCTATTTCTTTACAAACTGGGGGGGACAAGCAGCATCCTCAAGGTGAGGTGGTACCTAGAGTTGATGAATTATGCTCATTTGCATAAGGAAACTGTTGAATACTTGTTATAGAAACCTTTTTTTTTTTTCTTTCCCTGGAAAGCTGAGTGTAAATATGATTTCTTTTGATGATTGAGTTCTGGGATCTTCTCCCACTGACTTAACACTGCTGGGAAGGGACGGGCTGCACAGACGAATAGCTTTTGAAAAACTACAGCCAAAATCTCATGCTCCTGTGGCAGATCACTGGGAGGCTTTCAGGAAGGCTTTGAGCTATTCAGTGGGAAACAAAGGGAGCGACGTGTTCGCCCTAGAAAGATGACTCCGTACCCTGGAAAGAAGATCTTACTGTGTATTGTATTACTCTGAGTCAGCTTTATCACTGAGGAGATTTAATGATAAAAGCATGTTGACTCAAAATACAGATCTACAGGAATGGAGTTACTAAAAAAGTTAAAATCACAAAAACATATTGCCGAGAGTACAGTTAATGCAATTTCATCTTTTTTTTTTCATCGATTAGGTAGTTTGTGATGATACTCTTCTGCAGCCTGCTCTGCAAAGTAGTTGTGATGAATTATGGGGGTCTGGCTTTTTCTCTCAGAGACAGCTGCTTTGGGTAATCCCCTCTGTTGCTGTCTTAAGAGGGAATGAGTTTCCTGCGTCTTTCCTGTGTTCCTGACCCTGGTCCCTGTGGTGGGCCAAGGTCACTCACACCCACCATCTCACCACCATGGATTGATGAGCATTTCCTCATAGCAATGTTTTAAGTAGGCATTAAACTACATTTCGTCATGTTTTCATACTCAATGCAGCATGTGACTTACAAGTTTTATTTCATGAGAAATAGCAATGACTTTTTTCCCCTGTTATTGATTGTACTTGCTAATATGCTTTGCAGAGATGCTACCCCAGATCTGTAGACTCATGGAAAGAGGAACAGAGCATCTAGGCACTGCCATCTTTGACTGTCTGATAGATTAAGGGTAGTGTCTCCAAGGACCCTGCCAGAGTCTGGTTTCTTACTGAGTTTGTTTTATTTTGCTGCACAGTAAGTTGTCTTTGATGGAATTAAAACACTGAAGAGGGAAAGCCTAAAGAAAAGGAAGTAACGTTATTAGAAATTTTGAGCTTCAGATCTGGTTTCGGAACTTGAAGTATTCAGCACTTGGTTGAAATTAAAGCACAGGCTCCTAGGTTGAATCTGTGTTGAAATTGAAGGGACGGATAGAAGGTAGTCTGACCTTTGGATATTAAAAGAACATTATTCTTTCTTCATTTAGGTGGAAATCAGCAAAGACTTCTGTCCAAAATGGAGTGAAATTAATTGATCCAAGGTGACCTTTTCAGTTCATTACACTGGTTGGTTGTACTGCAGGATGAAGCAGCTCTGGGCCAGAATCATGGGGATAACATCACCAGAAGGGTGTATTGATTCATGATTGTCCAGAACTGAGTCATTAAACTATATTTCACATATCACCATTTAGCCTGAAACAGTAAACCAGTCTTGAAACTAGAACAGTTTTCATTAATTAATGATGGGAATGCTTGCAGATAGATATTTGAGATGCCAACCATATGCTGCATTGACATCAACGGAAGTCCTCAGTTTTGACCTGACAAATACCTTCCGCATCCTAAATGTCTGAGTCCATGATTATAAATACTAAAGGTTGCTTGAGTTATGATAGCTGCTGATAGCCACGGTCTTTCTTCATGTAAGTAAAGTAATTCAAGTAGTTTGTTTCACCTGCTGGGTCCTGCTGCAAGTGTCATCTGGAAGCAATGAATTGGCACCAGAAGAATCACTGTTAGAAAGAGCAAAATTTGTGTCATGCTTTGGTGCTTACTTGGTTGACTTTTTCGTAACAATTTTTTCATTGGCTTTGAGAACTGTCTTACATAATCCTCTGCTGAACTTCTGAAAACTCTGATGCCCTTGGTGGGACTGTCAGGCCTGCTCACTTTTTCTTTTAAAATACAAGGTTTCCCTGTGGCTACTGTGTTGATAGCATCCTGTAAGGATTTCTTTCTTTTTTTACCATAGAAACCACTGGATTGAAATGACAAAGCAGGAACTTAGATTTATTTTCAAGCCAAATATTGATTTTTTTATATTACTGATAAATGAGCTTTGGCAGTTGGTAATCAATAGTTTTGACTTTTTGAGTGTTTGTGGGATGCTACACTAGATGCAAAGCAATTAATTGTTTCTATTGGCTGAAGAGGAATATGAATGTTCTCCTGGGCAATGATTAGGCTCTATGGATTTTTCAAATCTGGTAAGACTCCAAAAACGTGTAAAAACTCTGTTTTATAAATTAAAATCAGAAACTATTATTAGCTTTTGTTTGTAGTTCAAGCATGATGTCATACTTGGCATAGTGCTACAGAAAAACTCCCAGCTCATGGCTTAGATCTGTTCTTTCTCAACTCGATGTCTTGCTCTTGAGGCTGTCTGTCTCTCCTAAAGAGGAATGGTTTGTGTGATACCAGCTTTCTAAGGACTGATTTAATGTTATCACCCTCATGGGAAGAGGGACTAGGAGCTTTGTTTGGAGCTAGTCATGACTTCATGATTTCCAGCCAGCTTATCTTTACATAAAAGTGGATTCAACAGCTTTAACCTTTTATGCTGGTATAAAGTTCTCTAAGGCCATTCCAGCTAGACAGTCCCAGGCTTCGTGGGAGAGGCACACAGAATTTACTCCTGCATTTTTTGACTTTTTTCTAGTCCTTCTATTTATATTGCTAAATGACTGTAATTCAGGGTTAAAAAAGGCTCGAGGAAGCATAATATCTTAAAAAAACCTCTTTATGTTTGGAACTGTAAAGTATCACAGGAAATAATGTTCTTCAGAGTTTCATGAAGCTACAGTGTGTTAACGACCCTTTTGTAACGTCTTTTCCAGTCTTGCCTTTTCCCACGATGAGGGTGAGGGCTGTTGAATTTTGGAGTAAGTACATCAAATAGAAGTCACTGTAGTTGTGGAGTAATTTGATCTGTAGTAAGTCTCTTTTCAGTTATTTGAAGTTTTCCATAATACTTATTTGAATAAAATTTGAATCTATCAAAAGCTCGAAAGCCTCCTGTATATTGTGACTATTTAAATTTAATTTACTTTTACTGCAATCAGATATAAACAGTCTGTTCATTGGAAAGGCAAGTATAAGGGAAGAATATATGTATTCTTCATACAGTTAGAAAAGCATCCTTTCAAACCAGATGCATGATCAGTTCATGAAGACTGTCCTACCAATTTTCCTAAATTATTGTTTCTGAGTTCATTGGCCAAGTATGCATAAGTGTTTAGACACAATACTGTAGGATTTGCAGTTAAAGGTAAATATTTGTCAGATGACTGTTTTTTATGTTTGGTTTGCTGGCTGAAACATCCTCCTTACTGTTGTCTCTAGAAATGTTTTTGTCTTCAAAATGTGGATTCATTCTCTGACAAGGTTGAAAAGGATACAGTAGCTTGAGGGGGAGAACAGCCAAAATGCAGTATTTGAATAATGGCAGATTTACAGCCTGGTAACTTGTGAATTAATAGGACCATTAAAAAAAAGCCTCACAATACTAGAAAACAAGCACTCTCCTATTCCCAAAGGAGTTGCACAACATGTTTATACAGCTAATGTATCCTGAGAGGAGGCATTTCACACAATTATTGTATTGGGAATATAGAAGAAATATTAAAGAAGTAGATATGGAAGAGGTAAATAGAGAGGTAAAATTCCACAGAGGTGGAATTTACGTTTACAGCCGTCTACTCTCCACATTAAAGCTAGATTTCATGAACAAGCACAGCCTTGTAGGCAAGTGGACAGAAAAGGCACCCTAATGCATTGTCCCCTTACCTTTGTTATAGGAATGAGGAGCCAGGATATTGTCAATACAAAATGCTGATGCTGTTGTGTCTCAACCTGAGACAGCTTTTGCAAGACCAACACAGTTGTTCTTCGCATGTACTTTGTATACGCTTTCTGTGAAATCTAACCTGATATTAAAATGTGCAGTTTTCAGGGCTCTGCAGAAAGTAACTGCTCACAAAGTACTACTCCACCTCTCGTCTACAGTAGCTCTGGCCTGGACAGCATCTCATAGTGTTACAAAGAATGGGATCAAAACAAAGCAGCACCAAGACAGCTAACAAATGTCACCACTACATGTACACTAATGTTTTGTACATAAATAAGCAGTTTGAAAGAGTACACCAGTTGTTATTTAAAAACAAAACAAAACCAAAAACTCCTGCATCTCCAGGTTGAATGTCTATAGAAGGCATTTTGTGAAATTCGCTGTCTGAACGTCTAACTTAAGCAGTCTTCTAAAGGAGCCCCAAATATGCCAAGTTGTTACAAGATGCTTGATAAGGCTGATAAGGCTTTGAATTTTTCCAGCTTCTAAACAGAATATTATGTCAGAAGTATCTCTCTTTTTTCCTACTTTTTTCCCTGAGATACAGTAGTTTCATTTGTAGTAGAAGACACCTAAGGCTCTTCTATAGTGCTTCAGGCAAATAATCATGTAGTTCAAGTTTCAGCAGTTTATAGTAAATAATTTAATTTTAGAAATACAGAAATGTAATACTTGCAGTTTGATTTTCCTCCTTAACTGTGCTTCTTATATGCTTATGGTGGTGGATTTGTATAAAGTAGTTCCAAAAATGACAGTAGCATCTTCTTGCCTTATTCCTGGTGCATCTGTTCCCAGTAGAATCTGCTGACCTGTGCTATCAAAGGAAGTTTGTGCTGCAGAATCAGCTGATTTAAAATAGGGAGTTCAATTTATCAATGGTGAACTGAAGTTTTTGTTATTTACCTTAATTTTTACAGTGCTCGGTCTTTTTTCTTATTTTGTGAAAGCACTTGAGTGGCTATTTTTTACTGCCATTTCATGGAACATACAGTGAAGCAGAAGAGGTCTGGTCTCCTACTGCACTGCCTCCCAAAGTATCAGTTGCAAATCAGGAAGGGAAACGTTGCATATAAAGGGCTATCCAAGTGCCAGTGATGTTCTCACTGGACTAAAAACTAACTACATCACCTAGAAGGCACTTTTGACTTTCTGCAGTTCGGGGTGAATTTAATGGAACTCGATATTTCTTTGGTTACATGAATCCATGATGGAGAAAACGTGTAGTGATTATTGCATGATGGACACCAGGGGAAATTTTTTATATTTGTGCTAGATGAGAGCAGTTAGGTTGATGAAATGCAATCTACATTGCCACCCTTCTTTCACCATGTTTGTGAAATATGAGCACATATCCAATTGTTAAGGATTTGCTCCTCTACATCTCTCAGCATTGGAATTGGGGTGGCAGGAAATCCAGCTGAAGCAGTGTTATTTTTGTTCATCATACAGGGTTTATATTTTAAAAATAAATAAAGTTATTTTTACAAAAGGGCAATAACGCATGTGAACGTAACAGAAAAATCACAGAGGAGACATTAAATCCTTAAAAGTTAAATAAACTGCCTTACAAATTAGAACAATTAGGCCAATTCCCATCCTATCTGGAACCATTCTGTAGTGAGACTTTTGAAGATTAAAATGTGTGTTTTGCAATAGACTGACAATAGATAACAGTATATATTTCTGCTTTGATGTTTTTCTTTTTTTCAAATGCGGATACATATAGAAACTTTCCCTGAGTGTTCTTCTGATTAATTTCTGCTGTATTCAGATGTCATAGTTACAAGGGCTGGAACCGGTTTATCACTATGTGGATATAACCAAAACCTGTATACTCTATACCTTCTATGTCATTTCTGGTGTGCTGTTAATAATAAAACATTGGTAGCAGCTGCCCAGGGCACATCTCACACCCCAGGCTACAATAGATAAGGAAAGTGATCTGAGGAGGCATTAACACCTCCACACCCAGCTGGAGGGTCCTCCCTGCTAATGGGCCCAGCGGCACTGACACAATAGGCACTTATAACGGCCCACATCATCAAAGAAAAAAACCTCAAAAATATTTCAAGACTCACAGAGATAAACCACCCATTGTGAAACTCCCTGCCTTTTGGGGAGGTACTGGGCATTCCCACCTGAACCTGAGGCTATATAATCCTTGGATTTTGGGACTTGGGATACCACTCATCGGATTCAGAGGGGGGACAGAACCCCAGCAGAATTGTAACTGCCACTCTCAAAGAGACTGCCATCATTTCTTCAACAGAACTGCGACCATCATCCTGACTAACGGGTTTCTTTCCTTTCTCCTTTCCACCCGGGGGAACCACATAGTGCTCGGCACAGGAGCTAATGAGCACTGTGCCGTTCCCATCCCAGGGGGTGGGTTGTACTTTGTCGTTGTGAGTCAAAGCCAGTTTTTTACCTCGTGTCATTATATGTATTGTAATCTTTTTAGTAAATCGTAGCTCTGATCTGTGATCTCTCTAAATTGGGTTCATTTCTCCCACTAGTTTACTTTTAAACCAGTACACCAGAATAATAAGTTCATGCCATAGGGCAAGAACAAATCATTATGATCCAGGTTGACCTCTATTGAGGTCAACCGTGCTAGTATCTACCCCAGCATCTTGTGGCTGAAATAGGTCAACTTGTGATTCATTTTCTTTTTCATAAGTACAAAATTAAATACATTAAAAACAAATGAACACTTACTCTAATTTTTGTTAGATACATTGGCTCCAGATGTCAGGTACATAACCTGTTTGAAAATTTGATTCCTTTTTTTTTCCCCTTAGCTTTTTTATGCTGAATAGAAGATGTGTTATTGTGGACTGGATGAGACCTTATTAAATATTTGATTTATCTTATTCATATTAAAACTAAGAAGGGCATTGTAAAACCAGCCAAAATCCTGAGAGCATCTTGGTCCCCAAAATTCTGTCCTTTGACTGGCATAGAGGTTTAACTGGGAGGCAAATAGGTATCCCCTGTCAGCAGATAACCGTTCCTGTGATGGGAAGACGGTATGTTGAAAACATGAGTGGTCAAAGAAGAAAAGGATTAGGAAACCAAGACAAAATCAGAACAAGTGCTAGGAACGAGATTAATGGAGAAAATATTATCAATGGGTTGTTCAGGCTAAGTATTGACAGGATAGGGCTGGGAACTGTTACTGAAGAAACTATCTTTTCTTTGGTTGTATTGTGTAGAAGGAGAAAGGACGTTGCATGCTTTTTGTAAGTGAGTTAGGCTTTATCAGACAAATGCGCAACTCCATTGTAATCTCTTTTTCTGACACAAGTAATATGCAAAAGCAGAATTTTGGTTGTATGGGTCAGAAATTAATGAAAGCTTATGTGTTCTATATGCACACCTGTGGGCATGTGTGTAACTTACATTTCTGATACAACAAATCAACCAGATGGAGTTAGTAGAGAAGGTCAAAATTTGATGAGGTTATCTGCTTCAGCATAATGTATTTCATTTCAGTACTAAAATGGTGAAGCAGAACTAGGCATCTAAGCCAATATACATGAAAAAATAATGAATACATTTTGTAGTGATTGACGAAGTTCATCTTGTTCAACCTTCTTTGGCTCCAGAAATAAAATAACTATTGGCCTAGTTCTAAAAATATAGGGGATCAGGTAATATCTTAATTCTGATTTATTTGGTTCAAACTTTGAAATGCTATCACTTGCATCTGGCAGATAAGCAGTGGTAGGAAACAGTGCCATTGTGAAACGCTGCAGACTGAAAAAAGTCACCTGCTTGTCCTGGGATGAGTGCCATCACTGTCTGACGGAAATATCAGGCTGGTCTCTGAAATATCAAGGATGGTCTCTCATCCTCTGAATGGGATGCAGATGTTTCTAATGAGAGAGGAATATACCTGTATTGCATAGGGAATAGTGAAGAGGTAACACTTAGCATTTTGTGTGTGACTTCTTGTATCCAAACATAGGACTTTTACTTTTTTCCTTTTCTCTAGAGGCAAACCCACAACCTGGTAAATATTAGAAGCAGATTGCTCATATACTGGAAGAGGTTCTTGGCAGCTGTTTGTTTTGGCTGGTTCCATTTGAAAATAAATTCCTAACAAAATAATAGAAAAATATATGTAGAATATTGTACCTTTGTTTGGCATTTGTGATACAGTGAAAAAAGTTTTCATTAGGGTTATCATCATCATTTTAACACTGTAGTTTGCTGTCTAGTCAAAACTGTATATATTCATAAATAACCAGGTCTGTGCCTGGAATATTCAGGCAATATATGACACGGGTTTTCCTTATTGCCTTTGCTTTGCTATTTTTTTTTTGTTGTTGTTGGGCATTAGATTTTAGAGCTGAGTCCAATGTTTGAATCCAATTATTGGATTCTTTCTTTCCCAGTTACTCCCCTCAGCCCTTTCTGCACAGTCCTTTGATCTCTTATATGGAAACTGGGCTGCAGTTGATCTTCCAGAATGGACTTCATGAAAAGGGAAATTGATCAGATTGATGTTTTCCCATTTACATCCTTTTAGATCCCAACTCAAAAGTGAGACAGCAGAATAAAAATCAAAATCCTTATCAGTTTATGATAAACATGGTCTTCATGAAATACTGCAGCCTGCAGATCAGAGGTAGAGCTATTAACTTCTCGCAGTCCCTAAATGCTTTTCCTCTGCTTAAGCAAGCTGCTATCAGTAGCCAGTTTGTTCTGTAGGATATTGCTAGATGATTTTTATTACCTTTTTTGACAAGCAGTTACTACTTTCTATGGGTGTAAGAAAGGTTATGGGCCCTGAGCTGTCACTTTAAACTTGAATCCTTGGATGAAATATGGACCTTCTTGTAGACCTTCTTCCTTGTGTATTTGTTTAGTTTCATGCTGAATTGACTGACTTCCTGCTTTGGATTTTGCCTTGATGTGACTACATTTTGTTTTCATTTTATTAAGTTGCAGTAAACCTATTTCCTGTTTCCTTGTAATTCCTTAATTTAGTACATTTTAATGTATCTGTCCATGTTTCTTTCTTGTGTATATAAGGTCAGATACAGAAGAAAATGTGGGATGATATGAAGGAAATCTTTATCAGCATTAACATGGGAATAGTTCTGTTATTTCTGGGCAAAAGCCACAAATGAGTTATTCAGGACTTGATAAATGAAGGGGAGACTATTGTAAGACTATTGTAAGACTATTGTAGTAACTTCTCTATCATGCATAACCCACGTAAATCACTGTATATAGGCAGAGGAATCCTTTCAAGAATTTTAAATTCTTGTTACAACTAGAATGAATTCAAAATATAAATGTAAGCTTATTAGAACAATCCTATTGATTGAATGAGTTGGCAGTTTTTAGAGCAGTTTAGATGTGATGAAGTCTTACTAAAGGAAGACAGGCTCTGGGAAATGCTTGACCAGATGGAATTGCTGGCCAACTCCCTTGAGGACCCCACCTCCATCTCTAGTACAGTTTGTTGTGAAGTCATCAACTCCAGAGTCCATGGGCTTAAGGTGGCAGATGTTCCAACTGAGATGGCCCTGATGTCGGAAATTTCTGTCCCCTTTCTCACCTGCCTTGTCAATCCCAATCTTTGTCCTAGCACCCTTAGTGCAACCTGATTAGGCATACTGTCATTGCTTCTATAGCAGCATTGTTTTGTTTTGCTGACCAGGCACAACAGGAACCAAAGAGCTCATGTATTTTTAGCAGAACAACATTCTAGGTCAGAGTTGATTTAGAATGACTTTTGTGAAGGTCTAGTTTGGTCCATAAAATGCACTTAAAACACCCAGGCAAGATCCACAAAGGGTTGGTGAGACATGATTTTTGTCACCTTTAGCAGGACCTCTTCCATGTTGTTCAGCTGGGATCACTGGCATACCTTGCCCATTTGCTCCAGGGTCCCCATGGAGCTGTAGTCAACCACACAGGTTGCTTCTGACTTGAGGGCCCGTTTTTTTCCAAGATTAGATTATATAGATTGATGCAGTTTGAGCTTGGGAAACTTCTCTGGTGGCATAAAGGACTACCTTTCAGTCCTGCAGACATGCCAACAGCCAGACCTACTTTGGTGATGAACTTGCTTGTAAGAGAGCACTTACTTTTCCTGCTTTTCACCATTCTGAGTCTGGTTTGACCAGTGCCTCCAACCATAACATTTTCATTTTGTGAACTGGAAGAAAATAACATCTTCCTCTGAGATACAAAAACAAGTAGCTCATTTGAAGCTCACTGATGATCAGGAATGTTGAGAGAAGATCTGATAGAGGGATTAATTGTGGGTTTGGGGATTGAGTATATTTGACCATAAATATGAGCTGATCCTTAAGAGAATATAAAAAAGAAAAAGCTGGGCTTGATTTGGATTTCTAATGTCTAATTTTTCACTGCTCATAGTGTGTCTAAGCAATCTGCTGTGCCTTGGGAACAAGATCTTGGGTTTATAGCAGATAATTTTATAGACACAGT
The DNA here is from genome assembly GCA_013390005.1 of Calyptomena viridis. NCBI lineage: Eukaryota > Metazoa > Chordata > Aves > Passeriformes > Eurylaimidae > Calyptomena > Calyptomena viridis. The sequence continues at coordinate 301,127 of WEIV01021690.1, read as the reverse complement.
TCAGTAGCTGTCAAAAATGAAAAAAAAAAATAAAATCTGGAGTTACAGAGAAGGAATAGAGAGCAACCAGAAACAGTTAAGTAGTTGCCTGATCCATGCTTGCCTCCTCTGCTTTGGTTTGCCTGGGAGTAGTCTCAGGGCCCAGAAGCTGAAATCATTTTAGTTGAAACTCATCCAGCAGATATGCTTCAGAAGCACACTTAAGGTTTTCAGCATGCAAAACGACATTCAGTCTTAACTGTTCCAAAATAACACCCCCTGACAGGTCCCCTTCTCTGCACACCTGCTTCTCTGGTAGCACTCTGGCCACCATCCACATGCTGATGTGGACGCAGCCAAAGAGGGTCCTGCTGTGGATGGTGGAGTGTGCTGTATAGCTGCTCCTGCCATTCACTCATGCTCCTCTCCACCTATTTCCAGGTACTGGGGACCTGAACTTTGTTCTAGCCTAGGCCTTTGTTTGGTCTGTTCTGGTTGTGTGAAGAATATTGAAATCTTAATTTTGATGGAGACATTAATAGAAATATTATTGAGAGTTACTGAAAAAAAATAATGGCCATATTGTTTTTGTTTTTGGATCCTTTGATAGCTTACCAGGAACAGACATTACCAGGAACAATGTATTTGTTGCATCCCTTTCTCCCTGTAAGAAAGATGAACATGTATCCTGCTAATACAGTCCACATCCCTTGTTAAGAACAAGCTTATCTCTCTCTTGAGAATTAGATTTACTGCTGCTGTTAGTGAAGGCCTGGGAACGGGATCCCCTGGCTGAGTTGCACTCCAACTCTGTCCTTAAAATTTTCCCTCTGTAACCTTTTCATATCAGAGCACGTTTTCTGCCTCCTGATGATGCTCTATCTTAGTTAATTTTGTACTATATAACTTGAGTATAGTTTCATAGCTAATTGCCAACATCTGCCTGTAACCTACAACAGATTTTTCTACCACATGCCACAAGAGCAACTGAACTCTAGCTACTTGATTTGTGTCCAGGAACAGACACCTAACTCAGATCCTTTGAGTTACTCTGTCAGTCCTTACTTCTCTCTGCCAACTCCACACGCTACGGGACTAAGGAATAGTTTGGGTTGGAAGGGATCTTAAAGATTCCATGGGTGTGGGATCCCTATCATGAGCAGGGACACCTTCCACTAGACCAGGTTGCTCAAAGCTCCATTCAGCCTGGCCTTGAACGCTTCCAGGGATGGGGCATCCACAGCAGTACAAGCTGTTTCAATGTCTCACATCACTCATCATAAAAAATTTCTTCTCTATGTCCAGTCTCAATCTTCCCTCTTTCCTTTTAAAACTCTTGTCCCTTGTCCTGTAACTACATGCCCATGGGAAAAATCCCTCTCCAGCTTTCTTTTAGCTCCCCTCAGGTTCTGGAAGGTGCTGTGAGGTGTCCCTGGAGCCTCCTCTGAACAACCCCAGCTCTCTCAGCCTGTCCTCATAGGAGACGTGCTTCACCTTTCTAGACCCACTCCAACAGGACCATGTTTGTCATGTGCTGGGGACACCAGAGCTGGACACAGTACTCCAGGTGGGATCTTACCAGAGCAGAGTAGAGGGGCAGAGCAGAGTAGAGTTCAATTTCCAGGTGAACATCAATTATTAGTAACTAACATGCATGTGCCTGTATAAAGGGAAGGACTGATCATGTGGTAAGCTATCAATTCTCTCTCTTTCTTTTCTTCTCTACTTTATGCTTAGGCTTTGGCTGCTGTCCCTGGAATCAGCTGCTATCAGACTGTGGAAGATCTTCTGATGCCAGCAGCAGCATCTGGATGCCTGGCACAGCTCTTTGAACAGTTGTCTTGATTTCTATTGCGGTCAGCATGCAGCTGGAATTTTTTATCCTGACTGGATGGTTTTTCTCTTTGGCTCACCTTAAATTATTTGGAATTTGTATGTTTCCATTCCATGGGGGAAACTGTACTCTTTGCAGTTACTTCTCAGTACTTGCATAGAGGATCCTTGCAGCTGAAATATAGAGAGACCTCCCTTCTGCTTTCCTGTTTGTATGTGCTTTTTATAGGAGAAGCACACTAAAATTTACTGTTGTACTGAAGCTGTTGCACACCTACGGAGTGTGCTGGGACTGTGAGTACAAAAGGAGAAACTTTTCTAGACGTAGCTGCAAATTTTTAAAAATTTATTTTGTAGTAGAAAATTCTAATTATACAAGCAGAAACTTTCTACATTATGCATGTTTTGAAATGGAGTTTCAGCAAGGATCTTGCATGGGCCTAAGGTAGGATTCCTGCTAGCAAATACAGATATGAAAGTGAAAACACCCCTATGATTTACTAGTGATGGACCTTTACCTCCCTTGCCATCTGAGTATGAGTGAGCCAGGTTGAGGTTCCTTCTTTTCCCAATTCTTTGTTGCCCGATTCAGTGTGATAACCTGGCTGCAAATTTGAGGTGTTTTCCATTGCAACCTTTTATTAGGCCAGCTAAGGTGTAAGCCCATGGTGGGTGACATGTGTGCCTGAGAGATAGGAGTTTCCCTGAACCAAGAGGTGAATTGGAGAGATGGAGAAAGATGTCTGTCCCCAGAATATTAAAGAACTATGTTTTGTCATGCTGTCAGGCAAAACTAGGTATCAGTGCTGCATTTTTTTTTTTAATTAAGTGTCTTGTTTGTGGCCTGGGCTGTACCCAGCTACTTATTCTTTTCTCATGCTTGCTTACTCTTAGTGCATATGGGTCTCAGATGGCTGGGGTGCAGGTTCCATCATCCTAGAAGTATGTCTCCACTGCCCATTGCTGTGCTGAGACAGATCCTTGCCTGGCAGCAGTTTCCTTGGTCTGCAAGCAAACACACAGCTCACAGCAGGAGAAGCCAGAGGATTGCTACCAAATTAGGAGACAGGATTGCTGGTTAGGTCGGCATAGATATTGTGGAAATGGAAAAGACAGGTTTCAGATCCACCAGCTGTTCTGAAGAAGCCTGAAGTAGTTTCTGGAGTAACAGCTATTTTTGAGATTGCAGTGGAAGCGAGCAAATGTATTGGGTTGCCTGGGGCTTCCTTCACTTAGGGCTGGGTGGTTGTCACTTTTGGCACCTTTGGACAACTTTGTTGAGGAGAAAAAACCTGCATTTCTTTGTGTACAAAAATGTGGTTCCCAAACTGCTTTGGGAGGGTTCCTTATGGGAAAGGACAAAGCAGTGTGTTGGCACTTGTGATGTGGCTGCTGCTGGGCTTACGGCTGTAGCCATGGTGTGAGCTGGTGGCTGGGCAGCCCCTACCCCTGCCCAGCTTGCCTGCTTTCCTGCTGTACTGGGTGAAACAAAGGAAAAAAGGGTTTTGGCCTCCTCAAACTTTTGCACCTCTATGGAAGTAGCCAAAAGAGCCAAGGGAAGCTCTTCCTGACCAGGAACACCTTTTGCAGGTGATTGCTTTGTGTTACATCATCCCGAGTCATTTGTGGCAGGAGAAGGAAAGGAGGAGCTAAGTGTGAGCAGCTGGGAATAGCTGCTGGTCCCATTGAGAATGGATGGGTGGGGGACTGCTTTCACTTTTCCCCACTGGCCCTTGTCACCCAAGGTCCCTCTCAAGCAGCAGTGATCCCCTGCCTCCTCGTGGCTAGATCCTCCCAGGTGGGTTTGGGCTACAGAGTGAAACAGAGCAGGTTTTGCTGACAGTCTTATCATAACTATATCAGGAATTGATCATTTGACTTTCTACTGACACCAATACAGATTCTTTTAAATTCACCTTATCCATTTCTGTAAACAGTTTTTCATGGTAATATCTAGATTTCTTTACCCAGGTAAGATATATTTAGACTCCTCTCATACAAAATATCTAAACCCTACAACCTCATTTCCTCTTTTTTTAGTTCATTTTTAAGGGCTCAGAATGATGAGATTAAGTTTATTTTACTACCTTTTTATTTTACACCGACAGGTGTTCATTATAGCTCTGACCTCTTCAAAATAACGGGCATTATTTGGCTTTTGAACCAAAAAGGCGGGGACACCATTAGTTTATTTTGGGCTGACAGCAAGTCAGCAGTGTTACTCGCAGGACTTCATGTGATCTTTCCTACCTGCATTAGCTCAGTATTTCCCTTGCTTGGCAGATGCGTTAACTGAAATAATAAGGGAAGATGTGACTGTGGTTACACATGGTCCTTGGCAAGGACTCTTTGTCCTGTACGTTAGCCTCAAATTTATCCTTCTGCTATGTGTACCGTCAGTTTTTCATTTCCTCCCTTTATTCTGTATTCCAATTTCCCTTCTTTTTTCCTTCATTATTGTTTCCTTTACCTAGCCTTGTTTCTCCCTACCATTCAGTGACTGCCACCTTCACCTTGGATCTCTCCTTTAGTGTCAGTGAGAAAAGAGAGGGTTCACACATACCACATGCAGACATCTACACACACCATGCATTGGGATCCCTGCCCATGTGGACATGTGCACATGCCCAAGTATGTCCGATTGGTTTTGCACCAGTAATTTAACCTAAGCCAACTAGCTTTTATTAAATCCATGACTGTCAAATAAGGCATAGGCAAGAACCACAAACCATATGTTTCTTCTTTTTTACCACATGCTGTTCTGATTGTGTCTTAGAAGTAACATGGATATGCCCCTAGGGAAGTTATAGCAAGATGGGGTGTTTACTAGAAGGCAGTCATTGGATTTGTAGCTTGGACTGATCATACCAGAAGTAAAAATATGTGTGTATGTTCTCTGCATTTCAACTATCAGCTATCGTTACTACAGGCTTGCTTTTTTTAAATTTTTTTTTTTTTTTTTTTTTTNTTTTTTTTTTTTTTTTAGGGAAGGAGTAATTTTTGAGTATTTTGTAATATTACTTGTAACTTAAAGGCAGGGTATCTGAGACTTGTAGATGTGGGCTAATTCCAGCTCCATTCTAGAAAATACACATTTAATCAAAGAGAGCACTTCAGATTCCTGGACGTAATCCAGAATTCAGTCCAATGACACTTTAAACAGAGGCAGGAAAAAGAACAAATTTGGTAATTTTTCTCTCTTTCTAGCAGGTTGAGAAAATATGGGAGGTTCTCCCTTGTTTTCGTGGACCATTTGCTTTGTGCCATACTTAACTGACTCTGCTGATGATGCACACCCAATCTAAAAAAAAACCCCTTACTTTATAAACTGTTTACATTCGAAAATATCCTTCTCGAAAATTGTGCTGCTATTTTTAGCTCTCTTAGTGTATGGAAGATGACTGACAAGAACTGAACATTAACAATGATCTTAAGCTGCTCCAGGGAATGGTAATTCCTCCCTGAAATGTCCTTAAAAATATGCTTCTTGAGGACTTATAAACATGTTAATAGTTATTTTAAAGAGCATTAGACTCCACTTTGACTTTTGTTGAAAAGAGAGATCACTCTGAAACAATTTGTAATACAGCAAAAGTTGAGGAAACTGTTTTACCTTCCACAGACCTAAGTGAACATGCAAGGAGGGTGAATGGCTACAGCAGGTCCTTCCCCATTCCTCGCACTTCACATTGGTCAGATCTTAATTTCCTTGATTCTGCATGTTTCCGAAATTCAAGTTTCTGTTTCTTTTCTGACAGACAGAAGATTTTTATCAAATGTAGTCAGGACTAGTTACAGCAAACACAGACAGTATATTGAACGCCTTAGTAACACTCCTTGGTTAACCAGGTTTTTCTTTCACAATGAGTTGCCATTGCAAGATTTGTTCTCCTACTAAATTCAGAGCCTATGACAAGTCCACCTACCTTTCTGGTCTTGATTATCAGATCAAAAATGCTATGGCCATGTAGAGCAAAGCACTCATCCAATGCTGACTTTTTCTGCTTTATTTGGGGATTAACCTTATGCCAGCAAGATTTCTCTGTGTCAGATATTGTCCTGGCAGCCTGCATAAAAGTATGATGATTTAGCTTATTAAAAAAAAATTTAATTGCATGCCTGTTCCTGGCCTGGATCAAATTTCTATTGCTGACTTATCCAGCAGTGTGCAGGATGGATATCATGGAGCATGGAACAACCCATGGTCACAGTTTCCTGAGTACTTAGCTTTCAGGGTCAGGCAGGCACCACTGCACCTCTAAGACTCCAGTGGTTAAACCCTCCTGTCTTTGCATCTGCTTGGCCTAGAAAGAGTTGATGTTTTACGCCATGTGAGCTGACTATGTTGCACTTCTGTGTTTGACAGATAGTTTCAGCCACCACAGACAGAAGTTAAGGGAAAATAATGATGATCTTAGTGTATTATCTCACTTTATTGCAAGTGCCAAATAGAAAAGTAGTATTGTTTTCTTAATATTTCAGGCATACTTCCTGACCACTATGTTACTACTCAATTGTGAATGGCGTTGGTTAGGAATTTCAAAAGAAAAATACAATAAAATGAGAACATTAGAGTTTTTAAATTATTTGTTTTGCTCTATCAATTTAGGTCAAAGTAGAGTACTAAGCAGTGTTATATTTTAAACCATAACATTTTTGCTTTCACTAGTGCTGTGTAATGGAGCTGCCAGTCTGCCTCAGTTTATTTTCTTCGGAACTTTATTACTGCTTCTACAGAAGTAGCACAAAATATTCCTTTTCCCTGCTGTGATTAAGATTCATCATCTTGGTAACAATTCATTTTTTGTTCCATTTCTATTTCCATGGTAAAGCAGTGACTGATCAAAATCATATTATTGTATGCCAGCTAAAAACGTTTAAATTGACAAAAACCAATCAGCCCTAAAAGAGAAGCTGGCTTTGCCATAACATTTGTTTCTTTCAAGGAAGAATGAAACAAATGTTTCATTTGGGATGGAAAATATGTATTTGTGGATATGAAAATGTTATTTTGTGGTACCTGGGTGCATTTGCTACATTCTTGCACAGAATTTTATGTTATTACAGATAGTTTAGTGCCATGACAGATTTGCTTGTGCTAGCTGGTAGATGATTAACCCTCATAATGCATTTCATACCTCCCCGGTGTTTCTCACTGTAGCATATTGCCACTAATCCCTTTTTTGTTACTTGAACAACTGTATCATCCAAAACAGGCAGATATAAGATTGCTTTAAGCATTAAATTCAGGCAGGGGGAAAAACTCCGGAAAGGGAAGTTGTTAAATGTCATTTGTCCAGGCTCAAGGAAGCTCTGACAAATGCTTTTGGAGACCTTTGGTGAGTTTATTGAACTGTTATAGTCACAAACCAGTCTTCTCAAGAGGAAAAGTTGCCATGAAAATAGCCAAGGGCTGGTTTTGAGAGGAGGAAACTCAACTGTTGTTGGCTGGAGCATCATGGAGAAGGACATGAGAGCACTGGTAAGTAAAGCATGTCTAGTACTGACTGACAGCATTGCATTGCTTTGGGCCTGAGCGTATGTGGATGCCCGTGGATGACATACAGTATGGTCACAACAGGCCAGATGAGAAGACAGGCAGAAGATCAGACACAACTGGAGAGTTGACTGGAGCCTGGGGCCATAGTGGAGCAGAGGAGCCATGTTGGTGCTTTAAGTAGGCACACATTAACACTTTCAAGTGAAGGATGTAACCTTTTCAGAAATTGTGTATTACCAGTGAGAGGCAGAAGTGCATATGTGTATTTAAGAGTCCTAGTTGTGCTCAATTTTTAGCACATTGAACTTTTTTTCTTTTCATTGTTCCTATTTATCTATTAATAGCTTCTTGGGTGGTAAAATCAGGCAAAATAATTCTCAAGATGTGCAATTACTGATAATGTGGCAGCTAGGGAAGGATTTATGCTGTTCTGGTTGGAATGACCTTAACGGAAAGGCAGCAAACTCTGGACATAGGCAGATCAACAAAAAAAGGGAAATTTATTACACTTGGCTGCATGTGTTGTTGTAGTGAGTGGGTGTGAGAGAAATATTTTCATGATTAGCCTCAGATTCAGGGCACGGCGTTGGATTAGATTGTTAGTAATAATGTCTATCTTGTCTCCAGTTACTTTGCTTACAACATCAGTTGACTACAATTAATAACTTGTTCCAGGGCATAAAACTTCATTGTTTCCATTTCCATTTTGTTGCAAGTCCTCACTTCATTACCATCAGGTCCCTTGTGGCAGAACTCCAATAAGGAGTTGGGACTGCATATCTGTGGGTTGTGTGTTCTGGATTCATGGAGAGGGATGGCCTCTCCCTGAAGAGAAGTCCTCATGGTTGCCAGCAGAGGGGTCAGGGCTGTGATGGGGAGCAGGAGGGCTAAAGAGAAGGGAGGAAGGAGACACCTATCTCCTGGCCTGCTCTGCTGTCACATCCCAGATACCTGGCTGCACCTGCCAGCTACCTGTTTTTAGCACCATCCGCATTCCACAGGGCCCCTGGGTCTCCTCTGTGGATGCCTTTCTGCATATTTAAGTCTCCTAAATGATGAAACCTGGCTCAAGGGCATTAAGTTGCAGGAAGTGACATATTGTAGCTTTGTTTTGCCTTTCTGTGATGCCATGGGATTCACCAAGAACATTCATTTTCAGGTGAAGGAGGTGTCACCTCTCGTAAGCAAAGGGGGAAAATCCCCTTTGGGGAAGAAAGTCAGAAATGAGCTCTAGTAGTTTCTTGCTCCATTTTTTTAAGAGATTAGTGGAACAAAAATACATTTGTATTTATACAAATATATAACTAGGATTTTTATAAAAATTATAACTAGGATTTTGTAGCATACTTCTATAAAGCTCAGAAAGATGGTGGTGATATATAGCAAACATATGTCATCCACTGTTGAAAAGACTGAAGGAAAAATCTTGGTGTTACTGGAATGATAGAAACTTAATGCCCTGGCTCTGTCATGCAGAAGTGTGTGGAGAAAGCGTATTCAGGAGATTATGGGAATTCATCAAGCACAAACAGCTGTGAAGGCAGCCTTAAATTTTGAGATTGATGGGATTTTTGTAATACAGAACATTTTAATTACTTGAGTTAAGTGCTGGTACATTTCTTGCCAGCATGTTGACTTTTGGCACTGATGTGTCTGCATCATATATGGAAGCAGTAATTGCCCATGCACACCCATTATAAAATGCCTTTAGTGGACTCGAACATTTGATTTATTTATCATATATAACAGCATTATGACAGGTTAGCTAAATACAGTAAAATAGGAGAAGAAGAAGGATGAGGAACCATAGCTTTCATTTTTCTGAATTGCATAACTGCTTCTTAAAACTAATCTTTCTAAGGAGAGAGGATCAAATTCTCATCTCTCAACATAGCTGGAGCTACCCTAGCAAATCTGGAATGACTCAGGAAACCTTCATTCCCTCAAACCCTTAATCTTTGCTTAAGCTTTCATAGCATGACCCACCCACTGTAGTGGAAGCTGTCAAGCTGCAGAGATGGGTATGGGCAACAGGAGGACTGCATCCTTTAGCAGAGACTTGCTCAAACTTCTCTAAAGGGAGAAATGCAGAGTATCTCAGTCACACTGAGCACTTAAGTGGTAGTTGGAACAGCCAAAAAGACCAAAAAACCTTAAGAGTAGCAGAAACAATGAGATCAAAGTGAACGAAGGTACCTGTCTTGTTAGGTTTGCTTTTCATATTAATTTTCTTATCTTTTTATCCTTTCTGCCTTTTATCTGGGTTTATATTATAAATTGTATAAATTGCAACAAATATGTGGCCCAGCAGTGAGCTGTGAGCTGTCTTAAACACCTAAGTCAGGCTAAACTGAGTAATTGCTGATTGCACCTATTTTGACTGAACCACATGGCAAAATATACAGTAAGGAAATTGTAAGTGATGACAGGCAGCACTAGCAATAAAAAGAAGATAAAAACATGAGGGGAACATCATAGAAGAAAATCTCTCTGACAAAGGAGTCACAGTACCTGCTCCAATCTTGCCCTCTTTCCACACTGAGGACCAGTGATTGTCTTGGCCAGCAGGAACCAGAGACACCCTCATGGAGCAAATGCAGCATCTCCAGCAGCAAGTGATCTTAATGGTGCTTGCAGACTCTGCAAGACCAAGGAGCTTGTGATCATGCTTGTGGGCATCATCCTGTGAACAAACCCCTTTTCTGAATAAAGCTTATGTGGTGCTGAGTAGGAGGGAGCCCTTTGCCCTGGGACAGGTGCTGTGAGGTGCACTTTAGTACATGGGTCATGACACACCAGTAGAGCTGAAAGCATGGCTTTTGCCAGGTGTGGGTTAGACACGTGCTCATGGACACACTTTTTCTTGGCTTGAAATGCCTTCTAGAATGCTTAATAGCCTGCCTTGGGATCTACTCTGTCCACCCTAAAAAGGACTTGTTTCCTTGGCCAAAGAGTTCACGCATCATAAGCTTGTTAAAGAATTTATTAGCAAAGTCCTTCAAAGCCCATAATTTTCTTTCAAAGGAAAAAACCAGGTAGTGTTATTCTAAATTTTGCCTTAGTTCATCATACATTTTACAAGCAGATCGCTGTCTGCACTGTAATGACTTTCTTCCAGGAACATTCCTTTTGTTATGTTCAAGTGAATTTTATAATGGCATTGTTTTTCACTTAGCTTTCAGTAATGCTGCGTTATGAAACTTCCACCTGTATGTAAGTCAAATTGTGTAAATCTTATTACAGTGTTCCTACAAATGACGTAGTAACTGAAGAAAATTTACAATGAAGAAATATTTTACTATTGTAACTTTATAAACAGCAAGTTTTGAGTGGTATTTTTCTTGCCCCACAAAATAACACAGAATACTGATTCTTGAGGCTTTATATCTGTGTGTGACGATGAAAATAAGGTCATGGAAACCATTTTTTTCTGGGTATTTTAAAACATCTCACACAAATAGATTTTCTAATGTCAAATTTTTTTTCTTCATCTGGTTATTCCAGTGTTACTCTTGCTCTTCCAGTACTGCAAAATAAAAAATACAAACTTTTGTTGCCAATCTTGATAAAAGATCTTTGCTTCTGAGATGAAAAAAAAAATATTCTTAGCTTCCAGTTTCACAGATATGTTACAGCTGCTTGCCTTGTACCTTGCCCTTGATTCAGCACAGCAACTTCGATGTGTTTATTAAGACATGACTAAAAGAAGTGTCTTTGAAGCAGAGCTTATAGTCAACAACGTACTTTTCCATTTCTTATCTACATAATAACAGTGCCTTGAGAAAACACCAGTACTCTCCAGGCAGCACTTCAGCTTTCATCTGTTTTACAACTAGAGTGGATTTTAACACTGGATCAGCAGAGTGCTCTTCATGGGCTACTGCTGTGGAAAAGTTTTCTCAGCCACCTGTGCCCTGCATGGAGCTACCCTTGCTTTCTACTTTTGGGCTGGCCTTGCAGGTTACTGGGATGTATGCTAACTGCAGTGGTATTTTTTTATAAAGCGAGTAGATCAGCTGGAGAAGAGGAACATAGAATCATAGACTGGTTTGAATTGGAAGAGACCTTGAAAGATCATCTTGTCCAACCCCCTTCCCATTAGCATGCACTTCTGAAGTCAAAGTTGAAATCACATATCTGGAGACTACACCACTCACCTGCTTAAACGCATCAATAAGGAGGACCTGTGGTGGTATTTGAAGGCTCTAGTAGTGTCACTGTGGTGTTCTTTCACCCTTTGGTTTCTGATATTTGGTTCCTGTTCTCTATTTGCAGCTTTGCAGCCTACACTTCAGTTGCAGCTTGAGTATCCCACAAATTGAAATTTGTCTATTGCTTCTTGAAACTGATCTGACCAACCCTATTCCTTAAAAAACTAATTTATGAAGGGTTTTTTAATTTCCAGATGTAATTTTTAGCTTCTTTCGTGTTTACTAATGACTGAAATAGTGAGAAAGACAGTAATTGTCACCACCCTTTTGCTCAATTCTATTTTTTTTTTCTCTTGATACTTTTCTTTCTGAGAAATAATCTTTTATCAGACCTGGATATGGTCCCACAGATCTCATATCTAAGGAGAAGGAAAGATAATCACACCGTAAGGAGATCAGGGGCTCAGATCCCCTTATAGATGACAGTTCATGGACATGGATGTTCTTACTGCTGTCTTTGCCTTTTGCTTCAACATAAGCCTCATATCTGAGCTGGAGTGTGCTATGGTATCCTAGACTTCCCCTCAAGGCTGTCTTTGCCCCAAACAAACTGGAGGTACCTGGTGTCTCAGCATGGTGATAAAAGGCAGTGAAGCTGTCTTTTATTTAAAAGAAACTTTTTGTCCATGGATGGGGGAATAAATAAGCAAAACTGTATCCAATGGCTTTGAACACCTGTTCTAGTGCTGTCTGGAGCCATATGGACCATTATAACCTGAGGAGGTTTAAGTCCATTGAAGTCCATTTAGGGTCCATTTAGTTAGTCATTTGATGGCCTTACGATACATTTCTGCAACAATGCTTGATATTTTAATTTCCAGTTTACACTTGAATTTGATTTTTTTTATGGCAAATAGTACTTGTTTCAGAGGAAATGAAAATGTGCCACTTATGTTTCTATTTGTAATTTACTTATAACAAGTAAATTTTCTTAATTATTATTTGAACACAATCTTAATTCTAACTTAACAGAGCATTTAGATGGAAAATTTACTGTCTCATTTTCCAGGAATTGTTCAGGTTTAGGCAATTCAAAAATATGAATAGCTTTTATTGTGTCATGGGAATATAAAAGGAAAACACAAATATTCATGTCATTCTGTCTCGTCTATCGTATATATGATATCATATAAAAGGAATATTCTTTTAATTTTAAAGAAAAAATTAAATCTGAACCCCTATAAAGCAACTCTTCTTCTTTCAAGCTTCCTGTCTAGACTTGTAGTCAGAAAACAATCTCCAGGAACCAGCTCTTCCGTTGCTGTCTTAGAACTATAGCCTGCTTATTTAAGCTGGGCGATAGGCAGCTCCACTCAGTCCATGCAGCATCTCCTGCATCCACATGAAGACTTCCAGGAAAACAGCACCATTTTTAATCAGATGTCTGCACAATCTCTGGGGAAAAGAGGTGGTTTCCTCTCTCTGGAATTTACATGGCTGAAGAAGAAAAGCAGAACAAAACTTGGTCCTAATGAAGACTTTTCAATGGTATGTGGGCATCTGGTAGCCCCTACATGAAGGTCCCCAAAGGGTGGTTGGGTTTTTTCATCTTATTTATGTGGATTGTTTGGGTATTGTTGCTTAAAACATCAAGAGTAAAATCCTGGCATCCTGGTGTAATTGGTGGGATGCTTGCCCATGGGTTTAATGAAAGGCTGTAAATGTAAAAATGTTTTATTCTGAAATGATACACCTTATGTTTTTTTTTAAAAGCAGCCCTCCTGCTGGCAGTGCTTTGTTCAGGAGCTTGGACTTCTGTGATGCCCTCAGACTGCTGGGGCTGCCTGAGGGGCTGTGCCAGCCAGCTTGATTCCCACTCTTTCCAAGCGTGCTATGCTGGTCTGGCTTCTGCACAAGCCAAGAGCCAGATCTGGCAAGAGTTACTCTGCTTGCTAAAGAGAGCTGGATGGACTTTACAGCTTGCTGAGAAATTCGTGAGTGAGCAAGGCCACTGGCTTACAAGTGTAAGGACTGGGAAAGTCAAACAGGTCTATGTAGCTCCTTATGGCACTTCCAGATTGTTGGAATCTCCACTTATCCATTAAATTGCTGCTTAAACTTTGAGAGTCAGAGTAACATACCAGCTAAATCCATAAATAACTCAGGTCCTTGCCTTGAGAGTAACTCATCCATTCATTTTACATGTGAATTTCCTTTGTCTGTGTACTTCAGGAAATAGCAGAAGGTACTGCTGTATGGTGGAGACTCTTCCTGTGACCCCATCTACCCCCATGGATTGTTATTTGTTTGAGCTCTGCTGCTGGTCTTTAGCTCCAAAACTAATTAGGAACCATCACCTTGTTCCCTTCACAGCTCCTGATGGAGGCCAAGATGTTGGGTGCTTTCAGGGAGCTGCAGGTGCTTCTTTAGCTCTCCCTTGGGGAACCTGAATTGCATTGTTATCCCAAGGAGAGTATATTTGGGTTTACAGGTGATGCTAATGCTTAAAGAAGCAGGTAGTAAGAGTATGAAAATATTCTGTGCCTCAATTTACCATCAAGGCCAGCTGGGGAAGATAATTCTTCCAGGTGTCTTGTAAATACAAATTTATTACTTTTCATAATAATGCAGTTATATTTTGATCACAGAATTCAAGGCAAAGCTATAGTTCCTGTTAAATAGGGATTTAAAGCAGGCTTTTGACTGAGAGAAACCAATTGCATGCTCTCTGCAGCCTTTGTATGTGGCTCACATAATTTCAGTTTCTTGCATAAGTTTTTTGCACACTTATTTCATGCTTTACTACAATGTTTATTTCCCCCCCAAAAATTCCTTTTGGCTCCTTTCACATCAGGCTTTGTTTCTGACTGAAGGCTGTCATAGATGGACTCTTTATAGCCCAAGTCCTCTTGTGTCTTGTTTGCTATGGAGAAATATTTCTGGGAACCTGAAGAGCTTTGCCTCCAGTAGGCTGCAGGATACAGGGAAAGCAAAATGGTAGAAGTGTATTGGAAACATCTGTTTTGGACACAGCATCCCATTTCACACAAAGTTTCCTTTCTTTGCACTTCTGAGAAGGAAAGCAGGCGGATCATCCCCTGGTGTTCCTGAGAGCTGGCCAAATCAGGAGGAAAGATCACAGGCAGGATGGAGGCAGAAGGAGATGCCTGCCTCAGGTACAGATGGGAAATCCGTGCAGTTCAGTTTTTTAAAATATGTATCTCAGAGAAAAGGGTAATCTGAAGGCAACTAAAATATAGGAAAAGGGCTAACTTGTGAACTCTTCCCCTTTTGAAAGCTGAAGGATATTGAGGTTGTGACCTGATACATGATCTCAGAGACAACTCAACTCCAGATGTTGTTTTTTCCTCCTTGTGAGGTCTCGATTGCTTATTATGAAGAGGAAATGTAAATTTCTTCACTAAGAAATTGCACGATGATTCTGGGGCTTCCCAAGAAATTGGTCTAGTTATTTTGTTGGGTCCTAGCTGGAGTGTTTAAAGTGCTGTGGAGAAGGCATAAGAGCTGTCCTAGCTCTGAAAGGCTGTACATTTTGATCCAGACTGAAGTGGGATGAAGTTTAACAATTATTTCCAGTGTTCTTTTCACTTCCTGAGTGAGAAGGAGGCTTGGAGCAGTGCCCTGGTTTTACTCAACGCAGAAAGTCTTGACTGCCTATGTGGTGGACACTGTGGCTTCTGCCCATCCTTCCAGCTGCGGCCCCTGCCCAAGTAGCAATGGAAAGTATTGGCAGAGTGCCTATAACTATACCATGCTGGTGTGGTTTTGTATCAGGAATGTGAGGGGCAGTGGGATTCACACCAGCAGACCTCTGGATGAGTGATACTGGGTTGGTGCTGGGTTGCTGCACTGGGGCATGATGCCTGGGGCCCCTGAGGAAACTGCCCCATGCTGCCAGCATGTATTTTCTACTGGGGTGTATGGGTGATGTATGGTGCTGTGGGTGTGTTCCAGGGCTGGACATGGTCACCACTGTGGCAGCTCCCAGAGGGACAGGCTGCACAGTCATGGATGAGGATTGTGCAGCTATTGATGTATGGTCTCTGCTGCATATCTCTGGTGCTTCCTCCTTCCAGTCCCTTGGATGTAAAAATCAGCCACAGGTGGCCTGGTAGGCTTCAGCTCTGACATTCTGCTTTTCAGACATGTAATTACGTTTTTCAAATGGTGACAGTATATTTTGCTGTGTCCTCCCTTGTGCAGCTCAGCTGCTCTCTTTGCCTTCAATGAAGGTGTGTGTTTCAGGCTAGGCAGCAGAGTTTGTAATTTCCCTTCTCATGTGGCTTTTCTTTCATTTCAGGCATTTTATCTTTTAGGACACTAAGGTGGCATTATTACTAATGGAATATTTTCCAAGCTCTCATTTAACACACTGTCCAAGTTAGACAAAGAATATGCAATGCATCAATCAGGCCATCACAAAAGGCTTGATAAATGAACATTAGGTCAGAAGAGTCAAATAGAATCACTATAGGAACCTCGGGAAATGGAAAATGCTACGTCTCTTCACAGATACATTTACAGATGATATTTCAAAGGATTTTTTTTTTAGTGTGAGAACCAGGAAAATCCTGAGCTCAAATCTGCTCAAAATCCATAAAAATACTTATTCATACGCATAATAAACTGGTCTCTGTTTTCAGCCTTCCATTTTGTTTATGTTTTTTAATTATTTGTAGTCCAGCTGTTATTGGTCAGTATAAATAAGAAACTAATGAAAGATAATAGACTTTCTCATCAAATAACCTCCACAATATGTTTTGTTATTCTTGCATGTGCCATGTCTTTGTAACAAGAAGGGCTTGGATTAATCAACCATAACAAGTGGTTTAGCAATGTTATATTTTCTAAATAGATTGGTATGGTAAGCATGATTATATTTGGCATGAAGAGCTGGTAAAAACTTATTCCTGAATATGTAGCTTTTTTTCTTCAGAGGGAAGCAATACTTTTTCCTCTGAAGAATGGCACTGTTGCCAAAGAAATGTACAAAAGAGGTGAATTGTGTTTCATCAAGCATCCTGAAAACCTCTGACTCTCTATCAAGGCCATTCCTGAAAGAGTTTCTAGAGCAGACATCATTTAAGTCTTTTATCATACAATGAATATACAAATTATCACATAATAGTTTCCATATAATTAGAGTTTATAGTAAGAAAATGCTGTTTTCCAGGTTTTCATGTTTTATTATTGCTCCCGTTAACTTTCAAAGATGTTAATTCTTAAACTTGGCTTGAAGCAGATGAGACCTATATATGAGGTAATAATTCTAGATATAGGCCATGTTCTGACAACTTGTTTCTCTTTTCTCATTCTTCTACAAGCCCATATTGAGTATTTTTGCATGACTTATCACATTAAATGAAATAAACAATTCATTAAGAAGTAGTAAATTTGTGTTAGAGTTTAGTTGAACATGGAATAAAAATGAGGTGCACCCTCAGTGAGTAATTCCAGCTGAAAAAACAAGGAGTCACATTACTGAAAAATCAAAGCACTTGTCATCTTAGAAACAAAATGTTTCCTTTTTTTGTTGTGAAATAGCACTCAACACTGAATATAAATAAAATTTAAAGAGAGTAAAAAATAGCCCCTGACTTCCTAGAAGAAGGAATGGGGAAGAAGGAGCCTCTTATGGTCTCATTTTAGATGTGAATTGTAGCATAAATACATAAAGTCAGCTGTGAATTTGTGGGATTTGAGGTCCTGTTTGGATGTAGTCTGGGTGCAGTAGTTTTACTGTACACATAAAATGATGGTTTGAGGCTTTATTCATTTATATGCTTTGCATATAAATGGTTTATTGCAATCAGTGTGGCTTCATGGATGTGTTACTTGCAGGATGTCCTCCATGTACTGAAATATGGAAGTCCTGGGAAAAATGTGTTTACACAGGACAGAAATAGAAAAGGAGTGTATTCATAGCTTGTGCTGGAGAAATAAAACAAACTGTTTATGTACTGGTAAAATGATTAGATTATATTATTCACGTTTTGGAGGGGAAAATTCAGATAGCAAACAGTAATTTCTATTTTAAATCTCATTGCATTCAACATGTACCCAGGTTAATTTTAATATGTAGTCTTAAAATGATAATTTCTCTTAAGGATGAAAAAACATGACTGTAATCTTACTATAAGAAATCAGCATAATTTATATACATATATCCATATATATATATATACACACACACACACTTAACCTTGGAAAATATTGAACATCCTATTGAAGTTAATGATGATGACTATTGAGGTAGGTTAGAAAAAGTGATAATTTGGTACTTGAAGTAGCCGAGATACTGTGGGCTCATTTGAAGTCCACCCAGAGACTCCAACTGCAAGTGAGGAAGGAAATACTGCTCTCACTTTACCATTTCCATATAATTGAGTGCTTTGTTTTTCAGCCTTAAATTGTTGACTGTTAATTCCCCCTATCAAAATCCAGCAGCAGCCCTGCAGAGTGGGGGACTGAACTGTATGTCAACAGCCATGTGGGTGCTGCTCTCTGAAGTGGGAAGTTCACAGGAGAATCCTTGGGACAAGGTAACGTAGCTGCTTCCCAGTTTTTTTACTCACCAGGGCTGATCTCTGGGGGATGTGGTGAGCCAGCGCCATTTCCATCCCAGCCTGAGGGACACCTGCCTCTGCATATATAGACTCTGCACTGGTGCCTGGTGCCCATTTGCACCTGGGGCAGTGCTGCTTTTGGTTGTAAGAAGCAAAGATTTGTGAGGCTCAGTTGATTGTTTTACCTTGTGAATCATTAGACTATGGCCTCAAGAACTCATCTGGTTTGTCTCACTCCAGGTCTTGAGTGGTTATATGTCTTTCAGATGTGTTTAAAGGTGAATCTTCACTCCTGTGCCTTTTCTTGTTCTTTTTCATATTTCCTAGGATGTGCTACCAGTTCACTCATTTGCCCCTTTTGATGAAGCTAATGCCCTTCTGTTACAGCCTCTGCAGTGCTTCAGGCAAGGCAGAAGTGAAGTGACTTCTGCCCCTGCGGTGCTGGCAGGTGTGTAGGAAGGGACTGCAAGCCCCACTCGCTCCCCTTCCTGGTGTCCAGGGTGCAGACTTGAGGGAGCCTTGTACACTATTGTACACTACTTACCGCTGCATTTTGACTGAACTTTTTAGAATTTAAAGCAATATTTTCTAAAATTGGTTACCCAGATATTTTGGCAATGCTCGATTCTTGTTCAGTTTACCATCACTAGCATGGTGTAAAGTGAGTGAGACCACTTCTTCAGTACATGCAGGGGAGGCTACTTAAGAAACAAAGCTGCCAGCTGTGTTTCTTCTGAGGAGCATGCTGACAGAAAAGGAGCATATCATAGTCTGCTTGGCACTCATTACTTCCATATTCTAAACTCCTTGTCTTATTAATTTACATGTTCATTTTCTACTTTGCCACTGATTATGCTCTATTTTTGTTCCTAACTTCACTTATTAATGTCAGTTCTTCTCTTAAACATATTTGACACATAATTATCCCCTCTCAAAGAGAAGTTCCTATTTCTGTCCCAAAAGGAAATGCGTTGGCCATGTAGACCAAGAGGCTTCATGGGTGAATAATTTTGAAGATCAAAGATCATTACATATCTGGTGATCTTTACAGCAAATTAAGTTTCTTGGAGAAGATGCTATTTTTGCTTAGTGTCAGGCATCAGCCTCTTAATATGCTCTATTTACAGCGACTGTTTTCTTTTGTTCTCTGTACAAAAAGGATGAGACTTCTATGGGCGATGCTGCAGGCTCATTTTTGCCTGAGCATGTGTAGAAGTGAGGTTGTGACTGAACACGGCCTGATTCCTGTGGTTGGACAAGGAGAAACTGATCTCTAGATCATTGGGTGATTAATGTAAACAATATAGTGTCTTATATAGTGTAACTGCATAGGAAGAAGCAAGCAGAAATATTGCAGACATCTTAGGAAGCAGACCCTCTGCCTGGCTGTGAGACATCTTGCAGGTAAATGTCCAGGCCCAGCCAGACACACTGTCTGGGGGCATGGCCATGGGGTTTGCTAAAGTAGGTAAGTTAGATATAGGACGCGCATAGATGGAGTGAGAACATTGCTTAGTTTAGGATTAGGCTGTAGAATGCTGGCACGCAAATAGTTTAATAAACACCTGAGAAACTTCATGAAACCCTGCCTTCTCATCATGTTTTCTGCCACTCCGACCTCCGGAACACTACAGACTTCTTTTATGTCTCCTCTGTTTCCACCATTATCATCTCTGAGATAGAAATGAATTTCAGTGAGACCATGAATAATGAGATGAGTAAGCAAACCACCCAGAGAGAAAACAGGGAGAAGAGTGCCAAGAAGCCTGATCCTTCTGCCCTGGGTGTTGGAGAAGGGCTGGGGAGAGGGTGACAGCAGAAGCAACTCTACAAAATGCCACAGCCAATGGAGCAGCCCTTTCTGCCTCCACAGGTGCCCAGTTCGGCTGCTAATGGCATTTGGGTTAATTTCTCACTGTGCTGTTTATGGGGCTGTAACAGCAGTTAATGTATGGGTACAGGCATGGGTGTTGTGGCTGGGAGATGTTAATGTGGGTGGCAGGTTTCCTGTCTGAATGTAAAACATGACCCCCAGGTCTCTCCAGATCATGGTTAGCACCAGCAGGTCCTTTGCTGTTGTCCAAGGGCTTCCCCTCCTAGTGGGACATTTGCAACCTACTTTATAGGAAAACAATGAAAATGCCTCTACTCTTGCACCTTTTGCCTTGAAGTATTTAAATCTCTGAAGTTGTTCTTCACATAAATTGTAAAACATTCATTTGGAGGCCATGTGAGCTGGTCCTACAAGCTGTGATGGTTTATAAATTGCCATTTGAGGAGCTGGAGTTTTTCCTCGCTCAAACAAAATCGTCTGTTCCCCAGGAAAAGCACAGTTTGGAGAATGCTTATTCCTTTTTGTATTCCTCTTTCAGTTCTGTTTGCAAAGAAGAAACAGCACAGGCAGGGTCAGACTCTGTGGCAATCAAGGCAACAAGTGTTGCAGATTTCCAGAATTTGCCTAGCTTCCTCAGTAGAAAAGTATTCATGATTGGTCTTGCATGCTAACTAATGTCTTGAACCAAGTAGTTTCACTGTAGACAGTGGCATGTCAAAACCCTGATTCTTTTCTGCTAAATCTTTGCATTTTATTTTTATTCTATTTTTAGTCTCTTCATTACTGCTTGCTTGCCCAGATCCTCGTGGTTTGCTAGGCAGTCCCATGTGATGAAAAGTGATAGTGTTACCAGGCCAGATTTGTATTGTTCTTCCATAACGTCTGACTGCCTTGAAATTAGGGAATATGTTTGATCATATTGTGATCAAATGATTGAGGATCATTTTGTGATCCTCAGTCTCCAGATGTGCTGTGTTGTAATGACACTATAAATGGCAATAATTTACACCGAAATAAGGATGCAGAAAAATATTTTCTAAAGGGTGTTTGAAATTTTGGAGTCAGTGCTCCCACAGGGTGAATTTTAAATAATTACAGAGGTGGCATATATCAAGTTTTAAATATAAATCAGTGAGGCTCCTTAGGTTTTCATGAGATCTGGGAGCCTGAGTTTTGGTCTCCCATGGGCACAGACTGCCTCCCAGCCTAGGAACTGTCAAGGAGATATGAGGAACTTGGGAAAATATGCTGATTTCTTCCAAAAGGGTGTGGATTTGACAATCGTTGAAATGTTTCATGCTCAAAGAACTGTCCTGTTCAAAAGGGAAAACATTTTGCCCCAAGCAGTTTTCAGTGCTGATAGCAGGGGTTTGTGGTTTGGGTTTTTTTGGTACTTTTTTTTTGTTCCTACATGTGAATTAGCAAAATGTAGGTGAAAAAATAGCTAAAAATAGAAGGTATCATTGCTTAATGTGCTATTCCTCTTTTTCCCTTTCTCTGAAACTGTTCAAAGACTGTAACACACAAGGGATACAACATTCTAGTTGCTTCCCAGCTAAATGAAAGAGTTAAATTTAGGACTTGGATGTGTGTGTGGACTGTGTAAAGTGCCTGCAATACCCTTGTGAATTTGGTCTACAGACTAAATGTTGCCTGCATACCACAGTGACAGATGCACCAAAATAACCTGGGAAGACATACATGTGTGCCAGCAGCACCTGCCCCTGCAGTTACGTAGTATGTGGAGACAAGCAGTTTATTTTGTGATGAATTTATTCAGTAGCTTTTTTCTCAGCCAAGATTGCTTTAATTTCAGCTTTAGGGTTTTAAAAACCACTATGAAGGAGGCAAGTTAGGAAAACACAGCTTGATTCAGGGGAAAGGTGTTGAACAAGCGATTGACATTATGGAATTTTGGCACTACCTTTGTCTGCTTCTTGCTCCTTTCTTGTCTTCAGATGTTGACAAATTTGGAGAGATGGCACCATCTAGACCTCCACGGTATTTCAGTGTTGCTGTGATCTTACTGCACTGGGTTATTTTTCAAACTGATTTCAAGTCCACATTTCTGTTGCTATGTGCCAGCACTCTGTTCATTTTTCTGCCGTTGTGCATAATGAACAGTGACCTTCACACTAAGTCATGCTTACTTTTCGTGAAACTAAGTGTGCCAAAGCAGCAAAATGAAGCAATTTATTTTCACATTCAGGCTTCCTTGAACATGATGTTTATAAGAAAAATAAGTACCTTTGCAACTCAGGAATAACAAGAATAATTTTCATCCACATTGAACAAGAAAATGCTGTTCTGTATTAGCTGTATTTATGTACAGCTTTTGTCTGCTGTCATAACATAACATAGTATTGAATGGTTGAAAAAATAGTACATCAATCAGAAAACATTCAAACAGTATATCAGTCTATTGTTTCTAGGTTTGGCTGATAAAAAATTTTTATTGTTTTTTATCATTTTAGTTTGTCTGTTCTGTCACATTAATTTATTTCATATTGCTTTCATGTTATATAGTGGCTATCTTTCAATCTGTGTACAACTCACTTTTACTTCTGTTCTCTGTATGCAAACCTACAGTTTCTGAACTCGGACAGAATCAGTTGCTCCACATGCCTTGGCATCTCATGTGAGAATCTTCTCCTTATCGCTGTGCAGTAGAAAGCTTTAGGACCTTAATTGATTCATAAATATTTTAAAGGTTCTTGCTCTCCTTGTTATCTGTTTGGTTTACATAGATAAAATGCCTAGAATGAAACATTTGGCTGCTGTGAATATAAAGGCTCATTTGTAAACCCTCCATCTGGGAGAGACTGACTTCCCATCAATGTAGAAATACACTGTGGGCTCCTTCCAGCCGTCACTGCCATGAAGTGTCCCTGGTTGAGAACAGCTACCATTGAAACGCCTGAAATGCAGTCAGGTGAACACAGTGAAGAGGGAGGGAGGCTTTCGGTTGTCAGATAGTTTTCTCAGCCACAGAGGGAATCTATTGTGGAGTGATTGCTGCCCTGTGAAGCAGGTGCCTGGGAGGCTTTTAGTTTGTAAGAAAAATAACACTTTCTAGAGTAATGCTTAATAAGCTAACATGATAGAGGGACGGTGTCTGCTGATAGGAGGCAGGGTTTGGCAGCTTGGATGGGGAGCTCGTGGCACTGCTGGTGTGGAGTCAGCAAATGCTTTGCTTTATGAACAAATCCAGCCCACTGCCCTGGTGTCTGTCTGTCTCCTAGCTCACAGGCATACACAGATAGTTTTCTACTGCCACACTTCTGGGGAGACTGGACATCGCTGGTGCCAGCACCATACTCCTTGGGGGTGCACACATAAGCCCACACCCACATGCTTTTAATGGCCGTGATTTTGTTTCTTAACTGGCTGTTTACATCATGCTGAGCTGTGGGGCCAAAANTATATATATATATATATATGTGTAATTTATATATAACAAAATAACAGGCTGTCTCCTTAGGAAAGGAACTAATGAAATATGTTCCTTCCTAAGTCTCACACTTCTTTTCCTCAGTGGCTTGACTTGGTCCTCTGATGTTTCAGGCAGTCCTTCTCCTGTCCTACCCTGTGCCGTTGTGCTGGCATAGTCCTTGGCCAAGGGCAGAGCAGGCAGTGCACCNCCTTGTTATCTGTTTGGTTTACATAGATAAAATGCCTAGAATGAAACATTTGGCTGCTGTGAATATAAAGGCTCATTTGTAAACCCTCCATCTGGGAGAGACTGACTTCCCATCAATGTAGAAATACACTGTGGGCTCCTTCCAGCCGTCACTGCCATGAAGTGTCCCTGGTTGAGAACAGCTACCATTGAAACGCCTGAAATGCAGTCAGGTGAACACAGTGAAGAGGGAGGGAGGCTTTCGGTTGTCAGATAGTTTTCTCAGCCACAGAGGGAATCTATTGTGGAGTGATTGCTGCCCTGTGAAGCAGGTGCCTGGGAGGCTTTTAGTTTGTAAGAAAAATAACACTTTCTAGAGTAATGCTTAATAAGCTAACATGATAGAGGGACGGTGTCTGCTGATAGGAGGCAGGGTTTGGCAGCTTGGATGGGGAGCTCGTGGCACTGCTGGTGTGGAGTCAGCAAATGCTTTGCTTTATGAACAAATCCAGCCCACTGCCCTGGTGTCTGTCTGTCTCCTAGCTCACAGGCATACACAGGTAGTTTTCTACTGCCACACTTCTGGGGAGACTGGACATCGCTGGTGCCAGCACCATACTCCTTGGGGGTGCACACATAAGCCCACACCCACATGCTTTTAATGGCCGTGATTTTGTTTCTTAACTGGCTGTTTACATCATGCTGAGCTGTGGGGCCAAAAACTAAAAGAGCAGAGTTTTACTCTATTTTATATATGTATGTGTGTATATATATATATATATATATATATATATATGTAATTTATATATAACAAAATAACAGGCTGTCTCCTTAGGAAAGGAACTAATGAAATATGTTCCTTCCTAAGTCTCACACTTCTTTTCCTCAGTTGCTTGACTTGGTCCTCTGATGTTTCAGGCAGTCCTTCTCCTGTCCTACCCTGTGCAGGTACTGGACTGCTGGCATAGTCCTTGGCCAAGGGCAGAGCAGGCAGTGCACCCCACAGGTCCCCATTTGATCTCCTGGCCTGCACACGTGCAGTGACAGGCAGCCCAGCAGGTCAACTGGACTTGTGCTGCACTCGCTTTGTAGTTTTTCCCTCTGGGAAACACTCTGGTTTTCTGCTTGTCAGCCAGGTAAGTTGCAAAGTCTACGGGAATGCAACACATCTTCTGTCAGACCTCTCTTCTCCTGGATGATGGGCACTGTGCTGTCCCAAACCCTGCTGCAGGAGGACTGACAGATGAACAGGAAAAAGGGCATTAGCTTTGTTCCCTTAGAAAACTGAACTCAAAATGAAAGAACCCGTACTGAACTCCCTTTTCCCAGTGTGGAGCCTGCCCTAACTGAAGGTGTAAATGCTTCAGGGCCAAGAGCTCTGCACCTATGAAAAGCATAGAAGTAATTGGGGTTTGTTGTGACATCGAAGGTGGTAGCAATGCTATTGAGGGGTGTATGAATAGCAGGCAAGGTTGGTACTCTGCAAGGAGATTTTAAAGGCAAACCTATAATTAGAGTTATGAGAATTTAAAAATTTTTGTGATTTTGTCCAATGAAAACATTTAAAGTAGTCAGTCCAACAAGTTAAATAAAGTTTCTTTAGGAGGAAAGACCTAGAAGCACATACTGACTAACACAGTCTGTGTTACTGATGCACAGAGACCCAGGTATTGTGAAGTTTTATTATATAATAACCCTAACACTTTCTTTTTAGAAATATTTAAAAACAATAGCATGCCATTGTGCTTGAAACTATACTGTTGATGAAAATCTACAGAGAAAGTTTTCTTTTTGTATTACATTTTAATTCTTGGCACAACCTTTGAAGGAAACTTTTAAAGTAACCATATTTGACTGATTTAGGGAGGAGGCAGACATGGAAAAGAAAGCTCTGAGTTGTGAGTAGTATATTTTGATATGTTAACCATTTAGGATTTTTGTGTTTGAAAATGAAGCATCATGATGTTATTCTAAACATTGTGTTTTCAATATACTCAGTGGTAGGGACGAAAGGATAGGGTCAATTTGTTTCATCTCTGTCTATCAAACAAATGTATTATGTGGCCTCCCTTCAGCAAAATACTTTGCCGCTTCTTAGTGCTGGAAGAAAATGAGGTGATTTGGAATTACAGCCTAAAATTTGTCAAGTGCCAAAGATCTGAATGTAATTCTGTGGTTTTGCTCACGCAACTTATTTTTAGATTAGCCTGTCTTCTCCTTGCTAGGGAAATAAATCACAAATCATCTACAAACTGCAGATAAAGAATTGCTGGATGCCCTTAACACAGGCTGGTGAACTGAATCTCCTGAAAGTATTAGAAACTCTCCTGATATACGCCGAGGAGTGGAGAATCCGGCTTTGGCTGCAAATGCATTTATCTTGTAATATGTTGGATTCAGTGTCACATTTTTCCCTTGCCTTTTCAACTATTTCTTCTTTTTTTTTTTTTTCCCCTTTTGGGGGCTGGTACTTCTAAAATTCTGTACAGGTGCTTCTCTGAGTTTTTTTTTCAGGAGAAGAGGTTCGTATACCCCAGCCATTCCTACACATTCAGATCTGGAGCTTTGCAGTGCAGATGTCCCTTCAACTGGCCACATCAGCCTTGTGCCAGAGATGCTGGTGGTCTTCTCCATGTTTCTCCTATGGCCATGTCCACACGCTCACTCTCTGCCAGGATCTCTGCTGCTGGAAGAGGCTTTTCCATGGTGTGGTGCCATACTGCCTCATCCACCCCACTTGCCCCCTGTTGTAAAATCACAGGGACTCTTGCTCTGTTTCTTGCGTGTCTTAAGCTTATGCTCACTGGAGGATGTATGCATGTGAAGAGTGCAGCCATCATCTAAAAATAAAAAATAGTGTATTTGGGCTTGCAGAAAGTATCTAAAGATAAGGACAAAGAAACTATGTGACGGTAGTTTCAAACTATTTTTTGGTTGCTTTGCTCTGTGAGTCTTATACAATTACGCTGTGAATAACTTCTGATTTTGTGCGAGACTTGTGAAACAGTGAGAAGTTCCCTTCATTTTTGTAGTACTCGGGCTCAGGTAGAAGAGCAGTGTGGATGAGCGTTGCCATGAGGGCGACTCCTGGTGCAGCTTAGAAGGCAGCTACCATTCCTCTTTGCTCCATGCCAAGGTTTTGAGGTCCTAAGTCACGTTTTGGAGTGTTGCATTTTGACAGCACAATGCCTACTGAGAGAGACATTCCAATGCATCATGACTGGAAGCATCCCCAGGCCTGGTGTC
The DNA here is from genome assembly GCA_013390005.1 of Calyptomena viridis. Classification (NCBI taxonomy): domain Eukaryota; kingdom Metazoa; phylum Chordata; class Aves; order Passeriformes; family Eurylaimidae; genus Calyptomena; species Calyptomena viridis. The sequence continues at coordinate 274,378 of WEIV01021690.1, read as the reverse complement.
CCTGCCAGCAGTGTGAGGCATGAAGGATGCAAGGGGCTCAGCCCACCTGAGTGGGCACAAGGAGTTCCTAGCAGGCAGGCACTGCCTGTAGCAGCTGGGAGTTTGTCAGAGATGGGAGATAACATTTGCCTCTGTTTGGCCATGTCACTTCCTGGATCCTGTTTTCAAACTGGGGAGAGTCATTAAATGATAAATTTAATCTCAAAATTAAGTTATATTTATAGAACGAAGAAACATTTCCGTCCACCTCCCCATCTTCCTCCCTCTCCACTGATGGTTCTTGTTAAGGGACATCATTTTCCTGTAAGCTGAGTGACATCCAGGACAATCCCAGAGTGGATCCAGTTACTTGCAGGCATTTGCCATTGTGAGGCTGGCTTTTGCATGCTTTGCGAGTTTTACTGAGTATATTTAGTAACTCCAATTGTTTCTGGTAGTGCTTTTTTGTAGGCACTGTTGGGAATGCTTGCAAGTGTAGCTGTGCTGTTTTTAACGTCCTAACATTTCTAGCTCACCACTGGCAGCCATCAAAATGGATAGTGTTGAATGTGAGCCTGGGGCGTTACTGGTTTGTTGGCATGTCTAGAAACGCATAAATTCCTTTGGGATCAAGTCTTCCAAACTGTTTCAGTGAATCCCGAGTGATAATTAACAAATACATTTATTTCAGGTTGATGGAGAAGATTAATTTCGAGGGGTTTTGTGGGTTTTTTTGCCTTTCAAGTATTTTGCCCTTTATGCAAATAACATTTTGAAACTAAAACATTGATTTGAGGAAGAACACCATTTAATTTTGAAAATTTTAGAGAACATCAGTTGTTTTGGAACTGCTCATGCACTGGTACAAGCATTTTAGTGGCGCAAAAATGGACAGGCAAAACGTTTTGATTCTGTGACTGCATTTGTGCATGTGTGACATGCACTGGAAGTCTTGAGGGAGCAGTTTCATCTTGTACTCCACCAGTTTAGAAGTTTATCCTCATAGACCCTCAGATGAGCAGCTACTGCCTTAAGGGGTGTTGATCGAGGTGACAGTCACAGGATGGCAGAAGCTATTTCTTCTTTTGCTTGAATCTAAAAGGGCCATGAATCCCACATCAGCAGCTGAAGAATAAGGTGGTCAGATGTTAACTTCCTTCTGAAGTTGCACCCAGTGTTCCTGGTGCAGAGACCTTGCTAAAACAGGATGTTTGGTTTCTCGTGACACCACAGTGCTGCTTTGAGCCTCCTGCAAGGACATCACCTCATGGAGAATGAGACTTCTGCTCCCTGTGACTTTCATAAGCATCATAGATTCCAGATCAGAATTAGAGATAGTTTTTGCCTTCCTGAGAACAGATTAATAGGTCTTGCCTCATGCTGCTCTGTATCTTGTAAAGGGAATATCAATTAACTGACTTCAGTATTAGATGCATCTGTTTGATGCAAAGGAGGTTTTCTAAGGGAAAGTCACATTGTGTTTCAAGGAAGTGATGATGAGAATTGCAGGAAATACTCCACCAGGTGAAAAAGAGAAGAGCATCAGAGAACGGCATCAGTCTCTCCCTGAAAGCACAGCATAGCCTGCCACACTTCCTGTTCTTCATGACCCAAGGAAGACATAACACCAGAAAAAGCAAACACCAGTATGATTGATCAGTGCTGTAGTTTGGGAACATTTGTATGGAAGATCTGCTCCATTTCATCTATATCTGCCCACTTCACTTATTTGATATTTTTTTCCTGTTTCTCAGATACTTCCTTTGCTGTCTTAAAGCTCTGGAAAAGGTAATTTTGAGCATTATTTGAGAAAAGAGTTTAATCCGACACAGGTCAGGACTGAGTAAATTAAATTTCTGTTCGAAACTGGCTGTTAATGCTGTTTTCTCTTGGCTTCATTTTATCCCTTATTACTTACTGTTAGAAAACACAGCATAGGATATCCATCTTAGGAAATTCAACTAATATATTTGCTTTTTGTTCGTTATTATATGCAAGTCTTTAACACTGCAGTCTATTTATTGTTCTACTCTGCATGTTTGATTTCTTAAGAGAAAGTTACAATTAAACTGTGCATTGTTGAGAGCTGGGCACAGTTCACACTTAAAATTGTTCCTGTAGTAACCATGACAGGCTGGTTAGTGCTGTGCACAGTGGTGTTGGAAGTGGGAAACTCCATTAAAGCTGGGTGTTCATAAACCTTAGCTTTGAGTTTAATTATTAACAGCAGCATCAGCTTCCAGTTAATGGACTCAAAAGCTTACTGGCAGAGCAAGCTGTGGTGGGTGCCACCTTCCTGATGAGCCAGGAGCAGCAGCAGCCCTAGCTTAACACCTTCATGATGACGCTTCTGTATAAACTTTAACTCGTGAGGTGTTTCTACATCAGATGCTGTTTGCTGAAAAGGTGCAGGTTTAGACCTGCCATAGGTAGATTTCTATTTTTAAAATACCCTTTACAGTGTGGTAGAGAAAAGTTCATACTCATTTTCTGGGAATTCAGATTTATTTCTTGGGTGACCCTGACATTGAGAGGGACATTTGGGGTTCACAGCTCTTTGGAACCACTTGAGGTGACCTTGGCTGCCCACCTGCTGGCAATCCAGCATAGGGCCAGTCACTCTGCTTGCTTCCAGGAAAGTCTTGGCTATCCTAATGTGCATTTGAAGTGCCACGAAATAGTTATGCTTAGACCTCTGAGTGCCTCCCAAAATGATGAGCTGAGTATTTCAGTGCCTCTGATTCTGCTGAGATCACCTTGTTACTAGGGAGGAAGAAGATTAAAGTAAGATAGGATTATTCTAGAAAATTTAGGTTCTTGATTAAAAACACAGAAGCACACACTCACTGCACAGAAAAACAGAATTCAGTTCTAGATAATATTTGAATGTAAAAGCTCGTCAGCAGTTGCTCTGATGCTCAGCTGGTGCAGAGGACTGCCTCATTCCATCTCAGAGACCTTTGTGAAACTATCATGTCTTTGTTCTCTCAGTACAGATGGAGATAGCAGCTGCTCTCCAGAGACACTGCATTCTCATCTTGATCAAGATGAAAGCTGCTCTCTCCTGCTTCTTATCACACCGATTTCCCTGCCTCTTTCCTGCCCAGCTGCCCCTGGATTCATATCATAAGCTGTTTTGTGTTGTGTGGAGCTGACTTCCAGCAAGAAAGCCACAAGATAAGGACAGCTCCTAGTATTTTAGTCTGAAGTGAAAATGGCAGGAGAGAGAACACCTACAAAAAATTGCCTCTTTTGTGAGGCAATTCCCTGCATTCAAGCATGTCTGCTTTAGATTGTACTATTTTGTATCATTCTGAAGCTGCAAATTAAGCAGCAAGACACTCACTCTCAGCTCCTCACAGCCAGGATGGTGACCCTATCATGCAAAGTTAAACTTTGGCCTTTGTAGCCTGCAGTTTAGAGGGATCTTTGGGCCATTGGGTCCAGATTCCCACCATTGCTTCCAATGTAACAGATGGTTGATCCAGTGAGCTCTGTGTATGTCTGCCTTATGGCACAGGGTGGAGAGGGTTTTTTCAGCACCCAAGAGCAAACCAAAGAGTTTTAGTATTTAAGATCTTTAGGCTTGAATACTATAAACCCCATATACGTCTGAGGCCATAATTTCTTGGGGAAAAAAAAGCTTCATATTGCTTTTATTGAGGTTATTTGTATCTGTGTATTCAAGGGTAATAGGGCTTTTTTCAGGTTGAGGCCTTCCCCAAAGCGAGCATACATGTCCAGGAATATCCATACAACAGCTGCCTGTCCCATCAAGACAGGGAGTGGTGAGACCTGTCAGAGCCTCACAGAGACATGGGATGACATGCAGAAAGCACAGTGCCAGCTTATGTGTGCTTTGGCAGGAGTGGTGTCACCTGAGTTTGGCTCAGTGACTGGGGGATGGGTCCTCAGACTGTCCCAGGAGGCAAGTGGTTGGTTCTGTGGGGTGGACGAGACAGGTGCACCTCTCCCCTTGGGATGAGGAAACTGTACCTGGTCTCTAGCCTGACTCCCAGCAGCATCCTCCTGCCAGACACAGGGGATTTTAGCTGCAAAGAACTTTTTTCTTTCTGTTAGGGTCAGCACTTGCAAGAAGGGTGGTTCAAAGGACCTTAGTAGCTCCAGATGAATTGCCACACACCTCGTTATTCAGCTAATAAAATGCAATGAATATCCTGCACTTGGAAAGCCAAGTGAGAGGCCTCACAGTCCTTTATACCATGAATTTCCCATGTTGTCCCCATTTAACCTTGCTGCGCAGTGGATTTTCTTTTATTTTCTAACATTATTTATAGAGTGACTATTAATGCAATCCTTCTTCTTTAGCAGTTGGTGAATCCTCAGAAACAACAATCAAGTGCAAATGAAAAAACAGAGACCCATATATTTTTTGAGTTTATTTTACAAGCTTATTTGTAATGGCTAGAGAAGAAAACACAATTAATAAGGAAGCAGGGAGTGTAAGCTGTATTCTTTTATCTGAATATTTGTTTTGGCAGTGATCTAGAGTTCTCTGAAACGCTGGCTTAATTGTCTCTTGAGTTTGCCAACTGTAATTTTCTCTCCTATTATTAGAAATAGGCATTTTTTGGTTCACTCAAGAGATTTATTTTCATAGCAAATGCATTATGTGTATCCTGTTAATGTAAAAATCTAACTTTTTGTTAACAACTTGCATTTAAGTTTATTCTGTGGATCCAAGCTCTGAGACTGAACTCTAATGTACCCTGAATGAGACCATGTGTGAGAGGCTGCTTCCTGCCAACTAGTCCCCTCTGTGGACCCATACACAGCCCTGTCAGCACGTAGGACTTTAAGGGTGGGTGGAGCACAATCTATGGCTCTTACATGAGCAACCTCTGTACCCAATAATAAACTTCTGCTCAAAGTGTGCAAGTGCTTGGGCTTAAGTTCTTAGCAGCCCTGTGTACTTTGCAGTAGTGCATTAGACTTTTAAAAGTGAAATCTAAAAGCAAGGAAGGAAAACATTTATTTTACTTTCAATATAGAACAAATAGCATTTTCTTTAATATGTTTTCTCTGAAGTAGCTGACAGAAAACTTTTTCCATAATGGAATATTCACTTTACTCCTGATATTACTACTACAACCACAACCAATTAAGAGTAAAACAGCAACTATTGCCTGAGCAGTGATAAAAATATGAGAAAAGTATGAGAAGACTGCCTTTGCAGAAAGGTTTCCTCTGAGTAGTAAATCTGCTACTGATGTTTCATATAGAATGTGAAACAAGAAATCTGGAACACCTGCCAGAGAGGACAACTTTGCTGCACAGTTTGGACTCAGAGGAAGCTGAAGGAGTCATTGAAATTGGCAAACTTGGCTAAGTATTTATGTTTGTGAACAAATATTCACAAATTAACAAACAAAGTAACATCCATGTGTGCTTTATCCAGTCCTTTTGAGATCTCTCAAAGGAGAAGCTTTCTCTGTTCTTCCACACCTGCTCTACTTTTGACTGCCATGCTGCAGCCTGTGTGAGGGCTGTTCCTTATAAATGTTCCCTATCTGTCCAAAAAGACAACACTCAGTTTTGTAATGGGGTAGAGCATCCAGTCTTTAAAAAACATCTTTAAATTTATACTATTTGTTTTTTTCTGTGACCATTGTGCTTGATTAATTTCAACACATTCGGTTTCCTTTTTCCTCCCATCTTCTCCTATATTGTTACCTATATCATTAAAAGCAAAATTTAAACCTTCTTAAGGGGTTTTTTTTTTCATATAGAGGTATGTGCAAGACTAAAATTAGAATAATTGGTATCTTTTTGCAAGACCAGCATTCTCCCTAAAAATAGGGGAGGAATAAAATTATCATTTAGCAGGTTTTGTCAGGATCTGGTTGGTATAAGTTTCAAGCAGCTCCTTGTAATGAGATTTCCATATTTATAGTCATCTTGCTAACTGAAAATATTCCTGGGCACTCTGCAATTGTATGTCTTGTAATTAAATGCTCTCCCTTAACAGTGAAGGACAAATTTTGTTTAGTGAAATTTTGTGGTATATATCAGTAATGTAGGAAGGGAAGAGAAATTAATTATAAGAGCTTTAGAGTTTTAGAATAGTTTTTCCAGTCCAGAAAAGCAACTAAAACTTAATGAAATTATGAATTTGTGTGTCGCAATGGATACGTTGGTGTCAATTGCAAACTCATATTACTGCTGGTTAGTAGTGTGCTGTATTTTAGTAAAGAAGCTGTTTGAAGTAGTCTATGCACATGTTTCCTGCCCATGGCAAATACTAAGTAATCCGATTTAATTTAGATTACAGTGAAAGTATGAGAATTTAAGTCATATTACTTTGCTTTTGTCTGAAGTCTAACATATGTAAGAAGAGGTTACTGCACATCAGCAGAAACTTGTTGATTCAATAATGAGCCATGTGCTTGAGCCCTTAATTCTGCTGTGGAAGGGAATTCCCCTCCCCCCCCCGCAAAAAACCAACACAGAACCACTTCAACTATTTTAAATTTCTTGGTCATTTTGTTTCATCTTAGCAAGGAGTAGAATACCTTATGTTTAACCTGAAAATGGGGTTTATGGACTTTAACATTCTTCGTGGTGTATCCATGTAAACCATCAAAAATGTACTTTTCAGTTTATAGAGGGCATTGAAGGCAGTCATTCCAATGTTTCATTAAGAAGGAAGTCGAACACTGTTTTTGAAAGTAGTTTACCCAAAAATAAAAAGTGGTTTCTCTCATCCTAGAACTATTTGGAAATTTGGGATGATTGGCTGAATAGGTTTGGATGGAAAAATTTTTCAGGCTAAAGTGGTAATTCTTCTGCTTTTACCAGTTACCCTTGATTAAGAGGTGATAATGAAGAATGAGTTCAAGGCCAAAAAGACTTGAAGCCACATCAGTCATCTCTTACGAGAGCAATGTGGTGTATGAAACAAAGGATATTTGGGGGTATGTGTACCCCTTATCTCTTCTTTTGATCCTGTTCTTCTAACAACAATAAAATAAAAGATTTACGTATTTGGTGAGCAAGGAATTAAGGGTAAGGGTGTCAACACACTGGTGATTAGGAGACTTGCTGTGGATTTAGACCTGGCCAAGATGGTTTTATATTTATAAATATTTATGTATTTATAAGAGCTTGTAACTTACAACAACTTAACACCTTGCTACTGCCACAGCTCCTGCCCTTTCTTCCCTATGCTGCTAGAAAACATAGCCAGGGAATAGCCATTTCAGGGCAAATTTAAGTATTTCATTTGACTTGCAGTAAAACTGTGGGCTACTTTTCTTTTTTAACTTCAATAAGAAAACTTTGAAGTATCAATTAAGAGTAAAACAGGTTTGTTTGTTTTTGGTGGGTTTTCTGTTGTTGTTGTTGTTGTTTTTTGGTTTTGTTTTAAATTAGCCTAAATTTTATTTTCCTCTTGCTGAATCTGTAAAGTAAAAGACAAACAAGCAGGTACTCACACAGTTGCAATTCAGATCCATTTTGCCACCAAAACAAGTATCCCCAGATGGGTCCACTTCTCTTTAGCTTTGACCCAAGCAAGGTAATCTCTCTCATCTGAAATGTATGGTGATCTTGTCAATCGTATGACACTACTTGCTCTGGAAGGGTAGACTACCTAAGCTGCAAAACACATAATAGATCTAGTATTGTGGCAGGCTTTTGAAAGTTAACTATGAAAGTAAGTTCTAGAGAGTTTGGAGCAATAAAGCAAAATGTTGATGGCAATACAGGTGCTCTGCTCTGTGTCTATTTAATACGTCTGCTCCATGGCATCCCCTTGTTTACAAGGTTAGTCTGGCTACTGAGAGACTGAACCCACTGCCCCGATCACATCTTTGCGTGTGGTTGAAGAGGAGACTTCTGATACACCTTGACTTTTAACTTACCTGAAAAAGAAGTATAATGAATTCATTTACTGGAATCTGGTAAACTTTATACAAGAGGTAGGGAGCAAATTTTTAGTGAGGATGCATGCAGTTTAATGTCCTATGAAAGGATATGGTGGAATGCCTGTAACCTTGTTTAAAGCAGAATTGGCTTTCCAGCTGCCAGAAATTTGAAATGTGCTTTCTGTTGCACATCTTTTCCTTTAACTGTTATGAAAAGTTAAAAATTCGAAATTTCAAGAGGAAATAAGCTCTTAACTGTGGTGGTTTTTGATAAAATTAAACTGTTTTGATACAGGCAAGTCATAATAATTTTTTAGCTTTTATTTAATTGCTGTATAGTTGTGGAATATTTTTATTTATCAGATAATCTCTTTGTAATAGGCAAGTTTTCCTGTAAAAATACTTTATTTGTTCATGGGAACATGCGTCCATAGTACCTGTAGCCCGGGAACAGGACAGATGTACATTATGAACCTATTAGAACTCAAAACCTCTGATGAAAAACTTTTTTCAAATAACTTATTTTTGCAGAACTAAGTTTTCTAAGTGTGAATTCCAGAAGAATAAAATGGTTTTCATTGTTCAGTGTTGGTATATGGCATTAAAAGAATGCATGACCTTTCAAAGAGAACAACAGGTTTATTTTAAAAATAGTATTTAATTCAAGAATTGTGGTGCTCAGTGAAAGATTATGAGAACAGCAGCAAAGTGTGTATGAATTTTCACTTCAATTTATAGACTGTGTATTTCATCCTTCTTCCTAATAAACGTGGAATGGATTGAGAAGAGATACTATTTGTATTTTATATTTTCTAGACTCTAAGATTACAAGCTACTGTAGAAAATATTGTGGTTTGTTTGAGTTTTTTTGAAGAATATCCCACTAAAATCAGGATATTTGTTGCATAGGGCAACCTATAGTAACCCAAATCCATGCTTCCCATCTGTATCAAGCAGGGCTTTCTGAACTGTAAAGAGGACTTTAGAAAGTGCTCTTGGAGAAAGACGGCCTCCTGCTTTTTTTTTTGTTTCCCCCGGGGAAGGCAAAGCTCTGCACAATTCAGGTGGAGGTGGTTGCATCCTGGGAAGCAACAAATAGGTTAGTATCTGTCAGTACTGAAACACTTTGGAAAAAAATTGAAGTATGTGTTTTAAAGTCTTGTTCAGACAAAGAACATCAACTTTTTCCTGATCTGTGTGGTATCTGTACTGCCTTTAGTTTTGTCTCTTGTAAAAAAAAAGTGCTGCTGTGTGCCACAAATCTAGAAGAGTGTTTTGTGTGGGAGGGAGAAATTCACCATCTCTACCCATCCTCATGCTCTGAGGTATCCCCCTTGGAGGACAGAGCCAGGGACCCTGATTGTTATCCAGAACCTTCTGCCAAATGCTGCAGTGCACTGAGAAAAGCTCTTGAAGGTTGCAGAGCACTGAGGTGCTGTGTACTCTGTCCCAGGGTGCCTTGCTGCTGAAGGACAATACAAGTAGATAAATTCTGTGGGGGAAGGAAATTGCTCTATTAATAGTAGGATGCCCAGAAAAATCCCTTAGAGTGCATCGGTGACCATATCCAGTGTGATCCTAGAAAGCTAGAAAGCAAGGCAGTGACAAGTTTAAGTGAGATGAAAAACAGAGGCACAGCTCAGTTTTTACCAGGAGAAACAACTGCAGTTGGCTGACACTCAGTGTGCTCTTAGGGAATGTGTCTCTCCCTTTTTTCTTTCTGTCCATAACTTGCATATTTTGTGGTTTGATTCCTGTAAATGTCACTGTTAAAGCCCAATGCTAAGAGCTCATGCTTTATTAAAAAGGTGCCAGCCTTTGAGATGGCTAAAAGCTTGTGTCACAGAGAAGAGGAGAACACTGGAGCATGATGGGAATGGGAGAATCTCCCAGTGTATGGTTGAGAACCAAAGGAAAAAAGCACAAGTGACACCTCTGGCAGAAGCTGCTGCAGGCCTAGTGTCCTTCTGCCCTCAACACCAACCCTGCAGCTGGAGATGCTGCTGACCCCGAAATTCATTTGGGTTCAGTGAATGACAGACCTCCCTCTTCAGACACTGCTTTTGCTGCTGGCAGCAATGGGTGCAGCAGATGTTGTCCCACACCTAGTGAGCCCTGCAAATACTGTGCCCTGTGAACACTGTGCTCTGCTGCAGCATCACCATGCTGACAGCCCAGCCTTGCTGCCCTGCAAGGTGCCTTTGCCACCAGGCTGGGGCTGGGAGCAATTACATGATTTTGCTGAGTGTTTAAAGCAGTTAAAAATAAACATGTTGGGGAAAAAATAAATAGACTTACAAAAACTTCAATGACAAAGACATTCCCACTCTTCCTTGCTTTCCTGTTTAAGTAGTGATAGGTTATCTGTTTGGTGGGGGATGCAAAAAGAAGAGCAAGGATGAGGAGTGAACAAAGCAAGTTGCTCCTGAGTTCAAGACTTAGAAAAAATCTAAGCTTCTTATACCATCTCCTTGAAGTGCCTTCCTCTCAGAAAAAACAACAGGACTAAAAAAAATGGTGTTGTTAACAAGAACTGTATTTTCTTAGAGGGATGTGAAGCAGAGCAATGTGAATTACTTGCAATGTATTTTTCATTAGGCAGTGTTTCTGCTTTTATGGAATTGTGTACAGAGTTGAAGCTTTTGGTTTTAGTTTTTAGAAAGGATTTTCTTACTGGCCTCGTGCATGGTGTTCCCTGCATTTCAACATTGCTTTATTTTGTCCTCAAATTCTAGTGAAAAATATTGAGATGTAAGTAACTTCCTTGGTGATTGATCTCCTCTGGGTCCTTACGGCAACAGGGGATCAATAAACTGAAAAGTGTCCAACCAGGGTCTCCTTGTAACCTTTTTACCCTTTGTTGATGCTTTGCTGGATTGACTGAGCTAGCAGAAGACCAAGAACCAACCCAGGCATCGCATCAATGCATGAGGTGCAGGGAATGCTGGGCCAGAACAGAGGGTATAAAAGCGGTGGAACCTGGACACCATGGGCTTTTTCAGCTGGGAGGAGCTGGGAGGAGGACCTTGTGCTGCTTGGGAACCTGATGGCGCCATATTTGCCATGTGTTAGCCAGGACATCAGGGACTGCTTCCTGAACAACACAGAACTTCAGCATCATCTGGGATCCTTTTTCGTGCATTACGGGCTCCTGGTTTGTCTAGAAAAACCTACTCTCCGCTAATCCACAGGTTCTGGGGTGGGGGGAAGAGGGTTCCTCTAATCTCTTTGGGTTTTATGATAAGAGTGGTTTGTTCTGTTTTTAATAGAATTTCTTTCTATCTTTATACTCAAACAAGTCTCAAAAATTTAATATCAAATTTATTTTAATTCATTTTTCACTGTCCCTTGCAACACTGACAAAGTGGACCTTCCAACGTGCAGTCTGACCCATCTGCAATAAACCCATAGGGACACAGTGTCAAGGATGTGGTCACTCTAGTAGGAACGGACCCATCACGATCATGGAAGTCCAACTTCTGGCCCTGCATAGGACTGTTCCCAAGAGTCACACCATGTGCCTGGGAGTATTGTCCAAATGCTTCCTGAACTCTGTCAGGATTGGTGCTGTGACCACTTCCCTGGGGAGCCTGTTCCAATGCCCAACCACCTTCTGAGTAAAGAACCTTTTCCTAACATCCAATCTAAATCTCCCCTGACACAACTTCAGGCCATTCCCTTGGGTCCTGTCACTGGTCACCACAGAGAAGAGATCAGTGCCTGCCCCTCCTCTCCCCCTCACAAGGGGAAGTTGTAACTGCAATGAGGTCTCCCCTCAGTCTCCTCCAGGCTGAACAGACCAAGTGACCTCAGCCTCTCCTCGTACGGCTTCCCCTCAAGAAACCCTCATTGTGTCAAAGTCCTGCATCGATTCTTAATAAAATGATCTTATCTTCTTATGCCCCTTTCAGTTGTGGCTACTGCAGTATCTTCTGTGCAGGAAAATAAAGAATCATCTTGTTTTGCAGTGTTTTATACATTAAATAGCAGAAGTTACTGAGAAGGCTCTGAACTTACTTGGCAATGGCATTAAGCTTCCGTCTTTTTTCCTCCCCACAAGCTCTTAGTACCAAAGATGAGTCACTGGTTTTCATTTTATTACATCAGTGAGCTTTTTCTTATATCCCGTCTTTGTGTCTCAACAACCCTAATGGTGAACAGGAGGATTAACTGGATGTGTTACTTTATTAGTGGTTATAAATTTCAAATTCAATATTATCATGTTTTTGAAGCAGAGAATAGAATACTTCTCATGTGCATTGCCTTAAAATAACAAATAAAAGAAGGATGAGCTTGAGTTTAGCTGTTTATTGTTGGAGTGCTTTGTTTCAGCTGCTTGCAACTGCAGTAGCCCTCTTGTTTAATTCTATAATAACTATAAAATGCTGTATTCTATGTGGTGGGTTTACTTCCCTAAAGCAGAAGGAGCCAGTTTTAGAATCATTAACATAACACCTTTGGGATTCCATTTTCATTAGAATGTTGAATAGTCTTAGAGTTACATCTCTCTTTGTAGATTGTAATTGTCTCTTCTAATTACTCTTTTGTATTAAAGAAAAATAATGGAAATCTTCCAATACAATTAAAATGTTTCTAATTTTCCTTAACTTGTAGAAAGCAGAAATCAGTGAAAGGTGAGAGGTAAAACATGAAACATCCAGAAAAGCTTTGCTGGATAAAGAAATGCATAAAAAGATAGAAGTTTTCACCATCTGGATACAGAAAGGGCCAGAGGACAGTTGTTCTTGGTAATGGGAGTTTAGCACACCAATAATAATTTTTTGGTCCTTGAAAAGTGATGAATGTCAAGAAGGCTTGCTTGGAAGTGATAGATATTTAGGATCTGCAACATGAGAAGTGTTTTTTCATTAGAGAGCTGAATGAAAAACTGTTCATACTGCAAACAGTACACTTATCTGTGTCTTACAGAACGGATACTGTCTTCTCATTTGGTATTTGTTTAATGTTGCTCAGCTTTTATTTTAATTACTTTATTAAGCTATGGGGGTGGGTGCAGGAAGAGGTTTGTTACCTTAGATATAAGAGGTTTTACACTTTGGTGCTGCCATCTCACACTCTCTGTCGAGGAAAGGCTGACCTTAGTTCCTCCCTGAAATTTTAGACTCTTTTAGGAGTCCTGAATATTTAAGTACAGGCCTTTTCAATCAGCTTAACACCATATAATCTCTTACTGGAGAGGACAGATTTTGAGGAGAGGGGGGATAAAAAGGGAAGGTTAGTTATGACTGGTTGGTAAAGGCCACAGCAAACCCTTTTGCCATGCAGGTGGCAAAGTGGACACCATCCACAGGTGTCCCTTTTCCAACAGGAAAAGACTTAATGGAAATATTTTCAGAAAAAAAGCATGTCATATTTTGAAGCTGGATTAACTCTGTGATTTGAACATTTTTAACCAATTCTGCAGAGGATATGCTGAAAACTGCTGTCACAAACAGCCTGGTTTCATGCCTTTCATCCTCACAATTTCACCCGGTAGCTGTGTGCAGCTCTTTCCAATAACAGCCTCATTTTTTGTTCCCAGTGGCATTTAATCACATTTAATTCACATCTCCAGAAGTGAATCATGATTATTTTTTTAAGAGATGGTTAATCCTTAGCATAACTGTGAAGCTACATCACGCATAAAAAAAGGTACCAATATCTGGTGTTTGATTGTCCTGCTGAAGGAGGGCAGAGCCAAAGGTGAAGCTGCATGCCTACGACAGAAGCAACATACATATTGATGCTAGGTTCAGCCTCTCCTTACTCTTGCCTGCATTGCCCTAAGGAAGGTGAAAAGAAGGACGGCAGAGAGAGGGTTGCTTGAAAAGGCTCAAAGTGCATAATGTGCTTACGATTTCTCCAGCAGTAGCCTGTCGTAAGGGTCTACCTGGATGTGTGGCACAGATGACAGAGCTGGTTTGGGTCAGTATTTATTAATGTGCCATTTCCTTTGCCAGTTTCAGCAGTGAGGACTTGTCAAAGGATGGCTTCAGGTGCTTCCCCAAGGACAGCTCAAGGGAAGAGAATGGGGAAAAGTTTATCTGCCTTCCAAAATTCAGTATCATAGTTGTAAAGTATTTGTTTTCTCTCTTGCATTTTGTATGTTGGAGTTCAATTCCATTTCATAGATACTCCCTAGTTTTAATTTCATTAGATAATATGCTCTTAAATCTTCCCTCCTGTCTCTGGTCTCCTCCCTTTCATGTTAGAAATTGCTAAAATATCATAAAAATTTTATTTTTGTGTTCTTTTATATTATTAGGATTTTGGTCAATGACAGTAACAAGTAGTCATTTGACTGAACTGAATTCCCTGCCTAGGTTAGTAAGAATGACCATGCTAAATTTATTATGTAAAATATACAGCTTGAAATTAGGAACTAGCAAGAACATGATGGGAAAACTCTGATCCTCCCAAGGAGATGCTGATTTTGCATTTTATTACTCTGCTGTCTTTTTTTCTCTCCGTCATGTGAAGAACCCTGTTTGTTCTGAACTTCAGATCTTTTCTAGAGTCCAACAGAAACTTAAAGCTTTTGATTTGTTTGGCTTCTCAGGCCCTTTTTAGAAAAAACAAAGATTTGGACCCAGGCAACAGATAAGTACTAACACTGTGTTTTTAAACACTGTATTCAGAATTGTGTAACAGGGTAATTCTAAGACCTTTGGTAGGAGGCAGGCGATAAGAACTTTTTCTAATTCATTTTTCACTGTCCCTTGCAACACTAGCTACTTGTGATTGTGAGAATGTGTCTTGTACTCAGCTTATATTTTGAATAGTTCTCATTGCTGTCCAGAGAACTGGGGATGCATCACAGTTTTCTGCATTGTATCAGAAATGTACTGGCATTTTCACAGCTGGACGGAACTGCTTTGTGATGAGTTGTAGCAGTGTTAAGGAAAAAGGCAGTCTGCAGAGCTTGTCTCATCGCCAGGTTTTTCTGTTTACTTTTAGTTATGATTAAATGCCTGTAAAAATAAACCAGAGATTGAATCCATTCCTTTATTTGAAAGGGACAAAATGGAACTAGGAGTAGGAAATGTCACACCTGAATCCCTGAATCACTAAAAGTCAAAGCTTTTGATGGTGTCTCTGGCTGAACCTTTTCTTCTCACTGGAGGCCTGTGTCTTTAAGATAAGGCTGTAGGGAAGTGTTTTCAGAGTAACCTGCATGGAGCTGGAGCAAAATCTTCTGTTTCCATGGAAGAGGGCAAAGTGTTCTGCCACATGGGAGAGAACAGCCAATGCTTGGGCTCTTGGTGGGAATAAAGTGCTACTTTTAGCACTGTCAAGCCAAATCAGTACTGCTGTAATGTCACGGGCTGGAGGCAGACCCCATGGTGGTGTGTCCGATGCTCTGGTTCCAGCTGGATTTACTGGCTTTGTTGTGGGAACAGCCATACCAGTCTGTCCCTCTGAAAACAGCTCATCCCCACAGCTCATTCTGCAGCATTGTCATCTGCTACCTTTGTCATCCCAAGCCCCTCTTTTTTCCCTTTTTCTTGACCCATCATCTGGATTCATATTCCTGTAGTATTTTATGTAAATAACATGTACTTCATATTTGGTTGTTCCCAGTACTAGAGTTTCAGAAGAGGGTGGAAGTGAAGGAGGCCAAATGTATGAAATCTGCTGGGAAGATTCCATGCTTTCTGTCCTTGTTCCAGAAGGGATTCTGGTTGACTTATAAACTGGTCTAAGAAAACATTTCAGGGACTGTGTTTAGATGCCTTATAGTCTAGGAAACCATCACAATCATGCTTTCCCTTCAAGCAAGTATTAAGATTCTTTTTTATTCTTTAATTCAGAAATCCTTTGTACCTTTTGTTGTCATAATTGAGTATGCACTTCTTGTTAAATGAGAAGATCTGTACAGACATTAGCTGTGACGTTTCCTTGAATTTTAAAGACCTAATTACAGATCTGTGAGGACTTTCTTGTTTTGGCTGTCACCTTCTCATCACTCCACATCCTCCTCTCACCTGCCACAATGTCTGTGCTTCTGACCACGACATGGTTTGTGGTGCCATGAAGGAATTTATTTTGTAGTGCTAGATTTTTATAAAGGGAAGTGCTGTCATCCTGTATCATGTGTTTTTCTCTGAATCTATGTTCCAGAAAGCTTCAGGGCTCCTGGCAGGAGAGGAGTTAATGCATTGGAAAGGGATCACAGCAGATAGGGTGGGTTTGGGTTTTCCCCCTTTAATAGTTGGTATTCCATAAACCTTTCTCCTTGATTTCAAAACTTTAAGCCAGCTTTGGCATAGTAAAACAAACTTTCCCTGGAGAGTGGCAAAAATAAATAAAGTGTGTCCCTTTCTTTTGGAATATGTACGAGACAGTCACTTTTCTTCAAGAGAATATCAACAAAGCCACTCCACAGTCTGGCCAGGATTAGTACTAATAATTCATTTCACCTCTGGCAGAGTCAGTTGGGCCTTTGGATTTCAGCTTGGTGCTTTGAGTCTTCTTTGTGCCGTTCCAGAGAGATGCTGGTCTTTGCTTAGGTGACTGTTGTGTTGCAACATTGCTTTTGTGGATTTTTAGGGGTCCCAGTCTGAGGGCCGTTCTTCCAGGCTGAGCCCCATAGGAAGCTGGTGAAAAGGCAAGGCAACAACATCTTTTGCCCTCTTCAAGAGAAAGATTAGACCCTGAGTCAATCTTGGTGTTTGGCAGTCGTGTTTCAGCACTGCTACAAGCAAAATTAAATGAGCACAGAATAAAGAAAGCATGGACACTAAGATAACACCGTATCTTTGGGGATGCTCTGGGGAGCTTTCTCTGCTTTGAATTTTCTTAAGAAATTACAGAAAAAGGGATAACACATCCTGTCCTTGAACTTTTAGGAAGCAAAATGTTGACTGGCTTAAGAGCAGATATTGATGTTAGTGATTACAGGATGCTGGCAAGAAAATTACCGAATATTAAATTAATGGCAGTTGTGATTAAGTCTCCTTGATCCATTGAGGAAGTCTCTTTTACATTGCTGGTAAGTACTTCTTAGTATGGAAATAGATCTTCTGTGTGTATGTGTGGGTGTTTCTGTTAAATTGAAACACTGGAAGGATATGAGAGGGACACAGTTGGAAATTTTCCAGACAGACTCATCCTCTTCACAGAGATTATTCATGAGACTTGAAAGCAACACGTTTATCGTGTAATCACTGTGGAAAATAATTGAAGACATCTTGCTATTACCCCTTTTCTTTACCATGTTATCTCCCAGAACTTAATCTGAAGAACCTCTGGTTCCAGTTTTAACTCTTCAGTTCTGATGTCAAAGAAGTTACTGCTAAAACTGTACTCTTTGTAGCAGCTTTCTAATTATTCCTCATGTTTGCAGGTAAGCTATCTTGACAATCCTTGAGTTTCTGAAACCAATGAAAACATTTTCTTATACGGTATTTATCACATTTTAAAATCTGGCAGCTCTCTACAAAATGGGCTGGCATCAAGAAGAGACAGTGAGGAAGCTTGAATGTAAACACTCATTTTGGTCATGGAAAATATAAAAGCATTTAAGGTCATTTGGGAGAAGAATTATCCACAAAATTATCCCATACTAGAAGATCCCATCTGTTGAGTTCAAGCTTGGTTCCATGCTGGAAATACTGTATAAGAAACAGATGCACTTTTTAAACAGATTATCAGTCATAGTTTCCGTTGTATGTATGATTCCAGGAGGAACTGTGAGTCAAATATCGAAGGATAAATTGCTTACGAGATTTTTGCCTCAAAAAAAATATTTTTGAATGTGAAATGTTTATGAAGCATCTTTAGCTCTTGCTGTGATACTAGTTTCTTCCTGGTGTGAGGGTCCTGGTTTTGCTTTGTTGATTGCCTATGCCTGTAAGGCTCAGCTTGGAAGTGGCCTGTTGTGTTGGGAAGAAACCCCTCTTCAGATAGCTGACATGACATCTCTTACCCCTTTGTTGCAAGAATGAAATGCTATGCTTTGAGGGAACGTGGTGCATCTGCAGGCATCATATCTTCCCTTTAGCCTCACCACAGTCTGGCTTTTTTTCTGTTATTTTCAGAGTATCTATGGGATGTGCACATGATGGGAGGGGTTGAAAGGAGTGTTCTCCTCAGAAAGCTCTATGGACCAGGTAACTCCTGGGTAAAGCAGCATCGGTGGCATTTATTGCATTCCTTCCATTCAGGAGGAAAGTGGGAAAAGTGGCCCCAATAGCCAGTCATGTGGAAGGCATCTGATCTGCAATCTGACATGAAACTTCAAGGTCTTGTTTTACAGCTTTTGCTAGACATGGGAACTACAGTTTCCTGTCAGATCAGCAGAAGACTTTTGTAAATGATTTTATTTGTGGACAAGTGTAGCTTGTAGTATGAGACCTACTGAGAAGAAAGTGTAGCACCATATCCTCTACTCAGTCAAGGCAAGTGGGAACATAAAATACCTGTAATCCACAAGCCTATATTTGTTCATCCTTCAGTTTCTGGTGCTGATCAGTGAAATAGATATGAACTATCTGTCTGGACTGCCTAAAAGTCTTTTTTGGTTATTCACAACTTCTAAGGGCAACTGCATAGTAAAAAAAAAAAAAAAATACGAATGTGAAGCATGAATATGTGTATAGAATAGAAAGAGTAAATATTAGGTGTTTAAGAAGAAAACTTCTAATGATACAGGTCAAAAGGTGCAATAAGGGGGTGTTCTGTACATATCCTGCAGATAACATCTAGCAATACTAGGCTAATTCAGAAAAGTGCAAAGAGGAAGATCTTGCTTTGAAAGAGCAGCAAAATCTGTCCTTATTAAATGATAAGAAGAACTGGCCTCTGAGTAGGAAATGAGCATTTTCTTGGAAGAGAGATATTGTATAAGATAAAAGCTTCACAAAAGGGTCATTTCATACTGAAGAGTCACAGATCCCTGGGATATTCCATGTTTTGATATCTGTGTCACAAAACGATAAGATGAAGAGGTTGATATAAAGGCAAGATAATATCTAATAGTATTGTAACAGGTACTGAAATTGTACATCAGTTCAACAAAAAACCCTGAGAAAGGAAAGATGATTCTTAAAAAAATCAATTGCAGATTCATCCCTTATAGAGTTTGAATCCTTGAAAAACGTACTTCATTAAATAGAAGTATCCTAAAATGTATATTATTGACAAAGGGTCCTACTGCTGAGGGACAGCTGTCATCATCCTCTAGGTCACTGCTTTGTAAATCTGTAATCCCCAACCTATGCTATTTTTTTAATTTAATTTTTGTTAGTGTTCAATGTTACTTTCTGTTTGTTTTCTGTCCCAGAAACACTTGGTTCCTATGGCAGCTGTTGGGGAAATCCTTTAGAGTGTGTTAGATGCAATTTGCTTTTGATAGAACTGTCTTTCCAAGATTTCCCTGTGCTGGGATTCCTTTGGATGGAGTAAAGAACTTGATGTGTATCTGGTAGGACTTATCCTTTGGAGAGTACTTCTGGCAGTACAGAAGAGCAAACTGATGAGACCATTGTCACGATCTGTCCTTTGTGGACAGATTCATGTTGCTATTTCCTGGTGTTGTCCTGACTGTGGGCTAGTGTGGGAGCTGGGTGAAGGCAATGGGAGCTTTTCCTGCAGGCTGGAGATAAAGGGGTTGATATAAAGGAAAGGTCATAGAAACACTGCTTAGGCCTTAGCTCGAGATTCTGCTTCTGCAATTTACCTTACTTAGGAAAAAAAGACCTTCTGAGGGTAAAAGAACTGATACTAATATTAATTTCTTCTTTGCTTTTGGCTTTGGTGGTGGGCTAATGTTTCATTTTGGCTGTGTTTGAGGAGGGCAAGAGACAGAAAGGAAAAATGTCAGTGTATTGTCTGAAAGGCAGGACAGAAGCCAGTAGTGGCATAGCAAAAAGGACTTTTGGGCTTACAGAGCTTCATGGAGATGAGCACAGTGCAAGGAAGTCAGACTGCTGGCACTTATCATCACAACAGGTATGGAGGTAGGAACAAGTGATTTTTAAATATCCCTAGATGTAAAAGGCTCTCACTAAATAACCAATGAACCTGTTAATACTGTTTTGTGTGTGATTTGGTGAATAGTAGTAATATTAGAGAGGAACTGGAAGTGGTATTTCAAACTGAAGAGAGATGCTTGTGGAGCAGCCTACTCAGCCTAGTCAAACAAAGAACTTTTTGAGGTGGTTGGAAGCAAGCAGTATGTTTTCCCACAAAGAATAGAAAAAAGAATAGAAGCATCAATAAAGAATCTCTAAATTCAGAAACACAGACCTATAGTAAAATGTGGTAATGTGTAATTAGCATGTATTTCTCACTGTATATTATTGTTCTGTTACTTGGTATGTTCTGTTATATCCCTACCCCTCACCCCAGATAGTTGTCCCCTCCCTTGTCCTCCCTTCCCATTGGATGGAACCCCCTGTAAGAACCATAGGCCGGAAACGGGAAGGGCTCTTCCCTGGTTATCCCTGATAAGCTTGGACCCTCCATGAGGCCCGTTGCCTCTGGAGTGAATAAACTTATATTATATGTAACCATGGAGAGCCACCAGCACCTTTTTTGTCCTCCGTTTCCCTCAGCCATCCCCCGGGGAGTGCAGGGCACACTCACCCCTTTGCAAGCCCTGACGAAGCCTCCTCCTACCCGTGCCCAAGGCTGAAGGAATGCCTGGGCTGAAGAAGGAGCGAGGCATGGACAGGGGGAAGGTTACAGTAAAAAACCATGAGTCCTGCTTAGTTACCATAAAAGAAATGTGCAAGTAGTAAAAGTTCTTTAAATATTTAGGAAACAAGGGATGCATTTGCTGTGCAGAAATGGCAGAGCAGAGAACCAACATGATCAAATGAAAATTATGCTTCAGCTTTCAGTCATGGCCAATGAAAGAAAGTGGACTAATGGAAGTGAAGCTTGGAAATGGAAAATAACATAACCAAGATGACAACTGAAGTGAGTGATTCAGAAAATGTTTCTCTGGTTTTTGCCATGTTCTTAAAGTGAATGAAGCCACAGATCTGACAAAAAGGATTTTTAATGACTATCAGGTCAGTCAAATTGCTGACTGCCCCTAAAGAAACACAGGGCTAGAAATGCAGTACTCAGTCTTAAGAAAAGGTAGAAAAATGTGGTCTAGGCAATACAAATTCCTTAACTGAGTTTCTCTGTGCCCTGAGGGCTTTGAACATGTGTTGAAGGAAAGACTAATAAAAGTAATAGAAAACTACCTAATGCTTTTCTTTGAAAAGAGCTCATTTTCAGGAAAGGGAAATGTAGTAGACCTGATCTTTATTTCAATATTGTCTTGAAAATTGTGGGATATTGGTGTGCTCTATCTCCATAACCTAAATAACCTAAATAAACTGCATGTGCAGCCATAATGGGAATTATATACTGAGCAGGAAGTTATTCCTATGAACTGAGCCACGCATCTGTCGTGGTCCAAAATGAGTTAACATTTTTGTTAGTGACTTGGAAAGGGGAGTAGAGACTAAGTTTAGTCACTATGCAGCTGATGCCAAACTGAGTGAGGAATTGATCCGCAAACATTGAAGAATGGGAATGAAGGTCTGAAATAAGATACAAGTCAAGTGCAAAATACTGTGTTTATTTATGAGGTATCACTTCCCTATGTTAAGGAATGAATTGTTTGTTAGGTCACAGGTCTGCAGAGGAAGATGCAGTGATTGTTGTTGCCTTGCATTTAATCTGTGGTTCAGAGTGGCATGTGTTGTAAGGGAAGCAAACACCATATTACGGAGTATAAACAGGACTGCTGTATTCAAGGCTTGCAAAGTAATCTGACTATTTTACTTAGCTCTGCTAAAGCTATAGCAAAAAAATATCATGTCCATTTTTGGGCATTCCTCATCAAGAACCGTGTGAGCTGTCTTGAGGTAGTTCTGATCTACCAGAAGTTTACAGACTGCTCTATATCAAAGAAGTCTGAAAGAAGTGGAATTGTTTAATTTACAGAAAAAGTGTGAAAGACACTCTAAATTTCTTGAATATAACCATACGCAGAGACAGTATAATTCTCTGCATCCACAGGAAATGAGATTCCCCAAAACAGAATGAAAGGGAGACATGTAAACATCAGTATTTCTCTGATGATAAGGATAGTGAAGAACTGAAATAGATTGTGTAGCCTGTTCTTACCTTCCAGGTACAGTGATTTCACAGCTTTGATAGGTAGCTGTGTCTTGGAATAGCTCAGCTGTAGCTGATCCTGGTTGTCAGGATTTCCCAAATATGACTTCAGCAACTCTTGATGTTTGTGTACAGCTGGACACAAAGGTTTATACAGTGATAAGAGGAAAGTAGAGAAGATGACAGAAAAGACTAGAAAGAGGAGGTGCATATAGGTGTCCAATGGCTAGAGTTTGTTGGTGAATCGTACTGTAAAGTGAGATACATCTCCTGTCCTTTTTAAAATCACCAGAAATTTGTGATCGAATTTGCCATAAACTGTCAAGTGAAAGAATCAAAGACTGCATTAAGTCCTCAGTTGAGAGTCTACTTTACATAGATTATATAGCAATAATAGCAGCGCACGTTCTCTGATGTGTCCATGGTCCACATATCCAGACACCTGAGAGATCTGTAGGATTATTTGCAAATCCCTCATGTGAGGAAAAAGGCAATTCAGAACTACTGGCCTGAGTGCATCTGAAACCAAGCCTTTCTCTGATATGACAAGATATTTCTTGGGCACAGCAGCCCAGCTGCAACTGCATGTGAGTTAGTCAATCTAGCTGTTGTAGCAAAACTTTTTTTCTACTGGCTAACTCATATGTGATGTGGTACATGGAGCTGAAAATTGTTCACTCTGTATATTCATTAAAATAATGAGCAACATCTTTACAAGGATGATGGGTAGCATGTTTGCCTCAGCGTGACCAGAAATGGAGTTCTGGCACCCATGGTGTGTGCCAAAGAGTACTGTCTCCAGCTTCCAAAAGGTCGGCCCCACAGCAGGGCTCTAGCCCAAGCTCTTGGGAGTGAGAAACCTTTATTATACAGGTATGGCCGAGTTCTTCAGTTGACATTGCTTCTTTGATATGGCTGATGTGGTAAGGAGCAGGAAAACATATATGTTGGCCAAACCAATGTTCAGATGCATGAAAGGAGGTAACTTATAGAAAGTACCTTCATAAGGCCTGATCCCAAACTCATCTGAGTGGAAGAGGTTCTTCTCGTGGGGAAAGATTTGGCTTATATGGTTGCTGTTTTCATTTTCCCACTAGTCCTTTTCTTCCAAGTTTGTGAAATAAACATTTTTTAAAAAGTACTGCAAAAGTATGTGTGTAGAACAGTTGGTATTAGATTGTCTTTCTTTTTTTCTCTCCTCCTCCCCGCATTTTTTCATAATTTGGGTCACTTGAGAAAGTTGGGCTAGGATAACACTGGACAAACAGTTAAAGTAGCAGAACTGAGGAAAGGATAAATTTACGTAGAACAGTTAGATGAACTATTGAAAATAGTAAGTGGATAAACTGGATTTGGCAATAATAGAGTAATTCTTGTATTCTTCTGGTCACTTTTGAATAACAATCACATTATAAAAATAACTTTGTCCTTGGTGACATAAATAAAATCTGTAATTTGCTTTATTGGAAGGAACAATCAGTACTGAAAAACTTCATTTCACCTATTCCAGCCTTCTATTAGAGAACAAAGACTATAATTTATAGAAGCTAGTCTAAAGATGAATAGACACAAGAATCATGAAGTCTGTGGAAGCAACAAAATTGTGTTAAATGTGGCTGCTGAAAGGAAACAAAAGGAGAAAAGATTCCACTCTTGTTTCTGTGGGGAGGTTTTAAATACAAATCTTTCAGGGAAAGACAAATTTGGCTCTTTAATCAAGTTCTTACCCAAAATGTACATGCTCATAGAGAGAATATCAGAGCAAAGGAAGTAGTGGGTAGACAGCTTTGTAC
Organism: Calyptomena viridis; assembly: GCA_013390005.1. Classification (NCBI taxonomy): domain Eukaryota; kingdom Metazoa; phylum Chordata; class Aves; order Passeriformes; family Eurylaimidae; genus Calyptomena; species Calyptomena viridis. The sequence continues at coordinate 250,599 of WEIV01021690.1, read as the reverse complement.
AACAGAGAGGTTTCTCTTTTTCTAAATTACATTTACATTAATTCAGCAGTGTGGAAATGCACTGTGCATTGTGCCTTGAGCTTCCCTTTGCACATGCATAGGGATGAGCGTGGGAAGCCCTGTCCATTGTGCATGCCAAGGGATGGTGGGACAGGAATGCACGGCTCCCCTTACTTGTGTGGGAGCCAGCCTGGACATGCTTATGCCTCTCAGTTTGGACTATAAATCCTTTAAAGTGGATTTTTCTAGAATAAATACAAAAGAAGAAAGATGCTGTGCAACATAAGCAGCCCTCATCTTGGGAAGGTTTTACTTTCATTACCTGGAGAGGGCACTACTGAAGGCATGAGACAGTTTTTGGATTTTTTTATTTTGAGGGAGTCAATGAAGGTTTAGATTTTGGTTTTGTTTTCTTAGAAGGGTAAGTCAGGGCAGATTCCTCTGTACTCATCCTCCCAGCTATGAAAAAGTTTAAGCCTAGGGTAAGACCTGAGACAAAATATGGTAGTAACATGAGAACTGAACTTCACAATGGGGTGGTTGTGACATGTCAAAAGTGCAGGGTTAGCTGTCCTGTCATAAGTGTGTGCGAGTCCTTCAAGGGTGAAAGCCTGATATGTGTTAAGACTGGTATGTGGACAAAAAGACAGTCTACTTAAGAGATTAAGAGCAGAGTTTCTGGAGAAAAGGGATGGAGAAAGTGTGTTGAGAAGGACAAGATAACCAGACAAACAGAACTCAGGGATCATGGTCCAAGACTTACAATCAAACCAGATTAAAATGAAACTAACAACATCAGAAAAATCTTGTTAGTTTGTTAGCCTGTAATCTAACCCTCTACTGTAGCGGTGTATGCTTTGTATTTATTTCTATGTTATATATTAATAATATATGCTTCTGTTATTCCCTGTTGGAATGTTCTGTTACCCCTGTTTTCTCACACAGTTGGTTTGTTCTAAAGTTGTATCCACCCTCAAGTATAATCCTATCTCACCCCTCCCACCTGTCCCCTATTATGTAATCCCAGAATCTTCTGCTGAGGGCGTGACCCCTCCCTAAACCACTCCTACCCCTCCTTCCCATTGGCCATTCCCTTTCCCCTCCCAGAAATCTGAACCCCTTTATAAACCCATGTAACAGGAAGTCATGTGGCTTTTGTTCGTGGACTCCCTTTGGGATTAGGTCTCCTCTGAGGCCATGCAGGCAGCAGAGGGGCAATAAACCAAAATACATCTACAACAAGAGCTGCTTGTACCTTTTTACTCTCCGTTGCTGTATTCCTGGACTGAGTTGGCAAGGCTAAAGCTCAGCCTGCCTTCTTAGTAGGCGATACTTAACTGGACTCCTGAAAGGGAGCTTGTTGCTGAGATCGCCCCAAATGCATGCTGCAGAGCTTCCTGGTTGATATCCTAAGCCTAGCTGGGATGGAATCTGGGCCAGAACCAAACCAGGATTTACAGCACTCTACCTGTAAATATTTATTTATATGGATTCTTGAATAACAACTAGATTCATCTTTTTACTTCTGACCTCCTACTTTTAAAAGTTGTAAATGGGAGGAGAAAAGACATATTGTTAAGAGTTATTCCCATTTCTCATGGATTTCCTAGTAGTGCCGAGTTGCTGTCTAAACCATGATCCAAAATATTCCCCAGCTCCACATATATATGTGCACACCATTTACATCCTTCGTGCCAGTGGAGATGTAATTTGAGTTTGTAGCGTCTTTCCTCACTCCCTGCACTTTGGTTTGACTGGAAAAACTGGTCATGGGTACAGAATGGTCATGGTACATGGATTGGGAAAAAGAGGCCTTTTGGTGGTGGGATTTGTGGGATGCTTTGCAGACCTCAGGTATCTCGTTCATGTGCAGCAGACAATAATATCTACTCTCTTGCCTTTTTTTGTGACACTTCCAGCACACTTCATTGAGGTGGACTTGTAAGCGTGTGGCACACATCACTGGAATTGCTCAGGTGCTTGAACACCCTGATTTTTGCTAGAATTCAAATGCTCTTTCAGACCTGGAAGTTGTCTTATTATATATCTGATTTTTCTTCTGTATTTCTGTGTGTTTCACACATAGTGACCATGTGTTTTTACTATATTAGGCCATACCTTTGAACTGATTCTTGATAGAGAGCTGTAAATGATTCAACGTTGCCTAACCCAATAGAATGAATTAAATTAAGCTGAAATTTCTGTTTCTTACAGCAATATTCATTCTGAAACAATGAGAAGAACTGCCTAAGAAGGGGCAGTTTTGCGCATCAGCAGACTAGCTTAGAGGACAGCCTCAGGAAACTGGTTTAATTCTGTAGATTCAGATCAATAAGGTATGCGAGACGTTTACTTCATTGTAGCAACTTCATATAGTCATCAGATTCTACATATCTAGGTAGTAGTGCCACCCAGTGGAGAAGAGGGATATTGTCAGCTTTCAACAAGACTGAAAAAAAAGTGTAAATAAAAATATCTTGGTAGTAAAGATGCAAACACACTAGTTTTTAGAAGAAATAAAGATTTTTGTTCCTTTTCTATATTAATTAATTGTCTTGCTACTGTCTTATTTCGAAATTTTTACTAATATATCTAAAATTCTAATTTTTTCCTAGTAATTTTGTTTTCTTCTTACTAATGTAGTCTGTATTTTAAAACAACACATAAATTGTGCTTGAATGGAGTTTATAGACTGCATGAGATTCCATTATTTCAAAACTTTGTTTTCCATTAAATATGATGAATATGTTATCTTGTGTTGAAATGTTTTTAATATGCAAAAGAGAAAATGAAACATGTTGAAAAGTTTTAATTTAATTTTACTGTCAATAAATAATATGTTTCTCACAGGAGAAAAAGCTCAATTCCTACATACTTGAACTCAAGAAAAAGGTTTCTGACTGAAAATTAGAAAAATATGAGATTTTTTTTCCTTGAGGAAGAGGCTTGACAAATTGCAGCTCACAGAGGTGTAGAGCACTCTGTGTGTTGTCTGCCAGCTTATTGACTGTACCAAGCACTACCTCATATTCCAATGTGAAGGCTGCCAAGGCCCCTGCGGTGTCGTGGGTTTGCTGCTTGCTTGTTGCTGAAGGCAGCCAAGACACCAGGGAAGGAGCACAGACGTGCTGAAGGTGTCAGGTTCCATAACTTGTGTTCATCCTTCACCATTGCCTTCATCAGAAAGGGTGGGACCTTAGTTCAATGGTGAAGTTGCTCAAGCTGTGAGCCCTGGCTGAGCCCAAGCAGAGCAGCCCTCCCTGACATCGATATTGTCCCATCCCAAAGTCCTGCCTGTGTCCATTGTCTGCTCTTATGGCAAGAGTTCATTCAAGTCTGCTCATGAGCTGCTGCAAAACAGATTAATTTTTCAAGGTATTGATTGCTTGGCGGATGAAAAGAGTTAAAAATTATTTTCACTAAATGTTTCTTGTCAATCTTACTGTTTCTGTTGTGTTGCGAGGGAGACAGGGGCTCACAGTCGCACTGTTAGTCATATGCTGGCCTGGATCAATGCTCCCCAGATTTTGGAAAACTGAATCCTCCCAAGGAAACTGCAGCCTTTGCCAACCCAGGCAATTGATGCTGAGAGGCCACTCAACTCGATGGCTGTATATACCTGTCTTGTTTGGAGCTGTAATTACAGGTTCATGAAATACCACCCTGTAGTGCGTGTACATTTTGACAGTCCTTCTGCATCAGGTTGGATTTTTCCATCATTGTTTTTCCATGTCCTGGATTTGATGTCTTCAGTCCCACTGCAAGTCTATGGTCCCTCCTGGTGTGGGTAATGAGGACTGCAGGGCTGGGATAGGAAGAGGTTGCCCTGTCAGTAGGAGCCAGGCAGACGTGGTCATGGCCAAAAGAAAGCAGACATAAGGGAACTTCTCTTGCCTTGTCACTAAAGTTTCAGTTAGAAAACCAGTTCCTGAGCAAACACTGAGCCTGATGATTTTTTGGGGTCCTTTAATCAAAAAGTTGTTCAGCTATTTTTTTTTTATCCTTTGATTTATTGCTTATTTTTTCATATTGCCTGTGGCCTCAAAGTCATGCTATAGCCATCAGATTTGCTTTTAAAACAAAAAAGGTACAATTTGCTACATGGTATTTTTTTATACATACGGGAATAGGGAGACAAGTGGCGATTGGGAGTTATAAAATTACACTGCTTTCCTCTGAAGGTTGTTGGTAACTGTTCTTTGTGGTAGAGTAATGACTAATTCTTCAAAAATGATTAATTAAAAAGAACTCTACTGGGTGATTTTCCTTATTTCCTGCGGGGTTGTACATGGCTTTTTGTAGTGACTCTGAATGGAACAGTAAGACATGATTACAGCTTGTACCAATGGAGAAGTATTAACGTCAACTGACCAAAAAGCTGAGGTCTGTACATCAGGAAGCATGTCTTTTACAGCATGTTTGCTATAAATGTAGAAGTCATAATTTAAAAATGTTTTCTTTAAATGTTACTGAAGCTCTAGTCAAGAAAGCTGATGATACAGATATAAAGCTCACTAGACCCAGATTAGAGGAGTCTGTGTATGCAGCTTTGTAAAGTAAAAGGAAACTTAATTCTTTTTTGTTTATGTACAGGCATACACAAGTTTATGTATCTTTAACTATTGTAGATACTCTGTATGCTGCACGGGACATCTGTGATGCAATGAGTGTTCAGTGATTCACTGATACAGAACATGAGGACGTATGTGATGACTCACTTTTTCCTTACCACTTTCTTTTCCCGTTAAGCTGAAGCAAAGCTTAACAACTTTTACCAGAATTTAAGGAAATTAATACAGGCTCTAATAATTTGAGAGTTAGATGTATTTGAATGCAAATTAAGTTTTCCTTGAGATTCCCTTAAGAAAAATAAGAATCTCTTATTACAGCAAAGATTGCTTGCCTTTGGGAAAAAAGGGTAAAATTATATGAAGAAAGTTCTACTCTTCCAAACTCTAATTTTTGTTCTCATTTACAGATATAAGCAGAAATTTATCTTTGATCACTTCAGAGTTCTTCCGTAATAACTGAAATGAAAAAAAAATTATTGTGGAAGAAAAAAGTAAAAAATGTTGGAAGCCACCTGCAGGAAAGAAAAAACTGGGCACCTGCTGCACTGTTTAATGGTATCCATTTTAGTAAAAATTTGTGACGGGCTAGTCCCTCTACAAGGGTTTAGACTTTTCTGTAATTATTTTTCAATGCCCCTCTTTTGATGTATCCATTTGGCTAAAATTGATAGAGTTTTGCTTAGCTTGTTATTTGATGGTGATTCAGCTTTTCGGGAAGGAAGATCTCTTACTTCAGGGACCACACGAGGGAGTGTTGTTCTGCGTGTCTGGCTGCAAGCAGCTCTTGCTAGCATGGGCACTTAAGCTGCGTGGTTTTTTACCCTGTTGAAGGAAAACATTTTCTTCAGCAGTTCTCAACTTTTTCCAGGCTAATGTTGTTTCTCAATAATGCCAAACTTTTTTCAGTGGACCGTATTTGGAATTTATTGCTTAATAATGGCATACCAGCTTTCCAGCCTGTGCCCCAGCCATGTGTTGTGGGAGCGTGAGCTGGGGGAAAGCAAGCAAGGTTGCTTTATGTACTTTCTGCTTCGCTCTTTCCCTGTCTGTTGAAGCACAAATTCAGTTAGCACTTACCTGCAAAAAGTCCTTCTACCTCTAGTTCACTAGTTCATGTTATAGCATCCTTTGTCTTGGAAGTGTTTGTCAAACACCATTTATTTTGAACTTCAGATTTCAGTATGTAATCTTCTCAGAGCATCAACCCTTCTGCTTCACAGAGGGGTGAAGCTTGCATAGACAAATTCTTTGCAGCTGCATTATTGGCAGCCCTCAAAACTATCATCCTACATGAATTAATCTAGGTGCTTGGTAGGGTATGCTCATAAATTCCTTGATGCTTTTCTAGTGCTTGAAGCAGCCAGGATGACCCTTCCCCTTGAAGGGACAAGTCTTAAGCCTTGAGACATGAAGTCAGGACTGAAGCTGATATCCATGTTTGCACGTCCCTGTTGGACACTGCCAGGGCTTGTAACTGTTTAGGTGTTAAACTGAAGTTTCTGGGGTAGATGCACCCAGAACAAGACTTTGGGCAATTCATCCAATATCTGCTTTTCCCTTGAAAAACTGGAACCTATTTTTTCAATGAGATGCTACTACACATCAAAAGTGAAATGTGAAGAGTCCCGCAGAGACTCAGTCAGTTGCCAATCAATTCAGAGAGGAACATTATCTGTGAGTGATGCTCCAGGAGCCCCCTGAGTGGACAGTCCTTTTAAAAGCACTAATTTATTAATATCTACAGTAGTGTGATCTCTCCCTGCAGTGTAATTCAACAAGTGTGTTTCAGCTATGTTTCCTAGCCACATATGGCCTAACACTTGGTTAGAAGAAAGTACCTTTCTGATGAAGTGTGACTATTAGCTCCCTACTGACAGATTTTCCCAAGTGACCTCTATGCTGGAAATTGAAATATTTTATCCTTTATTTCTTACAGTATCTTGTCCATGCATTTCTCTTTGTGAAACTTCAGAGGTCATGATTCAAAGGTTTCAAGCAAGGCTGCAAGGAAATCAAAATCCTGATGTACTTAAGGCACTCGCATGTGTGGTGGTAATACAGAAAACTGTCAGTTTGGCAATGCACTTTAGTTTGGCCTGTGGGAGTTAAGGCAAAGAAAATATTCTGTTTGACAACAGTAGGAAATGATCAAGGAACTCTCTCAGGACTCCCTAAATAGCTCCAAATAGTTCCAGGAAACATTTCGTTCATCCCAACTAAGAGATGCAAAATCAGACTTGTGGATTTAGCTTCTTGGAGCAGCCTCAGTGGAGCAAATAGTAACACGTGCCTTTGTTTAGTGATATGATTAAAACCTACAGAGGAACACAGTTGATGGATTGCACCTCTAAATAAAAGATCAAGTACTCCAGTGCCATGAAAAATGGAGTAAACACTCCACACTGGAATATCCATTTCAATCAGCCAACTTGCAGATTGTTTCCACTGTACTCAGTCCCACAGGAGATAAAATCTTCCTTGCTGTGACTTATTTCTCTTCTTTCCCAAGTTTAATAATTTCCAGTTTTTATGGAACAAATGCTTCTGTTTTCTGAATCCAGTAAATGCATTTTTAACTATATGTGCAAAAAACTTTATATAGTTCTGATTAATCTGCAAATTACAATATGCCAGCCTTCTCTATTCTTATATCTAACTTTTCCATTTTTCTTCTCTCTTTCCCCATGCAAAAGTATGTTTCCTGTCTAGCAAAGCATTTCCTTGCACAACTACCCTTGGCATTTAAGTGGCAACACTAATGTATCTATGGCCTATATCTGTGACAAATTCCACTTCTTCTCCTAGCGGTGGCCACTACAACTGCCCAAAATTTTCAAAAGTCTCTTCAGTTCCTGCTCTTGTATATTCATCACTGTATTGGACAAACTGCTGCAGACAGTTCCCATCTGAGAAACAGAAAGTTGGAGGAAATGGCTAATGCCATCTAACTGATGATCTCCCCAAAACATACAGTTTCACAACTTATCTACATTCAGTCACTTGTCTTCTTCTTGTCAGCCAAGCATTCAGCAAGAGGCCACATAAGCCAGTAAAACTGAGTGTATGTTAGGTCTCTATGAGAAAGATTTCAACCTTCTGCCCAGCTTCTTGACAAGATACAGCCAATACTGCCTTGTAGCAGGTCAAATGTACCTGACAACAGTGATAATGAATTTATGAACAGCAGCTGCTGGGTGCAGGGATAGATCCCTTCCAGCTGGGGCTCACAACATGCTTTCTGTGCTGAGAGGTGCTCCCAAGTTATGTCTCTGCTGTAGAACACTAGTGTGAGCTCTGGGGCAAATTGTGGCAATAATGTCTTTATCATCCTCCGGTGCTGCTGTCACCTTTTCTTCACAGTTCTCCATCACTGTGCAATCCTGCTGGTCATTCTGCTCAATTAAGAGCCACGTGGGATGTATGCTGCCAAAGTCCTGACTTGGCATCTCTATCCTTTTGTCACAAACCGTATCACGGCAGTAGCAACATCCCCAAGAAGTTATATATGTACATATGTATATATTGGTGGAAATTTTTGGGTGAATCATGTAATGGTACCTGTTGGTTTACAGTAATTTCTGTATATTTCTGCCATTTCTGGGAGAATGGCTTTTTTTTATATTAGTAAAACGACACAATGGGTAAGGTTGGAAGGGACTACATGGGTTATCTGGTCCAACCTCCTTGCTCAAGCAGGGTCATCCCAGAGCACATGGCACAGGATTGCGACCAGACAGTTCTTGAGTATCTCCAGAAAGGGAGACTCCACAACCTCTCCAGGCAATCTGTACCAGTGCTCAGTCATCTGCACAATAAAGAAGTTCTTCCTCATGTTCAGGTGGAACTTCCTCCACATCAGTTTCTGCCCATTGCCTCTTGTCCTACTGCTTGGCACCACCAGGAAGAGCCTGGCTCCATCATCTTGGCACTCCCCCTTTAGATACTTATGTATGTATTGATATGTATTGATCAGTTGTCTCTTCTTGAGGCTGAACAGGCCCAAGTCCTTCAGCTATTCCTCCTAAAAGAGATGCATCAGTCTCTTGATCAACTTCGGAGCTCTCTGCTGGACTCACTCCAAAAGCTCTACATGTCTCTTGTACTGAGAAGCCCAAAACTGGACACAACACTCCAGATGCAGCCTCACCAGTGCTAAGTAGAGGGGCAGGGGCACCTTCCTCAACCTGCTGGCAGTGCTCTTCTAATGCATCCCAGGATACAATTGGCATTCTTGACCACAAGGGCACTCTGCTGGCTGATGGACAGCTTATTGTGCACCAGAACCCCCTTCTCCACAGAGCTGCTCTCCAGCAGGTCAACCCCCAGCCTGTATGAGTCTCTGAGATTATTCCTCCCCTTCTTGAATTTACCCTTCTTGAATTTCAGATGGTTCCTCTCTTCCCATTTCTCCAACCTGTCAAGGTCCCTCTGGAGGGCTGCACAGCTTTGCATTATGAGCAAACTTGCTGAGGAGGCATCTGTTCCTTCATCCAAGTAATTGATAAACAAGTTAAACAATACTAGCCCCAGTACAGAACCCTAGGGGACACTGTTAGTGACAGGCCTTCAATTAGGCTCTATGCCACTGATCACGATCCTCTGGGATTTGCCACTCAGCTGGTTCTCAATCCACCCTCTGTCCGCTCATTCAACCCATTGTGTAACTCATAATCTACATATTGGCTAAAAGTTACTATTCTGACACTGGTTGGATGTGCAGGAATATTGGGCAGCAGATTTCATCATGAATGAAAAGTTTTTTGAGAATACATCATTCAATTCCTGCAGGATATTAGAAGGGACAAGAGTATAGATAAAAACCAGTGTTCTTTCAATATAGCTTGTGGCAGTCCTTAAACTTTGCATTCCTAGAACTGAGGGAGAAAGCCAGTCAATGTAGGGATAGCTTCATACTTGCTCACTGCTTATATGTTCTTGTAAACATTTCTCAGGGATGCCGTGGAATATAAGTTGTTTGTTTTATGGGGTTTTTTTGGGAGGAGTGTGTTGTTGGTTTTTTTGTGTGGTGGGGTTTTTTTTAATGTTTTTTTTGTGTGTGTGTGTGTCTGTGTCTGGGGTTTTGGGGGGGCGTTTTTTGGTTTTGTTTCTTTTGTTTTGTGGATTTTTAGGTGGGAATTTGAAAAATTGTAAAATGGGTTAAAAATGGAAACTACTTTTAAATGTTACAGTAAGTGCACAAATGTTGGTGCAGGGTCGTCCTCACTGATCACGGACGAGAAGGCTGACTCCATGAAGTTTTCTCAAAGGATTTATTTATCTATTAGTGCACTAATTTCTATGCATAGAAAGCTTAAGCATCTAAGCATTGGCAAAGCATTTCTTACCTACCTAGCAGACCCACTAAGCCTCCATGCCCTCCAGACAATGTGTGTCTGGCGGGCCTGGGCAGATGTCTCTCTACCTGGCTAGATGTTCCACACCAGACCGAGGGTCTGCTCCTCAAGGAGTCTGCAACATGTCTGTCTGCAACATATCTGTCTTCAACATGTCTGTCTTTCTTCCTACGCAGTTAAAGGCTATATATGTCAGACTATATTGTTTACATGAAGCATCCAATGACCTGGGGATCAAGTTATCCTGTCCAACCAGAGATGACAAGGTCATATCCAGTCAGAGCAACACTTCTGCTCATGCTCAGGAGAAATGTGGCCTGCAGCATAGGCTACACACAAATACTTGTCTCTAGTATTTCCCTTCTCAGTGTATTTGAGTCTTAGCAGTACTGTTGTTTCATACCTCCACCCTTATAAGCAGATTAGGCATCAATATCACCTGCTGGCCATGCTGCTTTTGATACAGCCCAGTTCACAGTTGGCTTTCAGGGCTGCAAGCACAGGTCATGTTGAAGTTCTCATCAATCAACATCCCCAAGTCCTTCTTCTTGGGGCTGCTCTCAGTCCATTCTCCACATAGCCCATATTTCTGCTTGGAATTGCCCTGACCCATGTGCAGGACCTTGCACTTGGCCTTGTTGAACTTCATGAGGTTCTCATGGGCCCATCTCCCCAGCCTGTCTGGGTCTCTCTGGATGGCATCCCTTCCTTCCAGTGTGTCAAGCATACCACACAGCTGGGTGTCGTGGGCAAACCTGCTGAGGGTGCATTGGATCTCACTGTCCATGTCACCAACAAAGATACTAAACACTGCTGGTCCCTATGCCAAGCCCTGAGGACTCATGGCATACGTTATATCTTTGTAATACTATTACTCTACGTGTGTATTATTTACATGTTTGATTTGAACAAGAGTTACTCCATTGTACAAAGTATGACTAAGACTTTATGTGCAATTTATATTCAAGTACAATGACCTATGGCTGGAGTGGATCCAAGTAAATGCTGTTAAAATCAGGGAGGAGGAAGATCAAAAGATTTTAGATTGCTTAGCCTCACAAAAGAAGGACATTGAGAAGGCGGTAGGATTATCCTTTCTTAGTAGGGACCAAATTCTAGGGATGAAATGGAAGAGCTATTTAAGCTAAAGATTTAAAGGCTATAATGTGACACTGAATAACCTTAGGACAAAAATTACAAGGTGGTTTCCAACTTTAAAAGCAGTGAGACTCTGAAACTGTTAAGAATATGAAAGTAATGGGAGTAAAAGCAACAGGTTTATGAAAAGACTTGTCTCCTCAGAGAGCTGTGGTTGTGGCCTGAACAATCTGCTGTACTGCTATAGTTGTTAATATACTGCTATAGTTGTTAATTCCCAGGACTCTTGTCTCAGAGGTGTATTCCAGTCCCTGAACTACAGGTTTTCTAGCTATAGGCCAAGCCTGGTTTACTTCCAGGCATACATTTTTTCTAATTATTATTTATTTTCACACGAGAGTATGAAGAGATATCCAGAATAGCCACCAGGCACAGACAGCATGCATTCCAAATGTATGCTTTAAGTAGGCTGTAAGGGTTGCCAAATCTGTGGCTTTGACTTCAGATCCTGAAGCATTATGATAGTGAGCTCTGTAACAGCATCTCTAGGTGTAAGACCTTGCTTCTGACTGTCTTGACCATCAATAGCAACTCTCTAGGGGCAGTCAAGTGTGTTAGGGACAAAGCTTGGGAGTCCCCAGGTAGGTGGTTGCTGAAGCTCTGAATTCTGTTTTAGAGTAGTGCTCTTTTGAAATGACTACATGGTGAGCATGCTTTGAGAGACATGCAGAAGGGAGGGCTTACATAAAAAATGGATTCAGTCTGGACTGCCATCAGTTAGGAGAAAAAAGAAGTCTGTGTCTCTATGGCGTGTGTAAAAATGATACAAAATAAACATATGCTGGTTCTGTTGGGTTTTATATTCCTTTTTTTCTTCCTCCATTTAGGCATCAATAAAGCGTTCCTTTAGTTATTCTTAAATTCTTCTTACGGCTTCCTCTTCTTGATTCTTGACTTTGATTCTTGAAAAATACTGGTGTAGGAATTTAGTGATTTTGATAGAAAGGTAAAGCATTATTGTATGTGAGTGTGAACCACTGTTTTGTGATGATTAGCTAATGCTGAACAAAGAAACAAAAGAGGCAAGTGAACAACAGAGCAAATGTAGCCCTAGAGAGCATCAGAGATTGTGAGGAGGCTCTCATAAGCCAGTCTCCATGGTACACTGCGTACATTTCCATGGTCTTGTTTATACAAAAAAGTATTGAGTGGGCAGTTTAGCTGTTTTCTTTCCTCTCTCTAGGCAGTCTTACATTAGAGGATTTTAATAATGCAATTACCATTGTAGCTGTTTAGTACACCTTCAAATTACCCTGCATTCTCCCACCTCTTCCCTAACACAGGAGGCATACCAAAGAGTGATGCTGGAGAAGAAGCTGTTCAGAGATTTCCCCTTGTTCCTGCTCCTTAGAGTAAGAATAAACCTGACTCCATTTTGAGGGAGCGAAGCCACTCGAAGGGCATGAAGGGGAGTCAGGGAATGACAAGACTGTTTGAAATATTGGTACAGTATTGCAGAAGAGAGTGTGTGGGAGAGGGATTAGAAGAGAGGAAGGTGGTGGCAGGGGAGTAGTAGAAATGGAAAGTCATAATCAGCCTGACTCCTGCTGATTCCTTTTGATTCCATTAAGGACATCAGTGATACCTGGAGTGACAGAGGAGGCAAGTGATGCAGCCAGACTTGGCCATCTTCCTTCTTCACAGCCTCATGGTTTTACTCCCTGTTTTAGGGGAACAGCTGTGACAGACCAGAGCACTGACTGTCACATCATGTTTCACCACCTGGAGCCAAGGGTCAGCCTGAGAATGTGCCATGTCTTTCCAGCAGGTCTGTGGTGCCCCTGCTCCTTCACACACTGTCATGTCTGACCCAGCAAGAAGCAGCATGTACTAAGTAAAACTAAACTTGAATACAGCTTTTGAGATACATTACTATTTGGGAAGTGGGAGGGGTGTGTTAAAGGGCTGTCAAATGTACAAAGCAACAGTCTGTCACATATACTGGGGAGCAGTTCTGTAACTGGGGTCTCATGGAGCTGGTAGGACAAAAGTCAGTTCCTTAGATGTGCTCCTTCTCCAGCCATGAGGGAACATACAGCAAAAGGCTGTGCTAAGAACAGAGATGCCTAATCTAAAAGCCTTGAAATGTTTGTGAGAAGGATCATGTGAATCTGAAAGTTGGTGACAAGTATCCTGCCCATGGGACTTGCTCTTGCTGAGACATGTTTATGTAGATGGAAGTTTTTTGTCCAGATGGCACTCAAATATCTTCACTCTCCATTTCCTTGTAGCAGTAAAAGTACTGCATGTGGATCACGTTCAGGAAGTTGGCCCTCTTTATTTTTTAAAAGCCTAAATATTTATAGTTTTCTTTCTGGGTGAAAGAAAACCAGGTGAAATTGCATGAAAGTCCATCTGTCAAGCAGAATTAAATGAGTTGAGTCATCCTGTTGATGGAGAGGAGAGCTCAGTGCTTACAACCCAAGGCTGAGGCCAGCTCTGTTCTCCAGTCCTTTGCCAAGGCAGCTGTGTCACACCTGGGGTGTGAAGCTGTGAGAGCCTTGACACCAATGGCTTTTCCTGGCAAGAATGCCTTGTGTGCAGGTAGTCCCTCTGGCAAAGCTGCACACAGTCTGCTGAGCATTTCTTTTGCAGGCTGGAGATTTCCTATACAGGAAAATGCAGTGCTGCTGGAACGAGGGTATCCCAGCCAGAAACAGTTTTAACAGATCAGCCTTCCTGTGTGAGTAAAATATTTGGGAGCCTTGGGGTAGGGAAATCTAGAAAACTGACTTGGCAGATTCTCTACATACTCACAAATAGGTTATAAAAGGGCACTTTGGGATATGTAATGGCTTTCCCATCAGCATGCTTTTGTACCCCCGTCCCTCTTAATACTCCATTGCTACACAATAGGGGTGCAGCACTCAAAAACTCAGTTTGTTGATGGAAAATTGCATTTGTTTTTGAGCTCTGGAGACATTAAAGAATAGTCATAGGTGATTTTGTTTAATGAGCTTGAAGCATCTTTAAAAAGGCATGGTTTACTGCGTGCTCCCCAAAAAAGGTGGACATCTCATTTAAAATCCTTCCACTTTTTCAAAAGGGACTAGCAATTTTTGATGTCTAATTTAAGCAAGCAATCTTAATATAGAAAGCACTATAAAAATGCCAGCACTTTTAATGTCTGCCACTGGGCTGGATGCAGTAGGGTTTATATGCTGTAGCAGATGAAGCAGAATTAGCATTTTATTGTGTTAAACCGTGGCTCTTTTCAGTGAGGTTATTCTGTATGTTTCCTTCTTCATGCCTCCAACAAAAACATTGTAAAGTGTGGGCTGTGAGGGCAGGGAATACTAAGAATGCTATGAATGCTTTTTCACACTGCTTGAAAGAGAATTGGCTTGAAAACTTAAGCCACAGAATGGTTTCTTGATGAATACTGGTTATGGTGATGTAGGTTTAGTGTTTGGGGAACACATCTTTGAAATACTTTTGTGCAGTAAAGAATGATGGCAGAGGCCATGGCAAGTTCAAAACCAAAGGGACTGTGGAAACTGAATTTTAAATCTAGAAATTACATGCAGTAGTAAAATCAAACACTGGCAGTGAAATACCATGTCTTAATCATGTACTGAAAAATAAGTATTTTGCCTGTGAATTTGAAACATGAGACAATCTAAAATATAAACAGACTGGTTTAAACTAATGACTATAATGTTAACTTTCCGTAACTAGGTTGTTGTTTTTTTTTTTCTAACTTCTACTGAATTTCTGTCTCGTTTTCTAATTCCTCCTGGAAGAAGAGTATTTTATTTGTCTGTTCATGCACTTAAGGAAATGCCTCCTGAAATGCATTGGATATACCCAACCAATATTCTTAAAATGGCTGTCCACCAGTCCCCATCCTCAGTTCCTTGCCCACTGCATCTCTTTCCTCACGTAGCTTCTATTTCATCTCCAGCTACTGTCTTTCCACACTAATGTAGTTTTTGTGTTCCCATGCCGAGTCCCTTCTCTCCCAATGTCACATTGCTCAGTTGTTGATGCCCCTGCACAGTTCCCCATTCAATGGGAGTGAAAAGTAAGTCTTCCTTCTGAGAACTCTTTCCAGATTAATTCACAAAATACTACTCCTCATCTCTCTAAGTTTAGGGTGAGGAGCCTGTTGTATTTTGCTTCCTCCAGGCAGGGAAACAGAAACCTCACAGAAGATAAAGGTAGGGGTGGAAATCAGTCCAGTTCCAGCTGCACCGATTCCCAGTAGGTTACCTGGGGGAATTCTGACTATGCTGAATCATGTATAGTCACCGTTTTCTCATGAGGTTTACAGTCATGCACAAAATAATAGCCCTTACATGAATACAGTGAATAATATATATTTTAAGACTATCATAGGAGCAAAATAGTAATGGCTGATAAATACCAAGATGCTGAATAAATGATAATGTCATTTACATTCCAGTAAACCTTTGAAGTACTGGTAGAAAGGATTTCGAATGAGAAAAATTAAAAGTGTATGGTGATAAGATTTTTAATTCACTCAGGAAGCATCCATGTTCTTTCAAAATTGGTGAGAGTCCCATTTATTTACTTAGTATCTTCTATTATTGCTGTCTTATATCATAGGTACTGTCTTTTTGGCTAAGGAAAACCATCTTCTAAGGTCATAGGTATAACTCCTTAAAAAGTGAGAGATATAGGAGAGGGGGAGTAGCAAGCTAACATAGGCAGTCATACCCTTTTGGAAAGAAATTAGTTTTTCATTAGGCAACAAGACAGCTTGATAACATGATCTCTCACTGCCCAAGCACTGGATGTTCTTCCATGTTTCACTGTTCCATAATTCTGTGGAAGAGTGGCATTAAAAGGTTCCTAGTGGAATTCAGTTTTAGAAGGTGTGGAACTGAAGAAATTGGCACTGATGTGATCTTTCCTAAGGGAACAAGTCCAGCTGTGAAGGACTGACTGTTTAACTAGTAATCTTCTACGCAGGAATAGAAAGACTAAACAGACTTTTCTTATATACTCACAAAGATGAACATCTATACTACTGGAAGCGAGATCCTTAAAATTTATGGTCTGTCTCATTTTACACTGTACACATGACACTGTCCAGAGACTGCAAATAGTTGTCTGTTTTCACTGTTCTCTTTCTCCTTAAGGAGAAAATGTGTAGTAATTAGGAATGTTTTCTTTATCCACTTGTTTCTCCTTAGTCTCTAGTACTTCCAGAAGAATCGCAACATGACATACCCCTAAATTTAATGCATATGGATAACTGCAGTCAGATCAATTACATTACTGCAGTATATAGAAATCTGAAATATGTACATTTCTTGAAGCATTATGTTGGCTAACTTTTCTGAACACAACAGTTCTGCATGCCAAAAAGATATGCTATTTTGTTTTTATATATATACATACAATGGAAAATGACAGATACAACAAAATCTCCAATTGGGGTTCAGTGTGTTCCAGTAGTTTTGTGGTTGTTTTTCTCACACAGACTTAATAATAGCTTGAAAGCACATTGCTATGAAAATGGCACTGAATTGTTTGCACTTATCATAGTTATTTTCTACAACTAGTTTTTTACCATTTCTTGCTACAGATTAGGATCATATGAGGAAAGGAGAGTTATTACTCTGCTTGTCCAATTTGCACAGAAATGTACTTTCCATGATGCGGCAGTGAATCACCTTTTAAGCCTGGCATAAGTGATAAAACTAGAACTCAGGGAAAACAGATCTTCAATATGACCATATGTGGGACTGCAAAAATGCTTAACTAAGGGCCAGTCCTGGCTCACAGTACTCTCAAGTCACCTTATGAGGGGTCGAGTTGAGAGCTTACTCTTTCCCCACTTGATATTATCCATTGTGTCTTTCCCCTCTCCCATCAGGTCTTGGTATTTGTTTATAGTGAACCAGTTCATCTCAACCTAGCTAGGGTTTTACAAGACTAAGACAAACAGCTATTTAACCCAAAGTGACCAAGACTTAATTTGACTAGCAGGCTATTAACTGCTACTCAATCCCGAGGTACCATTTTTAGTCACTTTTCACTCAGAATGATCTGGAAAGCTCCAAGATCCCCCTTTGTTGTTTCAAATCCTAAAACTTCTAACTGTGCTTTCAGAGCCTGAAAACTTTCAGTATAAGGGACAGGAACCCTTGTGAGAATCTAAATTACTGGAACCAAACCTAATTATCACAGAGAAGGAGAAAGTTTAGCCTTGATGTGTCCTTGAGGCCCAGATATGAACTAGTGACATATAAACTTTATTTTGTTGAGAATCTAGGATTATCATATTAGTCATCAAGGTTATGACCATGGGAAAACCAAAGAGCTAAACTGACGCTTTCCCAGTAGAATTTGTGTATTGCTCATCTTTTTCTCCTTGTGGCAAGGAGGACACCATGCTTTGCTAACCACAAACTTATGAACCACAGGAGTTTTCTGTCCAGGTGGATAGGTTGCCATGTAGGAGGAAACACTGCACTGCAATGTCTCTGATTCCATACCCCTGCTTTTCCCCATCAGCAAGCTGACACATCATCTCTCTCATACAGTGTCAGGAGGCCACACGATGAGCTGGCTCACCTGGAGCTGCCATACCAGTTAAAATGGAGCCAGCACAAACTCAGGTTAACATTTTATGTCTAGGTCAGCATGTTAGTCTGCTTCACTACCTGACCTCGTTCCTACCTTTACCTAGGAAAGGCACTTGTGGGGCCTTGCCCTCTGCAGAATGTTCCTGCCGCTACCCTGGTATCAGTATGATGACAGAGTGATTGAGATGAGCTCACAGATACAGAAAAGAGCTGACCTGCCCTCTGAGGTGGCTTGTCATGGTCTGTGCAACCAGAAATCAAGCTCAGCATCAGGACTGGGGGACTGATAGGTCATGAAGAATGCCTCCTTTTCAGTAGCGAGAGGGACCCCAGGGAATGCAAGAGAATTGCCCATTGAAGGGAGTCAGAAGAATCACATGGATGTGCTTGGGATCCTCATCCAGGTCCTGATGAACCCCTCTGGCTGGAAGGAGTTGGCCTCTCAGGTAGGGCCCTTCAGTTTCTGTGGCAAATATCTCAGCTGATGAATCCTGTTTGCTTTTAACATTCCTGTTCAGCAGGAGATATCAGACAATAGGAAAGACAAAGAAATCACACGCCCCAGTTTTATGGTCTGATAAGAATTGAGGGAAAGAAATTGCTCCCAATCCCAGGCAGACCTCCCAGTTCTGTGTCACCAGGTTATCCAGAGGCCAAAGATAAGGCTACTGTCAGCCAGCCTTCTTCCAGCAGGGTTATCATCACCCTTGTGACTGCAATGCATTTAAAGGAGGCTGGGGAAAAGAGGAGATATTTGTAGAGATTGTTATAATTAAAATCAGTGAGGAGCTGCACTCACACCTTTTTAATGGGTCTTTGTTACAATCTCATTTTCTAAATCTGAACTTGCCAGAGTCCTAATTTGAGCTGTTGTTAACCCTAATTATTTGGATCACATTTTGGGGACCAAAGTTAGTGTTCAGGGAACTGAAGAACTGACATTAAAAGTGTGAACTGGCTTGATAGAAGACATTTCTGGAATGGGGAACAAATATTTTCTATCCCAAGTTCTTGCTTTGGTTTCCTTTCTTTGTGGAGGCTGCTGGGCAGATCTGTGCTCACAAATGTACCTGCAAACCTCCAGCAGACTATGGCAACGAGTGTCCAGGAACAAGGGAGGCTTAAACCAGACCTGCTGCTCGGGTCTGTTGCCATAGCTCTTAATCCAGTATGCCAGGGCCTTGCAGGATCCTGGAGGCTTCCCCAGGCTGGGGGCTCAGGACAGGGCCTGTCTGCCAGGACCCATTTACCCCCAGCCAGAAGTAGGGCAGCTGGGGGCACTGGGGTGGCCTGAGCCCCAGCCAGCAGGCATCTCCCTGGGGCCAGGGATGGGATGAGGCTGGGATGGGCCATGGGTGCACAGGTGGGCTTAGCTCACTCAGCAGGGCCCATGTCCAGGCAGGGCAGGGCTGTGAGGAGCTGGAGACTGGCCCTGCTGCAGCATCACTGGGGCAGGGGCTGGTGCGGACCCACCCCCTCAAGTGCTGCAATCTTCCTGCTGAGAAAAGAACTGAGTCACATTTGATTACTGCTGGAGGCAGCGTCTCATTGTCTTTGGCACAAGGCTGGGCACAAGTATGTCTCATAAATCAGTGCTTCTGCGAATTGTTTTACTGGCAGGCTTTTTACCTTTTGGTATGTGCTTAGATTTAGGATGTTTGTAGTCTTGCTGCTGTCCTGTCATACAGTGCAGGCTAACTTAGACAAAAGCAAAATTTAACATCAGATAGAATTATATGGCTAGATTTAATGCCAGAAATTTAATGTTAGTATTTGTGTCTGCCATGCCTGACAGGATTAGGCATTTAATAAAGTGTAATGAACCTCATAGAACACCATTTCTGAATGTACAAATGATAAAAACAAAAAAGAAATATGCAAAAATGTCAGAGCCAACCATTCCCTGAAATGAAAGTATGACGATATCTGAATAACTAATGCTGCACAAAAGCAAAATATCTGCAAAAAGGTCTGGCTTCCTGGCTTCTCACAGACTTACCAACCTTGCTAGTTTTGGAGGGGTGTTTGCATCATGAGTCTCAGATAACAATAACTGCTATTTGTGCTCTTCTTTGCAGAGCACTATTAATGTAATGTGACACAGACACCCTTAACTCAATTTTGAAAGAAGTCCAAGGGCCCTGTTTACACTGCACCTACCAGATTGCTGAGGGGTCCCTGGGGTGCTGCAGGTGAAGATTACCATGTGGCACCACTCCCTTAAGTGGGCTCATGCTTTGAGCTTTGGCAATCCACTTACAATAAAACTTTAAGTGACTGTTACAGTATTTTAAAATGAGGTCTGGTTAGGTTGGTATTTCATGATTTAAGGCAGGCAGTGTTCTTTCTGCTTCCTGTGTCAGTGCCCACATGACTGCACAGCAAGTTGTTGGATCAGAGAACTGATCCAACTGAGAACTCACCTCTTGCTCCTTTTCTGCCATTGGGTGAATTTACAGCAAGCTATTTCCTTTGTCACACACTCACAGTTTTTAGCATTGTGATGTGGAAGAGACTGGGACCATGAAGACAGAAGTGGTGGGAAGGTGTGACCATCACTTTAGAAAGCAGTTACACTAAAATTGGATTAAACAAATCAGGTAAACATCTTAATTTTTAGCTGTCATAAGTATTTAGTGTCTCTCAGTGGGAAATAGGCAAACCTGTGCATAGAGGTATGCCTTCCCATAGCCAAAGAGACATGCCTGCATAAACAACCTCTTGTGAAGAGATTGCAATTTAGTACTGTGATCTCATATTGCCCTGGGAGGGAAATATAATTGAGAATTAGTGCTTCCAAATATGCAGCTGGAGAGGTGGAGAAACAGAGATGTAAGAGCACTCAGTGCTGTGTTTCTGGTGACTGCTTCTCTAGCAGTGCTTGCCTGGTATGAATTTCTGTTGTGTAACCTCACATAGGATTGACAGCAGCATTTCAGTTGGGAGGACAGTTACGGAAAGGGTTAATGAAGCATCAGGACTCACGTTTTAGGCAGCCAAGAGAGGAGCCTTTCTCTGCTGCATCCCTTATGCCCTCCCTGTTTCCACTCTACCTCCAACCATCAATGTTGGTGAGGGAACCCAAGAGCCTTTTTAGCAACAGGGAAAGATGAGTGAAGTGTCTAAGTTGGAGTAAATCATAGTGCGTCAAATATTACTATCATGACCATCATCCTCTGGTATTGAGGGATAACAGAGTATCACGGTCTCTGATAGGTCTGTTTACCTTTCTGCAGATGTCTTGAGTTTTCTGTGATCTCTATTTCAGGTACATATTTTGTCATGTGGGATGAGAGGCATTCCTGTGTGCTGGCAGTAAGGTGAGAGCACACCTGCAAGGTGACAAAGCTCGAGTAGTGGGGTTGGAAATCGCATTGCAGAGGGGGACAGATAATCACAGAATCAATTAGGTTGGAAAAGACCTCTGAGATCAAGTCCAACCTATGACTGAACGCCACCTGCCAACTAGACCATGTCACTAAGTGCCACATTCAGTCTTTCCTTAAACACCTCCTGGGACAGTGACTCTACCACCTCCCTGGGCAGCCCATTCCAATGTCTAATCACCCTTTTTGTGAAGAAATTCCTCCTAATGTCAACCTAAACCTTCCTTGGCTCCACTTAAGACTGTGGCCTCTCATCCTGTGACTAGTCACCTGGGACCAATTGCTGCCTGGCTACAACCTCCTTTGAGGTAGTTGCAGAGAGCAATAAGGTCTCCCTTGAGCCTCCTCATTTCCTAGGTAGACAACCCTAGCTCCCTCAGCCACTCCTCACAGGACTTGTGCTTCAGACACTTCTGCATCTTTGTTGCCCTTCTCTGGAAAAATTCACAGGAAAGACATAGACCTGTTGGAGCAGGTCCAGAGGAGGACCACAAAGATGATCAGAGGGATGGAACACCTCTTCTGTGAAGAAAGACTGAGAGAACTGGATATGTTTAGCCATCACAAGAGAAAGCTCCAGGGTGATCTTGAGCCTTTTAGTACTTAGAAGGGTCTATAGGAAAGATGGGACAAACCTTTTTGCAGTAGGATAAGGGGCAATGGTTTTAAACTGGAGGAGAGATAATTTAGGTTAGATACAAGAAAGAAGTTTTTTACAGTGGGGGTAGTAAAACACTGGAACAGGTTACCCTGAGAGGTGGTAGATGCCCCATCCCTGGAAACATTCAAGATACTTTCAAACTGATGTGTCTCTGCAGTCAGAGGGTTGAGGCTTACCTTTAAGGACAACATTGGCTCAAGTGAACACTGTTGGTGAGCATTAATACTCAAGAGTTGGGGAAAAGGCAGGGTGAGGTTCTCTTCAACAAAGCAGTAAGCACTTACTTGAGAGGAGAAACCTCACTTCTAGTGCCAGGTTTGTTCCTATGTCCTCTCAATGACTTGTCAGTGCTAAATCTGTCAGCAGTTTTGGCAACAACGACAAACTCAGATATCTCCCAGCCGAGGATTCACAAGGAACAATAAGAAGATGACATGAGCCCCTTTGTCTCTAAGTATTCCCTGCAATGATGTATTTCTCATAGACCTCAGTCATGTAAGGGGTCTTCCCACTGCTCCTGCCCTTCTCCATATAAAAATGTGCTTATTTGTTGGACTAGGTGGCCATTATGCTCAGTCATTGTCATAACTTCTGGTCTGTTTTCCAAATTTCATGCTCTGAACGTCACTGTGTTTTTTAGGAGGAAAAAAATAATTAGTTGCTTGCCCTGAAGAAGAATATTTAACACAGGGAACATGAGTCTGAATTGCCACTGAACTCTTTAGCCATTAATTGAATAGAAATTGCATAGCTTGGCATCTTGCCTTATAAAGGGGTAATATTTTTTATTCAGTGTTGGGAAGCCCACTTATATGATAACTTACGGAACTCAGCTTTGAAACACCATGATTTAATTAAACAAAAGGATTTCCCTCTTTTTGATAAATGTGCTGTGATGGAGAAATTAATTAGAGTGGTAGAGCTGCATAACAAAGAATGAGTAACTCAGGTATGACAGCACCATCTCTTAATACTTTTATGAGGTGGTCCTTTAATGTCTCGTTGGGTGTTGAGGTACTGTGCTAGTAAACAGTAAACATTACTTGCTGTGCACAACTCAGTCCCTTCCTTCCTGTGATCTGCAAGTGGTTTTAGTCTTTTGCAGTTTTTTGAATATTTGGAAACAAGAACATCTAGAGGTTTAGGCTGACAGTAACTTAGCTTTGAAGGCTTGAAAATCCAGACAAATTCAGAAGTTGAAGTGCTTGGTTTTGTTTTGTTTGTTTGGGCTTGGGTTTTTTTAATGAAAAACCTAGAATGAAAATCTATGCCATTGCATAATATTTCATGGTCTTACACTCTTAGAAAGTAAGCTGTCAGGAAACCAATATTTTTTGTGAGTCCCTCTCCTATAAAGACAGGCTGAGACAGTTGAGGTTGTTCAGCTTAGAGAAGAGAAGGCTTTGGGAGGATCCTGTAAGCAGACTTCCATACCTGAAGGAAGCCTACAGGAGAGCTGGAGAGAGATTTTTACAAGGTCATGTAGTGAATAGGACAAGGGAGAATGGCTCCAAACCGAAAGAGAATATGTTTAGGTTAGGTATTAGAAGGAAATTCTCTACTGTGAGGGTGGTGAGGCACTGGAACAGGTTGCCCAGAAAAGTTGTGGCTGCCCCATCCCTGGCAGTGTTCAAGGCCAGCCTGGATTGGGCTCTGGGCAACCTGGTCTAGAGGAAGGTGTCCCTGCCTGTGGCAGAGGGGTTGGAAGTAGATGACCTTTAAGGTCCCTTCCAACCCAAATAATTTTATGGTTCTGTGATTCTATGATTTTATTAAACCCAAAAAGTATGGGCATGTAGAAGCAGAGAAGCAAACCTTACACATAATGGGAAGCTCGTGAATCTTGAGTTCTTTTCACATTTTGTAAATGAGTTAAGTTTGCTTTAATTTCACTTTGTTGTTTCTCTGTTTCTGCCTGTTAGCTGGACTACTGCATAATAATATTTTCACTTAGCTTTATTTATCTTCCAGCTGAAGTGGAGTTCTTTAGAAAGTGCTGAAATTTGAAGTTTCAGATTGTGCTTCATGGTATCTAAAGTTACGTTTCCCTACCAGGATATTTTCCAGCTGAAGTAATTCTTGGCAAGGCTGGATGGTCCAGAACATAAAAGATGGTATGTTGTATAAAACAAAACCTGTTTCTGTACAGTATCCTCTTTCTTTTTTTTTTTTCCTGAGTTGTCCATAGCACTAATATGATAAACTTGACTGAGATCAGCTTTTACTTAGAAATCATTTACCATGGTAAATTATAATATTTGTATCAAATATTTACACAAGTTTAGTATTTATAATATTTATATTATAAGTATAAAGCCAGTGAACTAATAGGAATATTAACTTGTAGGGAAAAATGATGATAGATATATGAGAAAAATTCAAAGACCAACAGCTCAGCTTCTTGGGAAATACTACTAGCTTTTGTATTCTGAGATGAAGTTAGTGAAGAGGAAAATAAAAGTGGCATTTCTGGGGGTATCTGAATATGGGAGATGGAAACAGAATCCTCACTTTTTACATTTTGTTTTTCCCTCAAGTTTCTGCACTTTCTAACCAAAGGGATGTAAGAACAGATTAGCTCTGTAAACTGTGCTGACAAAACTTTAAGTATCCAAACTCAGCCTTCCTCTAGCACCTTCCCTACTCCTGTGCTCCAGTTACCACCCTCTCTGTTATGCCCACAAACTGCCCCCGGCCTCAGTGGCATGACCTGTTTCACAGTGCAATCCCACTTGCAGGTGGGTACACTGGCACTACAAGGTGTGATGGTGCTCAGCCTTGAGCAGAGAAGGGAATGAGGCACCAGGGAATTGAGGATGCCTTATGCCAGTGTTGCTGCCACAGGACTGGTTTTGTAGAGGTGTGGCTTCACAGGTCTATAGGGTCAATCCATTTGACTGTGGTAGTGAGTCTTATTTTGACAGCCTTCCAGGGTGCTTTAACTCAAGACTTTGGATATAGATTTAGCACACAGAAAGAGAAACCTAGCTCTGGCCAAGTACAGGATGTGTGAAGTGGAAGGTGCCATGGTCCAATCCTCTGGTTTATGTGGTGAGATTGACCTTCCTAAGCTGCACAAGGATCACACTGTTTATGTGTTTTAGCCTTCAAGTACATATGTCCCAAGCCTTCATCTGTGTTTTGTTCAGAGGTGAAATAAACCAAGACACACCCCTGAGGCTCACTGGAATGTACTGGCTGGATTCACCATGTCACACAGCACTTGACTCTGTATCTCCTCTTGACTCTGAATGTTGAACTTAAAAAGAAAACAAGAAAAACAGGGAAAAATTAAGGAAAAAAGAGAAATAACGAAGGATATGGAATGAAGAGGTGGCTATGTCACAGCCACCCAGAGTATGTTTTATAGCATAAAATCAAGAATATGTGTGGCACCAGAGCATTTAGGGGCTCTTGAGGGTGCAAAGCTTGTAAAGGTACTGCTGGAGGACTGTGCTGGGTCCACCATGTGCTACATGTGTGAAATGTGGCAATTGGGTCTAGCAGTTTATATTACTACTTTTAATGCTTTGATGTGATTCGGAATTTCTGATTCTTATTTTCATACCTAGTTCTAGTTCTACCATGTTTTGTAGCTGCTCAGCAACACAGTCCAAAAGCAAGACTTTCTTTTATTTCAGAGGAACTTGATTCATCTCAGATTACAGGATTACATGTGAGTGGTATTTACAGTATTGAATATTATTTGGAGATGTGTTTGGAAATACTTTCAGAAGAGTTTCCTGATTGTGTGGCAAGAATGTACCTAGGTACATAAACATGGACTCCTCCATCTTCACTCTTTTACATGAAAACAATACAGCCCTTCAAATAATTTATACTGGGAGATTATTGCACTTCTTGGGTGGCTCAAGTCTTCACATGTAGAATAAATGATATGGTAAAACTTCCTAATGTTGCTAACAGCATTTACAATTTTGTCATAAGAAATCTGCAGAAAGAAGCACATTAATAAAAAATGCTAGTATATTTCATTTGAAATTATATATTCTGTGAGAGAAACTTATTTTCAGCTGCAAACTGACTGCCTAGAGTATTTGTGTGCTTTTAAAGTTCTGCTAGGAAATGGGAAATATTTTCATTCCAAATGCAGATTTTTTTCATTCTGAGGATTCAGTTGTTTCAGTCTCCCAGACTATTGCAATATTTCTAGTGCACTTAGACAACACAAGGCTTCATGATGCAAAAGTTAGCTTTTAACACAGCTTCTTTAGAAGTGGGTGCAAGAGTTAAATGGACGTAAGATTAACGTATGGCCAGGATAGCTTTCCAGTCATTTTCCTGAGGAAATAATAGCTATATATCTAATCATCCCAACCCAGATCTTTCAGCAGACATCCCTGCTGCATTTTGCTGCCATGACTTTAGATGTTGCCTGAAGTACGGACAACAGACCTGGATGATGATGCTCAGACAGGCTGTCTGAACACAGACATAGCTATTTTACTTATCCCTTTTACAAGGAAAATATTTTTTGGCAAGAGGACAAGGTAGACAGCTGAGGATAGGAGCACCTAGCTGTGAATCTGGGCCCACAGGCTCCATCAGCACCAGAAAAAAAATAAAACGTTGCATGCCTTCTACTTAACTCTGTTTATAAATTGTTTTTGCAGGCAGCACAGCTGCCTGATGAATGCACTTATTCCAGTAAAGTTTTAAACTGCTCCACTAGCGCTGGCATTGGTGCTTCTGGCAAACTGGTTGAGAGAAACAGCTTTCTGGAAAATAAAAAAAACCAACAAAATGATAGTTTGTCTTTGCCTGAATTCCTGATATCAGCCCTCTGAAAGGCCAAGCAGGAGCTGGTGATAGTGGTGGGCTGAACAGGGCTGCGCTGCAGATCTTGGTGGCACTTTGTCATAACCTGTAACATGGAATTGCACCATTGATTGGCTTTAATTCACTGCTTCTCTTGACTTAGGAAGATCAGCTGAAAATGCTGTCTCTAGCATGTTATTGGAGGTGCTCTTGCAAACCCCACTTCATCTGTCTTAAGAAGTTCTTGGTCCCTCCTTTCTCACTCCATCTCCCAACAAAAGGTGTCTGCCCTCATAGCAGGAGAAGCAAACTAAAACAGAATAAAAGGTCTGTCATTTGGGTGGAAACTGTCAAATGTTGGCATAAAACTACCTTCAGGAGTAGCTTTAGCTGAGCAGCCAACATCCTTTCAAATCAGCTTTGGCACAAGTGCTTCTGCAATGAAAATAACCACAAATGAGGTTAAAGCCGTCCCACACTCACTTTCTGTGCTCAAACTGGGAGAAGAAGACAACAAAAGGGAAAAGGAGATCAAGTAGTCCCCATTGGATGACAGGACAGATGCTTTTACTCTGTTATTGCTCTGGTGGTTCTGGAAGATGACTTCATGAAGTATTTTCCTGAGCTTCTCCTTTAATATGATATTGACGTTTTTTTGTTTTGTGGTTTTTTTTTAATAGTTCTTTTATTGACCTAAATGGTTTTTATTACATGGAGAATTGTTATATACAATGAGTCAGATTAGTGGGAGAAAAACCTGAGGTGAGTAAGGAATTGGTTAATGGGGATATGAGAGCAGTTAGTGCTGAAAGCCGAAATGTTGGCTGGAAGGAACTTACTAGAGAAATTCTTGTTGGTTCTTGGGACCAATTTAGTATAATAGACCTTTGGAATAAAATAGCAGTACTAATGAAATATGCTGATGACTCAAAACTTGGAGTTGTAATCAAGAGAAAGGAGGATTAAGATATCCCTTTCTTAAGGTGAAGGAAGGATCTGGGTTATCTTGCAAATTGTACAAATGGAAGAGGTGTGATGTGAGGAACAAAGTGCCTTTTTAAGGAGG
Source organism: Calyptomena viridis (assembly GCA_013390005.1). Lineage (NCBI taxonomy): Eukaryota > Metazoa > Chordata > Aves > Passeriformes > Eurylaimidae > Calyptomena > Calyptomena viridis. The sequence goes on along the minus strand of WEIV01021690.1, from coordinate 223,067 downwards.
TGAGATTCAGTGTTTGGCTTTTTGGTTTAGAAAAACAAAGCCTGAGAGGATTTGATTGTTATATGTCTGGAAGATAAAAATGAGGGAATTCTTAGGACTGCTTCAGTTATAGGGCTGTCTTAGTGTATAAACAGATGCTCTGAAGTGGGACACTTTTAGACTAGAAATCAGAACATAATTCTAACTATCAGAGGAGTAAAATTCTGCAACAACTTCCCAGTGAGAGGAGATGCTTACCTAGTTCTGCCTGTGTGCTTGGTGATTTACATAAGATTTTGCGTGATGTGGATGTTTGTGACTGTAGAAGACTGGGCTTGAGATGCAGAATTCAGTATTATTTTTCCTGGCTGGGAATATCTGGAAAAAACCCACACTGATGTTATCATAAATTCTGTTCATAAGCTACTCAAGGTCCTTACTTCAGAGTGTGATCTTCCCTCTTACTTCTGGTAATTTCATTAGGTTGCTAACAAAGCTGACGTTGATTTATCACTGACTTTCAAAATTAACAGCCTGTTGCTCTTAACTGAGAAAGGTCACACCTCTCCCAGCTGTTGTTGCAGGTTGTCAGCAGAACTAGTTCAAACACTGTGCCACCGGTATGCAGTGAGTCAGAGCTTTGCAAGTGCTCTTTGCAGCTCAGAGGGCTAGGGATTTACCCAAATTTCTATCAGTAATGTCATACTTCCGAGAGAAAAGATTCCCATTGCAGGAAAATATGCCAGGTGTCCAAGTATTGCAAACTAAGCCCAGGTGGTCACCTTAAGTTCAGCAGGAGGATGTTGGCACCACTTGAGAAGTGCTGACCTCTCTTCCTGTAGGGTGGCACATCAAAGATCCATGAACTTCAAACAGAGGCTTTGGATGTAGCAAGGTACTGCCAATTGCCATGACAGTAGAGAACAGCCAGTTAAAATAACATGTGGATTAGGTTGGAGAATATTTAGATCAGGCAAACAGCATGTGTGCTCTGTGCAATTTCCACAACTGCTCACCAGAGAAGTCACAAATTCCTGTGTCTACCTGTAAGAGCAATGGCTCAGGGAGGGAATAACAGAGCTTTGCTTATTTAGGAGCAAATTTTATAAGTCTCAGCTTTGTTCCTGAATTGATTTTTGTAATTTATTAACATAATAATCTGAGCCCTTAAACTGTAGCTGGAACCATATCTGGGAACCCTGGTGATCCACTGTTTCCTATGCAGCCCTTAGCTGGCCTCCATTCTTTATGTATAGGCCTCTTGTTGTATAGGAAAAAGATGTCTACAAGGAGTTCAGTTCTGGGGTTTTTTCCCCCAGGGTTTTCCAGTCTTTCGTGCTCTGATAAAAGCATCCTAAATACGATCCCTTTGGCTTTTTATTTTTATCTTCATCTCTCTACATCTCACACAGACAAAATATAAAGGATTGTGCTTGGTCTGACAACTGTACACTCCCACCTGTGCTGAACAGTATCTCTGAATGTGGACATGTATGCATATGTGCTGAGCACAATGTTTAAGAGAGCTTTTGGTCAGAGAAACCTTGTGTGTTGAAATCAAAATATTCCTGGAGATGTATGCAATTCTGTTACAAGTCTTAATGGATGTGAAGCCTGCTTTTTCCTCCTACCCATCCAGTGCAATAGGTAGGCTATGAACAATGCAGACTGCTTGATATACTGAGTGACAGCTATCCAGGGAGGTGGCATGACAGCCTGTTATTTCTCTGAAATGTCTATTCAGTAGAATATGTCACTTTTGCAGCCTTTCACCCCGTTTTAAAGTGGAAAAAAGACAGAAATACAGATTTTTTTTCATAAGATGATTGCTTATAGTTCACTCACACCTCTAATTCTTGTGATTTTTCTAAGAATTATAACATGCAAATTAAAGTATTAGAAAATATTTTGTTGACTGAAGAAAGTGAAACATTCTTAACACTTAATGAGCTCTGTTACCTTCTGCCTATGCAGCACCATATTTGTATTCATTTGAATGATACTGTTGGAACTGTACAAAGCAATGGACCTAAACTAATCATGAATTAAATTAAATACTTTTCAAGCAGTTTAAGTAAATGGAAAGTTACTTTTTCTTTTTTAATAATTGATCTGGACTCTAAATTAATGAATGATCTGTAAATTACATGTTTCCAAAATAAAGTTTCTCAGAGACTGAAAGGATGAACAGATTGAGAAATTTGTAATTTTTGTTTAAAGCCTATATTTAGGATTATGTGGGGGGCAGGTGGGGTGGTGTTTAAAAAACCCAGTCATTTTCTGTTCATGCCAAATTGACTGATCACTCTGATACTTCAGTTCTCATTCAGTTCAGTTTCTGTCTTCCTGCAGTCCTGGGCAAGGCCCTACTTTGACTTTGCTACTTATGCTCAACATCATTCTGCTTCTGTGTTTTTCTAGATGTTCCCTTCTTGGAAATTTTGTCAGGGTTTTGTGGGTTTTTCTACAACTTTTTTCAAGTGTCTCACATCCTGAACTGAACTGCCAAATAATTGTGTAGCACGAGATTCAGTTAAATCCAGGGTTTTATGTGACCCTTGGTCTCAGTGCCATACTTGTGGGTAAATGCAGATAAACTCCACATAGCTGCCTGTATTTGCTGATGACCTCATATACTTTATGACTTTATATATATTTTTATATATATATATTTATATATAAAAAATTACTTTACTCATTTTTTAAATTTCCCACTCCAAAACTTTCTGGGCAGTCCCAAATAGACCTAGTGGGCCTAATACTTTCAGGAAATAGCAGATGTATTGCAAAGGGCTATACACATACACCCAGAAAGTCCTGGCTTGTGCAATAACATTCTTCACAGTTGTTCTTGGTAGAAGTGCACTCATTTTGGGTAAAACTCTGGTTTGCAATGGAATGTTCTTGGAAATTATTAGGCTTCCTGGGACACTTTATCACCTGGTAGTTACTGGGCTGGTGATATTATCAAGGTAAAACCAAATGACATATCCAGTCTGCTACGAAAGCAGTCCTCAAGTCAGGTTTCACATGCACTTCCAGCTGCATAATCACTTTTACTGTTGATCTTCCTCTGGGTTATAAATCCATGGCATTGTTACTCATCACCCCCTCTGACATGTTAAATAAATGAAACAGCAGCAAAGTGTACACAGTGGGAATACCAGAGCTTAGAAGAGTTTAGCTTCAGCATTTTTGAAGTCATCACTGACATCATTGCTGCTGTGGGGTTTTTTGTACATGTATGATGTAGCAATCCTGGTGATTAGTGTGCTATTAGCAAAGAAGAATTTTGCTTCAAGTGTTCCATTGAGCATTTTTGCAAATGCCTCTCTAAGGAAAGAAAGGACCTGATGAAGCAGACTGAACTTGTCTATGCAACATGAACTGTTTTATAGTTATACTGTTTTGTAATTACCAGTTTTATTAAGTTGCTCTGAATTTCTCTGATTTTTCTCTGTAGCTGTTAATCCTTCTGATAACTGAAAGTTGGGGATGGCTCTCTTGGAATAATGTGTGTGATTTGGCAGTGGAAATATACTTATTTGCTGTAGGAAAGTCAGAGACATTCTGTTGCAACAGAACTTGGTAGGACCCAGTATCTTATGAAAGCTCAACAGCTTTCAGTGCTGCTGGTATGTGAGTGATTATTTAATACTTAATAGGAGACTAAGGAAGAATGCTAAAGTCATTGTTACAGTTTTACAAAGCAACAAAAAGTGTGCAATTGTGTTATTGCAAAGCAGTGATATTAAGGTGCATTAAGGATGAGGTAGGACATCACAATCCTCTTGCTGTGCAGGTGCACCTGGCTGGTATGAAGGATGCAAAATCTTAATGCTGTGTTTTGTGTCAGCACAGTGGTGGTGCAACCCATAGGACAGTCAAGCTCAAGCTTTGATTATACATTTCTCCTTAGGTTTCTTGTTATTCACCTTTCTGACTGGTCAGCATTAATTTTCAACCTGTAAATGTAACTTCAGTGTTTTTCTATTTTCTGTATTTAGTGCCATTGTTCAGTTCCCATTAAATTTGCAGAAGTTGCTGTTGTGTTTATGAGGGTACACAGCTGAAGTTGCTCAGAGCACATGGGTCTGGCTTTACTGCAGGCAGCATAGGTAGTGGTACATTAATGGACCCCATTGTACCTAGCCAGTTGCTGTTGTGCTATGTGAAATGAAATAGATTGGTTTTCCTCAAAAAAGGATTAGGCTCCCTTGTACACAGCATGGCATCTGAGGGGTTTATTCGTAATACACAAAACTAAAATGGCCTTTGCTTTTTGCTTTTTAAGAAGTCACACATTTTCCTCATATCTGTATGATAACAGCACCTTGATGATGCTCAACAAAATCAAGGCCATTACATAGCAAATGATGCAACAGTTCAGAAACAAAACCTAGCTAACGTAGTAGAACTGTATGGGAGTGGAAGGTAGTTTTATTTTAAAATAAAACCAATTTCACACACTTTCACCTACTCTCTCATACACATGTATGTATGCAAAACCACCAAGACTGTATCTTCAAGTCTGGCATTCAGTCACACATGGCAAGAATTGCAAGTGTTAAGGGATGCAGGTGAATAATGGTAATGTCCATGTGTATCTGATTGCAGCGGGATTAGGTGCATGACTTGGGAAAGCAGGCAGCATTGCCCAGACTGTGGCTGTGGGTGTTGGGACGTGCAGTGGCTCCCGAGTCATCTTTGTTGCGCAGGCTGGAACGAGACATATTCTTAATTAAAAAAATAAATTAAAAAAAAAAGTAGTTTCTTTATACATATCCACCTGCCCTTGTGTTTTCTCAGATTTGCTTGTAGAGCCAAGTTAGCCAAATCCGGGAATTATCTTTAATCATTTGGGCATGAGTTGGGAAGTCCTTGGTTGAGCAAGAGAGCCTGTAGCCCTGAAGGGGCTGCCATCTCCTGGAGAGGGGCTGTGAAGGACCACTTGGGAGGGATAAACTCTTCCTCCAGGGCAGCCCAAACCACAGAGTCCTCCAGAAATCTACTCACTGCCTTATGCCATGTCCCCACTTGATCTGTTGTTACTGGACTGTATTGATTTAGAAAGATTGTTTTGACACATCTGGTGTAAATGCATTAACCTCTTACTTCTGTCCATCCAGAAACTGAGTGCATAGGTCAGGCCTCGGGCAGTATCTTTCCAAATATAATTTGAAGCACTTGTGTGTCTGTGGACTCTACCAGTATCTTCAGTAGGTTTATTTCTAAGGATTGAGTGCACCGTGTTTTTGAAGCAATTATGATTGAGCTATCTCTATGGAAATGTCAGGCTGATACATTAACAGAAACATTTAGAAAGCAAAGAACTGTTTTAATTTGCTAATGGTGCAGCCATCACTTTTCTTGAATAGTCATATCCTCTTTGGAGGTGCAAGTGCTGGTTCCTGTGACCCCTTTCTCCTCAACATTTATTCCAGCCTCTCCTCCCTGCATGTCCTCTGTCCCTGCATCATCTAATCACTTCATTCATTAGATCCTGTGAGTAGCAGTTTCACTTTGGGGGCCAGTTCCCTCTGTGAGCCCACAGAAGAGATTGTCAGGAACCTTGGGCTTCTCATGGGGCAACAAGTTGCTGTGGCTGCTCCTGAACTAGCTCACAGCTGTATTTATTAGTGTACACCTATTTTTAGTTTGTTTTGGAAGGGCAATACACAGCAAAAAGCGTGGTTAATCTTAAACTTGTACAGTACAACTATAGTTACACTCTGATGTTTTAAGTAATCTACTGTATATCCTTTTGCTCTGTGCAGGGTCTTTCATTTCCATGCATGGGAGCACTGAACATGGATGTCATCAGGACTCAATCTGTCCCCAGTTTATGCACTGTGCACCCCTACACCTGCTCCTCCAGTTCATAGTTTCTGAGCAGGGAGAGCAGCAGCATTATTTGCAAGGTCTGAAATGTTTTGTTCTCTGTGTTGGGTCATTGGCTAAGTATGCATCAAGGTAGTAGCTTTTTGGAAAGACTGGAAGAATTTGTGTGTCCCCTGACTATTCCTGGTGCACTGAGTTAAGTCTTCTTGACTTCTGAATAAGAATTTCCATGGAAAATTCACTGTGATCTGCTTGATAGACTTGACTGATATAATTTTAGCATGTTAACCTGCATTTCTTAAGCAAACAAATGTGATATGTAGATGTCAAAGTAACCAACACAAGTCTCATCCTGAAAAATCTAGTGTATTGAACAATACTTCGTATGAAAGAACCACTAGGTATTCAGGTTTTCAAGACTGTGCTGTATTAGAAATCTTTCCCTTCTTCCATTACATTACCATGTGTGTATAATCAGTGTGAATTTGGAACCCCTTGCAGGTGAGCTGATGGAAGGAGAAAGCCACATGGCAAACTGCCAGACAAAAACCACTCCTCTGGATGTGTTCTATCACTGTATCTTTTAGCACTGTGTGCTTGGGAACGTGCTTATGTCCAAATTACACTTTCCTGCTTAACCATTCTGCTCTCCGTGTTTGTGCTCACTGCTGATGATTTCAGAGTGATTATTTCTTGCTTACTTGGAGCTCCAAAGTATTTTCTTGAAGCTGTTTCATCCACAGACCTATCACAGTGACTGGGCCACATGCTGTGTTCTGTCAGACACACTCAGCAGGGTTCATCTCTGAGTTTTATGCAAAGGGACTTTGGAGGAGATCTCCTTGCAGTGACTGTGCAATCCCAGAGGATGAAATGGCAGCGAAATATGACATGAGAAGAAGAAAGCCTGGCACTTTAGATCCCATGTTTAATTTGGGAGCTGGCAGTTAGCGAAAGCAGCCATTAGCTTGGAAAATGAACAAATGTGCTATGATAATTAGTGAGGAACAAAGAATATGGGACCCCAAATACCATTTTAATTAAACTAATTTTTCAGAGAAGAACAGCATTTTAAACACATACTATCATAGCAGCCCAGAGAGCAATACTAGTAGCAATATGAACTATAAACTCTGACAGTCACCCATGGAGAAAGAACAGCTCAAATTGTGTGCACAGTCAGATATGGCCTTTCCAGATCCATGTGGAGCTGTAACAAACTTACTGCCCTGCTCTCAGAAGTTACTGGTTTCTCAGCTGAGTAATTGAAGACAGCACTTACACTTTGCTGTGATAAAACAGGTTTGCTTAAATCCCCCAGCTGAGGGAGTGCTGATTTCTGACTGGGATGAGGTAGCTAACAGCTGTGGCCAGTAGCTTTTATACAGCTCTCACTTGATTGCTTATAATTACCTAATTATAATTTGAGTCAATTAAAAAAATGTAGTTCTACTTAAACTGTCATTAACTCATGTTGGAGTTGGGACTACTGCCTTCTAGATAAACTTTTCTAAATAACAAAAAAAAAATCACATTCCTTCTATTCTCAAACACTACTAAGTCTCTTTCCACAAATTGCAATATTTTGCAAAATCGTGTAAGTCAGAGCAGAAAGTGCTAAAACATGGAAAATACTGACATCAAGAACCAACATTCTAGGGCAACTAGGGTCTTTCATCAAGTTTGGCTAGTGTATGAAAGAAAGTATTTCTCTTTATTATTTGTTATTCTAAGAGCCCCCTTGCCTACCCCTCTGGACTTTTTCTTTATTTTTGCTGTTCGTCGTCAAGACTGTGGCCTTATGAACCTTTGCTGATTGACTAGTTGTTGAGGTTGTTTTATTTCTCCTTTCTCGGAGGCCCTGGCTCAAGAGACCTCAGCTTTGAAAAGTCAATGTTGGTAGGAAACCTAAACTTAAACGACATCAGTTTTCTCATGGTTTTGTCCAAAGGCACCCTGACAGCTCAGAGGCTTCTCTCCTCATTTGCTGTGTACCGACCTGCCCTCAAACCTAGATATTTGGGTTATATCACAACTGGTGAAATAAATCCAGGCATGTTTATCCAATACAATCTTGTTATACTTTAATAATAATTTCTGCTTTCCCAGTGTCCTCAAGTCTGTTGATACTGAGGAAAGTCACTGATATGACCTATCGATGTGGCAAGAATTTCACTTTGAGAAACCCCCATAATATATAAATCTGTCATTTGTGTATGAACACACACAGACTTCATGTCCATTACCTTCTGTTAGCTGAAGGCTTGGGTTTTGCAGTTATAGTCCTTGAAGAATGTTTCATTGTTTAAATACAATATAAGTACGTATATATTTGTGTGTATAAACCCAGCCTTTTGACTTGGAGTGTGCTTTGAGGTGACAACAGCTATGAAGGTTTAAAACCCACATAAGCCATAGCATTCAGCTCTTTCATAATCATGAATTAAAGTCACATGTCAGAAATGTTGTTAGGTCATGGTTGCTGAGAAGTCCCGGATAAATCACTGCTGTCAGCAGCCAAGCAATCCAGATTGGGGAGGTTTTCTGTTTCTGCTGCCTCTCTGGCAGAGGCAGATATGGAAGCAAGGAGTGAAAAAAAGTACCTGTGGACCTTGGTGGCTTTCTTTGGAACTAGACAAAGCCTATGATGGGAGAAGAAGAGACCATACTAAGAAGGATGGGGGGGGCATAAGAGGAACAGTGGTGCCTGAAATATAAGAACATATTTAAGTCAGTATGTTGCTTCTGTGATAAAAATAGGGAGGGTGGAGGTTGCCCAAGAGCTGGACAAATCCCCCAAACCAAACAGATACATTACTGGACTGTGTCCTACAAGGCATATCTTTGAAGTCATGCATGTCAAACTGGACAGTAATGGAGGGAAAATTACCATTTACTGGGGATTTAACAGATGTGACATTTGTTAATATGCAATGAGCAAGGCTGATGCCACAGCAAATACAGATCCATGGAAAATTGAGTGAATCATTGTAACTGTTAATGGGTTTCTAAGGAATCTCCTCTATGCCTGGTAAGAAACTTGCTTTTATTAGTTTCAGACCATCAGAACAGTTTATCTGCCCTATGGGGTTTATTAACATATGCCAAGAATATCAAGATAATATCAGGAACACAGAATGAGAAATAATAATTTAGGGACTGAAATGTAGTGGTCTTAGGGGAACATGTGGACTAGTGACTGGATAAAGTGGTAAACCAAATATTAATGGAGGTTTTCATCCAACTGTGCCACAAATGGCTTTGTGGGTGAGAACCCCATTTAACTTCCCTGTGCATGAGTCTATAATGAAGGTATTTGTATTTACTTATCTTTAATGTGTGTCAAATCTTTGTCAGTGAAAGGTTTTGTGATATTGCAGTTTAAGATATGAAGATGTGCAAGGTTTATCATAATATCTTAGTCGTAACTATTTCCATACACAAAAAGGCAGTGTGAGGTTGAGTCTGTTTCCTGAATGAAGCAGTCCTTTGTTTCATTAACATTTGCCCTTTATTCAGAAAGACTTTTCATTACCAAAAAGGTGCTTTTGTGAAATGAATATTTGTGAATGAGTGTCTTGGATTATATTTATTCCATTCTACCAGCCTCATAGTAAAATGATATTTGGCCAAAAAAGTCTGTATTGCTTCAGTCTATGTCATTCACTTGGACTACAGGATTTTTGCAACTGGAAATATCCCTGACTCTATGCACACTAAATATCTTTCTTGAGCTCTTCCTGTGTTGCTTTAGTATAGTAACCACGTGGAGGATCAAAATGAAGGGATTAGAGGAAGAGACACTTGTATATAAAGCCTACATTACTGCTCAGTTCCTGGGGCTATTTTTACATGTGAATCATGGGCTATGTACAAGTAAGTTGGCTGATAATACTTCTGGCAAGAACAAAAAAGTGAGTACGACTGCAGTTTTTCTACAGTGGTTTGATATACATTGGTTTCATTTATGCTATAGAAAAAAAACATATCTGTGAACAGTAGTTAAGAAAACAAAGTAATTTGAATAAAAAAGAAGACTCATCTCTTCACATTTGAAAGAAATTTTTAAAAGTGACAGTGGAAACATCGAGTGAAAGGGCATGTTAGTGATTGGGACAGGCTGACATGGTTGTAACTAAACTTGGGTTTAAAAATTCCTCAGTTTTGCAATTAGCTGCGAAAAAACACAGTAAAGGGTCTTCTCATTTGAAGTTTGTCCCGTTATAACTGTGTAATTTCAGAGAGAACAAAAAAGATACTAAAGATTGCATAAGACACTGAAACTTGCTTGAACAGTTCAGGAGTGAAAGATCTAAGCTGTATGTTTTCCACTGAGTTTTTGAAGCTGCCACAAAAGAGAATTAAAAATATCTGATATCCGTCCCACAGAAAATGTGAGAGCAAACTTCATTTTTGCCACTGAACTGATATAAAAAATAACCCAGTGTTACAATAATAGGTCATGACAGTATGGAACTGTTGTTACAGAGGCCAAATGTGGCTTTTGAGCAGAATTTAGGATGCACACTGACTTCCCTTGTTTGAAAGCCGAGTATTGATTTGTATTTAGTCTGTCTCACAAGAAAATGTAACAGACCTCCAAACGATTACTAGCCAGCTGAAAAATGAAAACATATATTTATTGTATAGATATTCTTCTTAAATCCCCTCTTTTGTTATTGACATTATGAGTGTTGCTATTTCTGTACTGATTTTTTTGGATATGCTCTTAATATCAATGTTACAGAGACCAGCTGAGTATATCTGGATGGATACCTGATAGAAGTGAAGAGCCAAAGAATTAGTTAAAAATCTGGTGCCTTTAAAACTCTGAATGTCTTTTATCAATATTTTTATTTAAAAGTGAGAATTTCAAAGCCTTTAGTAAGGGACATACTGTTAGCTAAATGAAATGTAGGGCTGGCTGAAGTCAAGATACCTCCATGGCGGTTGCTTCCTCTCCTGTTCCCTTACAGCATCCACCTCCTGTTGAAAACCAGAACTTTTAATTTCAGAGTGATATTTTTGCTCTCCATTACTCTACTGTGGCAGTTAGGAAATTTAATGCAGTGAGTCACAGGCTCAGTTTCATCACATGAAGATCAGGTGAAAACAGCCATCAATTATGCCTAAGGATTTTGTCCCACTCATCTCTCCAGCTCCTTAGCTTGTTTCCTCATTTAAGTCAACGTAAGTCCCCTTACACCAGAGATCTGGGAGCAATGTTTGGACATGACTAACTCCTGTGTTCTCTTCATAACTGGCCTGCTTGGTGCTTACATTTAAAATACATCTGCAGATGTTAGCTGAGCTGTGCACTGCTGTGTTGCATCTGTTTGATAGCACCTGTGGGGCGAAGGCTTGAGCAGCGTGCCAGAGATGCAGGTCCCTCCAAAGGATCAGCTTTTGCCTGGGTGGACCTATTCATGTCTTGGCAGAAGAGGAGTGTAGTCCTGTTCGTTATCAAGGAGAGGATCATGGTGCTTTATTGCAGGTGGGCCCAGAGGAGAGAAGGTGTTGGTGTACTGTTGGAGTCAGCGTGGTCAAAAGAGGAAAGTGAGGGCATTACGAAATGCATCTGGGACCTGCAGGCATCTTGTTTTCATTGCACATTTCAGAAACACAAATTAATAACTGGGGTTTTTTTGCATTACTTAAAAGAGAAATTATATAACCTTTCTGTGCAATTGTACATCTCCAAGTATGGCCTAAGTTACACAAGCTAAATGGCCTTCTTAAGGTCTATGTCCTCGACAGTGTACTTGCAGTGCTTGTTGTTGATTTATGCTCTTGTGTTTGTCCTGTTTTGAAAATGCAAATATTTTCTCAGGTATTTAAAAAGCCACATCCCTGTTTTCTGTAAAATATAGCCATCTCTCACTCTTCTAGTTATACAGAGTAAAGCCTTTAAAAGAATTCATCTAAAGCAGAGCATCAAATAATAAATAAATCATATATCCAATAATATATTCAGCAAAAAGCCTCTCAATTAGATAAACATATCCATAGCATTTCTAAAGATCATTGCTGCATCAAACCCTTCACTGGTACTCTGCCTCTCCTCTCTCCAGCCTCCCACAAAATATCAATAGACATGATGTAAAGACCAGAATTCTTTGTGTTTGGGAAATGGCACGGATAAAACTAATGGCCCCCAAGAGTATGATCGTGAGTGTATGCAAGTTTGTTCTGAAGCCCCAGAACTGTCCTGGTTTCTGGAAGCTGTCTAGCATGGGATGGGTTCCTGAGCAGAAGTGTGCCATAGATCTTCCTTGGCATGCTGAATGGTTAGTGCAAACAAGTGCTGTGTTGTCTGAATGCAATAATGAAGAGGGTATTCAAGCCACATAACAGACTGCTGTGGATGCTTTTCAGTTCCTTCAATTAAGATGAACAAGCCAAATCAATAGAACATTGTAGGGAGACGACTGGCATGTTGCTCTGAAAATAAGATCTGTAGCTTTTAAGTATAAATTATTCTGTGATGTGAATTGCACATGCCAGGTCTTACTTAAAAGGCACAGCCTGAAAGCATAACATCAGGAAAGAAATTACAATGTCCTCATAGAAATATGGGAACATCCAGCAGATGGTTTTATTACACTTTAGCTGGAAATGCTAATATTTGTCCAGTTGAGTGATTGTTCCATGTATGCATAAGTCTAAGACAGCGGTATGAATAAAAAATAACAGTCATAAAATCAATCTGGGCTGACCATGTTCTGTTTCACTTTCTGAGAATACAGAATTAATGAGTTTACCAACCAAACATTTCACATTTAAAATTAGCTTAAAAGAAGTACAAAATATTTAATTCTTTTCTGAAAAAAAAAGAATACATGCCCTAGTTATTGTTCTCTTTACCAACTTTGAATGTAAATGCTGTCTCCACATAGCCTAGAAAACAGGATGCAGAGATGCTGCTCCCCATGTTGTCTCCAAATGTTGCTTAGGTTCGGCACTGTGGGATAAGACTGGGCCGTTTTGAAGGTGCAAGCTCAGACTTCAACACCATGTGCCACTGCATCATATAATGTCCCTGCTTGAATCTGCACTCGTTTGGGGCAAATGCTGCATTGTGTGGCTTTGTGTGGTACATAGTGAAGTGAGCAGACTCTATCTTACTCTCTACTCATTTCTTCTTCCCCTGGGATCCTGCCTGGAGCCAGCCTGACCACCCTCCAGGGCAGGATAGGGTGGTTGGGACTGCACAGGGGCACTCCCTGTTGCCTGCATCTCCTACCTCTTCCCTGCTCCATGGGCCCCTGTGAACATTGGTCCACTGGATGCCCAGCGACTGGGATGCAGCAGGTGACAGGATGCATTTTCCCCCTGCCCTTGGTTTTTGCGGTGCTGAGCCTCGCTCCCTGTGTGTGCTGTCAGAAGTGTGGGGCTGGTGGGGGGGGAAGCAGTGGTGGGGAGGAGACAGTTTTCCCCATCTTATCCTTTTTCTTGTGCTGTTTTTGCTTTGTGTAATGGGAAGGCAGCTTGTGGCATGCCAGGGGCTGCCAGGACACTTGACCTGCTCTCAGTGTGCCAGCCAGAAAAACCTCTGCTGTACTTAGTGCCTTGTCAAACATGATGCTTCAGGCCCCTCGTGTGGACACGTGTTTGGAGAAGGCCTGTCAGAACTGGGTCCTCCTGATTACACCTCTGCTGTGAGCGTGATGGTGACATCCTACTTGCTGCCAGAGTCTTACCAAGGGATGTGAAGGGAAACAACAGCTTTTGGGATGGTTCAGACTGTCAGTGCTCCTGCACCTGCCATGGGTGGTTCCCTCCTCCCCGTGCTGGCTGGGCTCTGCCTGTCACTGGCAGAGAGAAATGCCTGTGTCACTGTGCCCATGTTTCTTTTTTTCCCAGTTTAATGAACTTGTGGCCTCTAATGGAGATGCTACCCTTGTCATGGGTACTTTTAGCTGTGGTGCATGTAACTTTTGGCACCGTGTGGTAAAGTAAGGCCATCAGACCATGGACCATCAGACACAGTTACTTTCTCTTGTAGTGCTCCATTAAGATTAAAAAAACCTTAAACAAACAAGGTAATTCCTATATAAAAAGCAGATACCTACAGTTTGTTGCTCATGTCTCTAAATTAACTCTGTGGTAAGAGGCAATAGTTCCAAGAAAGGGTCTTGTGGAGGCAGATAGGGCCAGCTCCTGCAGAAATCCCGTCAGCGCCGTGGCACTGCGACCCGGTGCCAGCAATGGCTGATAAACACATCAGCTTCTGGCAGGAGAGCAATGGGGGATATGGTTTGAACCACGGACTAGCTCTAACAAAAATGCATCTTGTCTTACTCCTACTCTTCGTACTCTTTGTACTGTGGTATTGTCCTTATACAGAAGGGATTTTTGACTTATTAAGTGATACACTTGCCATGTCTATATTCAGTAAAAAGAAGAAATTAAGTGGCTGTTACCACAGCTTCTGTGCAGCTGTGGCCAACTGCAGCATGGCCAGGAGTCTCATATCTGTGGTGAAAGATGAAATTTGGCAAAACATTTTAGAGCATTAGCAGAAATCTGCAGTTATAGTACAGCATTCTGCCAGTCAGACTCTTGAAAAATCAACAGCAAGGTATGCACTTAGTTTTTCTCAGAGAGGGTTACAATTTTTTTTACAGTGACAAAATTAGCATTAAGAGCTGGCTTCATGCAGACATTTGTATGCTGACATGAGTCATGAACTTGAAAAGGAGTCTGCCTAGGTAATTAATTTTCTCTATGTTATTGCAGATCTTGTCTTTGCTCATGTATTTCTTTTTTTAAGGCTACATTTAAAAATTATTCTAACCATCACATTCTGGGCTGAATTTTATTTTAATGGTACTCTTCTGCATGACCTCCAATACAGGAGATGGTGGAAATTAATTTAAAACTTTAAATTCATGAGAGTCTTGTGTTTTAATTACTTGCCTGGAATTGAGTGGATCTGCCACAGAAGACTGACCCATGTATATGATCTTTTGCAAATCCTTCCCTGCTTTGACTGCCAGCTTTAAAATGGAGCTAATTATATTCACTGTAGGAATGTCCCATGAGTTGAAATTCTTTGTGAAGAAGCCTGATTTCATGATGGCAGAGATTCACTGATCTTAGGTATTGCATGTCGCAAAGCTTTGACGTTCCAGGGCTGCTGGAAATGCCATTATACATGTGTGGGGAAAGATGAGTCATTTACCTCATTCTTCTCAGTCTGTGGCAGTGAGGAAAACAAGCACAAACTGGTACCAGTGCTACCTTTTATAGCAACCATTTTTTGGCTTCGGGCTGATGGCCCTCTGAAAATCTCATCTAGGGACACTCTTTAAAGTGCTGGGAGATGCTCTGAATCTAAAATAGCACTGCGGAGTCCTTTCTCTTCACCATCCATATTGCTTCTTTTGCTTTCAAAATGCAGGGCAGAATTAATTGGATCTCACAGGTGCCATCTCATCAAGCAGCATCCAGTTGATGCTGAAGGTTACCTGAATGCTGCTGACAGGCTGATACATAAACCCAGCCCGTGCACGTGAGGCAGATGGAAAGTTAGTTTGCATCATTGCAAACCTCTCTAGATCCCCATTTAGTTGAGCTGGCACAAAGCTTCTGAAAACTTTCAGTTCCACTGCCTTATTACTACAGGTGCAAAACAGCATCTGCAAATAGGCAGCAGATTGAATACATGTTGTTGAGAATGTCACTGATGTACTTAACATATTGAGCCTTGGGAGTATAATACTGAATTTTTGAGATATAAGAAACATAACATGCTAGATTTCTGGAATCTCATGCAAACTACAGCACCAGTGAATACAAATGAAAACACAACTACAGTAAACATGCCTACATTAGCAAATCCATCCTTCCAAAAATACATGCTTTAGCTCCTAAAAGTTGCTGGCTTGGAAAAGTACTCTTTATTAAGCATTTTTTAAATTCTTGGATGCATATTTCAATTATTTATTTTGGACAGCAAGTATTTATTCTTGAGGAAAAGTCTTTTTTTTTTTTAGCTCACTGAACCTTTGAGTAATCAATTGGTTGCCATCCATAGATAAATATATTCTAAGATTATGATTAACATGGCTTATAGGTGTTACTGTGAGAATCAGTTTGGAATAGCTGGAATATCTAATTTGATAACAGACTGGGATCAGTTGCACGATAATGTAATGTTTTTCTAAAGTTTGGGCTGTATACCTTTTTTTTGGAACTTGCTTTCCTTCAGGTAAAAAAGGTAGTTTTTGTCTGATACTGCTTTGACAGCAAGAAGACATCAAACTAATGAAACCTTATGCTAAGCCTGTGAGGGGGACAGAAATCTGGTTTTTGCCTGGGAAGATTGACTGGATGATTTCTCAAGTCCGCCTTTCTTCAACAACTAGACACTCATGAAAATTAGGAACACCACAGCCTTTTCTTTTCGTACTGGTTATGTTTAAGGTAAAGAGAGATTTTGAAAAAGGGGTTCTCAAAAATGGAAAAGAGCAAACTCAAGGAGAAGGACAAAATCATGAGACCTAATGAGCAGCTATCAATCAGCAGTAGAAACAGATTATGCAGTTTATTTAAGTTGGTTTTCCTGCATACTTTGGCATCTGAGCCACATATTGTCCAGGACGGTTTTTTCCCAGGTCTTTTTCTGAGCATATTACTCACAAGATGGTGTCCTTCATAACCAAAGTCACTCATCCAGAGGCTTTTTCTAGCAGCAATGCCTTCATAAGCAAGTAAGTTTCGAAAGCAGTCTGATTCCTGGCAACTGTGCTTCTCTCTCAAGCTATCATTTTTAAAGGCTCACCCTTTTTCTGAAATACTTTCTAGGCTAGACACTAATTTCTCTGCTGACTTCTATTTAACTATCTCACTTACTTATTTTCCCTTCCTTTGCTCTGGAGGAAGGGAGTGTCTGTTTCAGGTTCTGGTTGTTTTTTCAGTAAACTATGAATTTATGCTGTTTGTACAGCACCTGGCAGAGGGAGGTTTTCACTCCCACCCAGAACTCTCTGCTATCACAGCCATTCTAAAGGAACCATGCTGCTCTGGGAATATCAGTGATGCACTGGGCTCAGGGAAGCGAGTGGCTCCATGTATTTTCGGGTCTCTCTGGCTTCCAGTCAGCATTGGTGAAGTGATCTGATTTATGGTCATTCTTCATTGCAAAAGGGTAGAAGGAGGTGCTGAGAGGGGTGAGCTCCCCTGTGAGGATGGGGGAGGAGTGGTAGTGGGATGCAAGGAAGCACCACGCATGGGTGCTGGCTTTGTGGGGCAAGGCAGCAGCCCCACAGCCATCTCCCACCTGGTCTGGATTCAAGGTCCCTCATGTTAAACAAAATCAGCGTTCAGGAGACTCTCTTAATACACAGCCAGTGTTCTGTTGGCCTGCTTGATAAATGTTTTGGGATAGCTTGAATATGAGAAATGTGAACATTCTTTTTACTCTATTGTAATTTAAGGAAAGGTAGTTGGGGAGGGAAAGAATTGCCAATAAAGAAAATTTTGCTTCCAGCTTAGAGGGAAAATTTGTTTCCTTTTCCAAATATATATCTATTTGGAAATTATTTGCTTTTTCATTTGTTCAGCATGCTTTGGTGCCTAACCAAGAACTTTTAACAACAGAATCACTCTAAGACAGGTGCTGAAGTATCGATCTTTTTTAGGAGCTGTGTCCTTGACTACTGAATGTGTCTAGAACCATTCATGGCATCAGTTTGGCAAGAACAAGTTTTGTTTGATGAGCATTTTTGAAATCTCTTGGGCTTTTCTGTCTCCATGTACAGCAGTCTATACTGCAATTCGGCAGCACACCCATCCTGGATACTAGCCAGAGGAGAAAGTGCAAAAATTTCAGTTTAGTGCAGTTTTGTGGAGTGGTCTTTGATACATTACCACAGTGAATTGAGAGAACAGAAACAAAATTAATGATATGGGTAAGTTTTGGCTAAGTCATAGGGTTGTTTGGTCTTATTTCTCAACTCCATATTTCTCTTCTTTGCAAGTTATATTCAAAAACTCTCACCTTCCTGCACTTGCTTTCCCCTCCAAAGGCTATGTGAAGAACTGTGTGATGCCAAAAGCAATATTAGTTTTTGGAATCAGCTTTCAGGATGTGCTGAAAGTTGTGTAATCAGCACCTTACCTCTCAGAAAGACTGGGTGCTTTAGTCTCCAACATCTCACAGGCATGCAGGGCCTGGGAAAGTTGTTTTTTTTCAGATACTCGAGAGACCTGACTAGAGAATTATATGGTCTGGAAGCATATCAAAAGTTTCTCCACCCTGGGTTCAAAGCTAGGCCCATCTTGACATCAGCCTTTCTCCAGGCTACAATAATATTTCTGGGAAATGAAAGATGAGTCAAAAGAAACTTTAAAAGCATCCTAGTAACCAGAAGAGTACAGTAGATAAATGCTAAATAAGGTTATAATTTTTGATAAAACATGAGGCAAAAGTAGTAATAACATAGTGAGAAGCACTGGAAAAGAAATGTGCACAGTTGGGGAGTGAGCTGGCAGTACAGGAGAGCTGTGATCCAGTGTAAGGGCTTCCAGGTGATCAAAAGCCATGTCTTGTGCTCTCAGCTTCAAAACCATGTACCCTCTGGAGACTACAACACTGCTGTCTTAAAATAAATGTGCATCCAAAAAGCCCCTTAACATGACATAGTCATGTTTTTACCTGCATTTGGTGATTTGAAACAGGAGTGAGTTACCACAATGTCCATCCAGAGAACATACAGTGGTACAATTTCCATTTACTTTGAAGCACTGGGCAGAAACTGGAGTGGTCTAGAAGCTGCTTCAGATGTTGTTCAGTTTTCCTTGCTGTGGTCGCTACAACCTGTGTCTGAGCAGCAGATCAGCAGTGCATGTCAGCACCCACTTCATTGCCTCGGTGCAGAGCTCTGACTCTCAGATCAGTGTTTTCTTTTTAGATGTTTTAAATAATATTTAGGTTTAGATGATATTTATTGAAGCTTCTTGAATGCCACATAAGATAGGTCGTTCAGGACTACGCATGTGTAAGCAACTTGTCTCCTTTTCAGCAGCTGCCTAAGCAAGTTTTGTGACTAAACATTGTATGTTTTGGATTGTGGTTCCACAGTGTGAGTGGTTTGGCAGCAGTGCTGGATGAACAAGTTCCTGCCCTGTGCTTGGGTCAGTGTAACTGGTATAGAAGTGGGGTTTGCCTTTGATTGAGTGAGGAGACAGTTCTTGGGCATTGGGAAGTTCTTGGGCCACTGGCTCGCCAGGCTTATGAATTGCTGAATGCATTTTACAGTGCGATATGCATAGCAGAATAATTACTAAGTATTCAAATGTGACTTGAAAACAGCTTTTTGTTCAGTGAAGAGTGTTCCTCCTGTTGCACAGTTGTTCAGAAAAGGCTGGTTC
Organism: Calyptomena viridis; assembly: GCA_013390005.1. Lineage (NCBI taxonomy): Eukaryota > Metazoa > Chordata > Aves > Passeriformes > Eurylaimidae > Calyptomena > Calyptomena viridis. The sequence continues at coordinate 203,870 of WEIV01021690.1, read as the reverse complement.
ACGCTCCCCAGGGAATGAGCTGAGACTTGGTAGGACAAACAGGAAAGAAGTGCTGGTGCTAAGAGACATCCAGGTGGAACCATATCCTGCTCCTGGCTACTGAAGCTCACACCAAGATGTTTGTGCAGGGCAGTGCATTGTTTGTTACTCATAATAACAAACTCTTCAGTTTCCAGATTTCCAGTTCCAGCTTCCAGTGAAGAACACTTCAGAATAGCTAAACCTGGAGAATTGGACTGGAGCATCCTGAAGGGAGAAACAGGGCCATGCAGATGGTATGATAAGGGGCAATATAACCATTTATTCCTGCTGAGATTTTCTCTTCATAAATGATTAAGTAAACAGCTCAGGGAGCTGCCAGTTTATCTCACTTCAATGTCTAGCTTTTCACTCCTGGGTCTTACAGTTGTTATCATGAATTCCACAATTGAATTATTTCCTAGTGTTGATAAAGTCTGTCCTTTTGTAGAAATGGAAAACAATAGATAATGTCACCTGTGCGTAATATGCCCTGAAAATGGAGGGTTTGGAAAGAGCAAATGTACAGTTCTACAAAATGTTTAATTACTCTGGTTTAAGGATTTAATTACTCTGGTTAAAGGCAACCTTTAATCATCCATTCCTCCCGCTTCCCCTGCAACATCTATAGCAGTTGAGTGACCTCAGGGGTAGTTGATGTGACAGAAAATTAATTCACCATAAGACTATTAATTTTCCTTAGGAGTAGCAGCCTTGCCACACAGCCACAAAACCAGGAGCATGCAGATGGACATGAGGAGGGCAGAGGGATGCAGGACCATTCCTCTAGTGGCAGCCCACCACCAGATGGGTTAAGCCCATTGTGAGTCTGCACAGGGCAGAGAGTTTGAATGGCAGGAGAGTTTGAAAAGTGTAGAGCAGCATATACTCTTTGTCTAACATCATACAGATACCATATCTTTTCAGGGCTTTCTCACTGAGAAACTTGTTTGTTTTTTTGCAATCCACTAAGACAAATGACACCCTCAGTGACATGGGCACAACAGCCACCTAAGTCTGAATAGCTTGAACCACAAGGAGAACGATGGGGTTATTCCTATTGTGCTTGAGAAGGAGGAGCCTCTTAAATGTAGTTCCTTAATCTGTTTTCTTGACATCTTTTGGAAAAAAATCCCACCAACTGTGATAAAAATCATAGCTACAAGTTTTCCTTCCCTGTGTTATTGCTCTTCAGATCTTAAATTGAGATTTTTCATTACAACACAAGGCATTAATGTACTGCTGTTTTGTATAATGCACAGTGCTTATCCACATATTGGCAGCACCTTTATATTCCAGTGCTGTAGGGAACAAGTCAACAGTTTACTTGCAGACAAAGTGATAGACACTGTCAAGTTCGCTTACATATTTGGGTTTAACTTCTGAATTTAAATCAAAAGAATAGTGATTCACTTAATTTCTTTTCCTTTGGCTATATATCATATTATTCAATTACAATAATATCAATTTTGCCATAATAGTATTGCTCATTTAATAATATTCAAGTGAAAATAGATGTGATAGGTAAAAAACATGAAAAGATTTTGAGTCAGATAAAACATCCATGAAGTTCAGACCTTAAAGGATTGGCAGGTTCTAATAAGAGATTTTTGTCTTGTATCTATTTACAAAATGAAGTCTGATTTTTTAAAACTGAGGGAGAGGAATGTTTGAGTCTCCCTTCCCCCACTTAAAAAGTCCACAAAGCTTTGTTAAGAAAATAAACGGAAAAGCCTCTGAGAAATATATGAGCTCCAGAGGAATGCTATGGTCCAGCTGCAGCTGAGGCTGAGGCACATCAGTGGCTCCAGTTCATGGCAGACACAGTGTTCTCTCCTCCCTTCTGCTGGGAGCTGCCCTGAATTAGTTTTGGTTGGATTCTCACCATGTCTATGGGTCATGAAAACCCCCGAGCAGTAGAACTGTCACATTCCTTTTAGCCTCCATCAAGTGGGCACCATGGTTCATGTGCTGGTACCTCCTGCAGCATTTGTTGTGCTGCACCTCTGGTAGAATTATAGTCCCAAGTGAAACACTTCTCATTGGATGGTATTTTGTGGGTGAATGCAAAGGAACTGATAAAAGGTCATGACAGAGGATGCAATTTTGAAAGCTTTCCTGTGTGGCTTTCTGTCCAGTTGAAATAATGTGCCTGAGACATGGATTCTCTATCTGAGACCCTTAGTTGGACCTGAGGTCATCCCAAAGGTAGCAGATATAGTTTTGATGCAGCAGAGATCACACCCAGAGGTGTGTAGAGGCTTTGTAAACAATCAAAGGGAAAAAAGAACCAAGTTAGACTTAGATTTAGATTTTTAGAAATATGAACAGTCTTGGCACCACAAACATACTCAAAACTATATGAGTAGTTAGCAGCTAACTTGAATCATGGCCATTGTCAGCAGCCTGTGATTAAATAAAGAGTAAGAGGGAGATTTGTATTGCACTTTGAATGTTTCACAATGTTTCTGAATTAAAGTAATACAATATTGAGAGCATTCATTTGCAAATCAGTAGGGTAACCACAGTAGTCTAAATATTATCCCATTTATTGGAATAATACAGATGGTAGACTGACATATACAGCCATTGTCTTCCCTCTAGGCTGATGGAACAGGTCACTGTACTGTGCTGGTAAGTCTCAGAGGTACCAACAGACCAGGATGTATGAAGGTTGGATGTTTATGATTCAAGCAAGAAATTAGTCAAATCTTGTCCAACTACTGGTGTGAACCATTCAAATAAGCCAAGATGCTTTTGCTTATATTAAATAAGGAGCATCATAAATTGTTTTCTCTGGACCCATGGGATCAGTAATTTCTGTTAGTGATGATTTACCCAGGATCACAAGAGAACTTGTTGTGCTGCTACAGCTGGGAGCAGAGGGTATAAAGGGAGTAGAAGAATCTGTCATGGGTGGTTTCCAGACATGACTGTTGTTTTGTGTCATTTGTTGGAGTGTTCTGTGGAACAACACCAGGCCTGGGCATCATGATCAGCAAAATACTGCTGACTGCCTTCTCATAAGTACCAACAAAAAGGGAAAATCTACCTTTCTTCACCTCAGACAGCCTGCCTGGGTCTTTTGTCATGTGAACATTGCTCTTCTTTTCTTTGGAGTCTCTTGGGGGTTGTAGCCAGTCTCCCCAGTCCTCACAGGCCATTTCAAGTACCATATTGTCATCATAAGGCCAGCAGTAAAGTTGTGCTGGCACAGGGACTGATTGGCATCCTTGGTTGTGAGTAGACCTAAGGCAAACAGTGATTGCTTTTGCAACCTTGCTGGGTTGACTGGTCCCCAGCTGTTTGTGAAATTTAGTGGTGTCTCAGAGAGGAGCAGTGAGAGGTCCTGGCCTTTGTGTGTTTGTCTCTTAGAACTGCTCCAACAGGCATTGGAGCCTGCTCCAAAAGGCCCTCAAATTAGGGGCATGAAGGCTCTTGGTCACATGAAAGTGTCCGTTTCCAGCTAATGATCAAAACTTTTGGCCATCACTCTTGTATTGCTGTATCAGTTGCTTCATTCTGTATCTGCTAACACTACCTTTTCCCATGTTCTCTGTCACAGAAAGAGTTAGCAAATTTAGTTACAAACGTTTATCTATGGTGAGCACACTATGTCTTACTTTAGTAGAAAAAAAATTAATTGCTTTGCAAATTTCAGCTTTGTGCCCAGGGTGGATGGAGAGATGTTATAGATAAAACCAGGAGGAGGGACATTTCCTCATCTTGCTGCCAAGCCCATGGATACCTGAAGGGGAAGCTACAGATCCTTTGATTCCTGACTTCGATACCTGTCTTGGAGTACTTTGGAGTACTGTTTACCCTTTGAGTTTTATGGCTAAACTTTTATGTGGTACTCCATTGGAAGAACAACAATAAACTGAAATCTTGAATAAGAGATACGGCTTTTTCTATTGAGTTTACAAATTACAACTTTATGAAAATTGGCGAACCCTGTTGTTACAGACAGAGTGATATTCTAATAAAGATGTTTTAGATGGCCATAGCAATTTTGAGTGGAAAAGGAAATAAAACATATCCATTTCATCCCTGTAATTGCATCCACATCAGGACCTAAGTTACATGAGTAAAAACTTGTACTTCTAAATTGATTTTGCAACACAGGTCAAACTTTTTTATGAAACTTGAGTTAAAGGAGACATGTAGGAAAGCTGCTGTAGGAAAGGGGTGAAAGCTGCTGGTTGGGAAGGAGAAGGAAATACCTGAAACCCTTTTCCTTTTCTCCAGCTGTGCCATCTAGCTGTTTCTAACTCGGAGACCAGAGCAACAGACTGTGAAGCAGAGTGGTAAAAGAAATGAAAGAGTTAAAGTGACTTGGAGAGAAGCAGGGACAGTCCAGATATGTGGAAGGAAAATACTTCCCAAAATGGGTCAAAAACAACAAATACAAAATGTACTGAATGAACTTTTGTTTTTGCTTAAGATTAACTTAAATTTTTTAGAAGAGGAAAAAAATACTTTCTCTAACAACACAAACCCTGTGTATATTTACCTGAGGCTTATAGAAATAGCTCATATGACAAGTCTGGCTCCATAAACTCTGCCTAAGAAGCCTGGATCAGCAAAATTCAATCTGGAAGCTGTCTATACATTTATTAAAACTGGCTGAGGTTTCTAAGTTAACTAATAAAGTAATCTTTTGTTTGTAAAAAGACATAACAGTTTTGTAAGATAATACTGAAGTCCATGGAAATCAATTTTCAGCATTCAGTGTTTTAGGTAACTTTAGATTTAATTCTACTAATAAAGAAATGCTAAGTCAAGACCAGACACATAAAGTAAGGGCTATTTGTAAATATGTTTAATTCTTTTTTATATATTTTTGTCTTTTTTACTCACTGGAGATTATCAGCAGTTTCATGCTTTAAGTAAGTCTTAAGGAAGAAGTCAAAGCAAGCAGTCAGCTGCTCTAACACAAATCAAATAGTGCTTTTCTGCATGTTTTACTAATACATTAACAGGCAATCCCATTTATAGAACATACTACGTGTTGACAGAGCGCATTACTTCATTTTGCAGTATTGGCAATTTGAGATCTTAGCAAAACAATGCTGAGGTCGCTCTCATTCTGTATTGCCATCCTTGGAATGCGGCTTGGGTTTTCATTAACTCTGTCACTACAAGGTACCGCAGATGGAGACAGATTTTATGGGGGGGGTTGGTAATAAACATCACAGAACAGAAAGTTGTAAACAACTTAAATTCTTTGTCCTGTCCTTTTCCTTAACACTTTGATGTTCTCAGCATCTTGTGAAAACTTGCTCTAATTGGAGGTGAATGGGTGGATAGTGCCGCAAGGGCTTTGATACCTCCCAGCTGGACTATGGGGAGAAGTGGTCTCAAACTCCTGCACCCAGTGAATATATGCTTCAATATAAACAGTAAAAGTTTGGATATTCAGTCCAGTGCTTGGCTCGCAGCATTCTGGCTCTGCTTAGGAGCACAAATCGTGTACAGGATCACTTCCAAGATTTCCCCTCGACTTTTCAATCAAGGGAAAAGGACAAAAAGGGGGGAAAAAAAGCATTCCTCTTTCACTGCTGCATTATTCCAGCTTCCCCTGCTTCACTGAAATCACCAGTATTATCAATGTAATGTAAAACTGTAGTGAATCTTTCCAAGGCCTTTTCTGTACTTACATTTTTGCGAGTCTTACCAGGACAGTTAAAGCAATACAAGTCACTTGAGAAGAATTTAACTACAAAGGAACTGGGCGTCCTTATTGCAGAAGAGCAGACTGGTGGGGGATTCTTTAGGAATAGCTTCAGTGCTTTCAACTCCTAGCTTACCTTTTTTACAAAACAATAACCTGAGAATAGGCCAGCATTTTTATACAACCCAGCCTTTCCCAAGCTATTTTGCCCAAGGGTGTCTTCTCCTCCCAGATTAGCATAAGTGTCATTGCTCAGCAGCACTGCAGCTATACCACCTCTGGATCCCTAGATCTGGACGGCTGTGGGCTGTGCTCTACTTTTGCCTTCCTCCCACCCCTGCAAATGGATATACTGGAATAATTGCATCCAAGCTAGGAGGGATTAAGTATACTTCCATCAGTAAAGGATCTTGTATCTTAAAACAATACAGCTCTGCAGTCGGAGAAACTTCTTGGATGATGATGATGCATGTCTTACATGAATCATGCTTTCATGTTCGTCTTGCTTTTTTTAAATCCCTTCTCAACGGTTCTTGCACTCAGAGCTCCAGTTTCCAGGTAACAGGGAGCATCAGATGCCCAAGTGCTGGGTGATTTAACCTTTCACTGAATACAACTGGGAAGCAGTTTGAGCACTAACATATTATAACATTTCAGTTAAACTCAGTTCTTCTGGCATCAGGACTAATTTGTGAGAGTGACATGCTATATATATAGCACAGCAGCCACATCTGGTGCAACTGTTGTCACGACTGCTGCAGGGGAGAACAAAAGTACAATAAGTACACCTTTTGCTGTATGTTTACTGTGCTGTGTTTTCAGCAATGTGCACTGCTAAGCACCAAGTTGGTCGACTCTCGGGTGAGGTATTAATCTGTTTTGCCTGGACATATAGGACAGGTCTTCTTGCAGATCCCTTCTCTAAACTCCAACTTGCATTGGGTTATATTTTAGGAACATATGACTGTTGAAACAGGCTATCCAGCCAGTTGGACTAAAGGTCTTTAACATAGTCATTCATACCTTTGGATAGTACAGCTTGTTGTAGGGCTCTGTACATGGACATGTCCGCAATGGCAGCTTCTTCAGGTGGGCACGTATAGTCAGCGTGTCTGGGTCTGGAAATGTGTTCAGCAGATCAAACATGGCATCTGCTTCAGACTGCCGTGTCCCAAAGTCTTTTAACTCTACTATCTGTACAGAGGAGGTCTTCAGTGACTATAATGGGCACCAAGATGTCTAACTCGTGCATAGACACCAATAGGTGGTTGATTGAATCTGAAGATGAGTACCACCTGGAACACTTGGACATGGTTGTTGTTGATTGTTGGGTTTTTTCCTAACTACTTTACAATATTTTTAGACTTACGATAAGAGTTATCCAGGGTTTTTAAGATTTTGGATTTCTCCCTCTCCCCTCTGAGTGCTGAAGTCAGTTCCCTCATATTCTCTCTCACCTGTCATGACAGGCCAGGGGAACTTTTATGCCTGAATCTTTAGGTGATTGAAATTTCTTACTAGAAAACAAATACGCTTTGATGCTTCTGCTGCCTCGGGGTGAAAACAAAAATAAACTTATAGCGAAGGAGAACGATGCTCAAATAAAACTCTTTACTGCTTGAAGCCCTCAGACTCCACACAGTGAAAGTGTAACCATACCTTTTCTTCAGAGTAAAACCAGACCATGAATGTAAATTGCTAGAGAACACTGTAAAAATGCTTTGTTAACTCAGTGAACAATGATATATACAAGTTTAAAACACCTCATAAGGAGCTCAGAGTGTGAGGTTACTGCATATGATTCCATTTTATAAATAGAAAAGAAGAAATATTTCGAAAGCCATTAATCACACTAATGAGTAGAAATCTATTGCAGTGGAAAATGTTGATTTGCTGGCTTTCGAATTTTTCATTTGCAAGTCCTTGAATCCACTTCTAATCAATCCAGGAAAACTATCCCTGAGTTACAAGCAGGCTGCATGAAGACTGGATTTATGACTGTGAGAAAATCCTCCTGGGCTGTCCCACAGCTCAAGGCCTGGGACTAATTCAAGAGTGTGTATCTTTGGTTAAGTCCATCCAGTGATCCAAACCCAGACACAGTGATCCTGAAAATTCTCAGTTCCCATTTCTAGTGCAGGCTGCCTGGCACAACTGCTCTGCAGCAGTTCCCGGGCTGTAGGACAGGCTGCCTGCCAGGACTTGGCACCGCTGGAGATGGCACGGCCCTGCAGCTTGTCAGTGCCAAGACCTCAGGGAGTCACAGGACTGTGGCAAATCCTAATTCCATAGTAATTCTCAGGCTGCCTTTCTGGCTTCCCAGGCTCCCTGCCCTGGAGCGGAGATGTACTGGGATGCCTCCCAGGGACTGTCACTCCAAGGGCAGTTTGCATGAGTGCTCCCCCAGGGCTCAGAGAAAAGAGGAATTTTTTGTCAGGCTCATTGCTAACCAAGCAGGCTACTTCATGATTTGTCTTTTTCTGCCTCAAAAAAATAGTACAAGAATTCATAGCTCACAAAAAGTTTGAAAATGTTGGCTTTAGACTCAATCAAATGGAAGTCAGATTCTGAAAAGCAAAGTTCCTTCTCATCTGGAACACTTGGTTTTCAACCAGCTCCAGTGTATACTATAAATAATAATACCCTGACTCTTAATTTACAGTTGAAATCTGGAACAGAAGAATGCAAGGTCCATCTGCACCATCCCCAAATTATTGACAACTACAAAAACACGATGTTTGTAACCACTTCCCATATAGCCTGAAATGTATTAAACAATGACTTCATTTGAAGAGGTTTGTTAACATTATGAATATTATTATTGTTGGTCACAAGAGGCTTGATCTTGTTCCAGTCTTGAAATAATTACTTTTACACTGCAAAACTTGTTTATGAATTACAACGTTAAATCAAAATGTACAGTAGTCACGTTACTTCTTGGGAGGTTTATTGTGTAGTTATTACTCCACAGACTAAATGGATTTTAACAATCCCATACTATTCGTGAAACAATTTTGAATAAACTTTTCATTTGTGAAAGAGCCTTTCCTCCTCCTAAATTCTTGTCAAATTCTCTGTAGCTGATTCATTTCAAGCTAGTAGTTTTAAAAAATTTTTTTATATAGCTGCAATTTCCGTACAAGTCATATGTAATGAAAGAAAATTGTGCTTTTCTCCCTCTGCAGTTCTTGGAAGATATTTAAGGGAGAGGGATAATTGCTAGTGAGAGCTCAGCCCAGTAATGCAGTTTACAGTGAACGTGAGTTGCAAGGAGATAAACAAGGGAGGAAATACATGGAGATCTACCGACTTTCAGGAACTACAAAAATCTTCCAGTAAATTGTTATTTTCCCAGATGTGTATAATTTACAGAGATGAGACTTCACTGAGATTTTTGGCTTGTACACTTAAGTCACTTAAGCTGTTTTGATACTCACAAAGTCACAGAACTGAATTAATTCACAGAGTCACAGAACATTCTGAGTTGGAAGGGACCCATAAGGATCTAAAACTGGAAGTTACATCTGCTTCCTTTTTTTCCTCTTCTTCCCCCAACCAGATTTTTCCCCTTATTCCTGTCTACCTTTTTAGCTCACTGTATGTAAGCAAGGAAAAACAAACATAAAAAAAAAAATAGCCTGAAAAACCCTGTCATTTATCTTCATGTAAAAGAGTGAGTAGTCCCACTTACTTAAATTGCAGCCTCCAGGAGAGAAAAAGATGGCAGGATAACTGGTAGTTTCTTCTGCAGCTTTAAAACCCAAATGAATTCTAGTGACCCACAGGGTAAATGCTAATTTTTGTTGAAAAACTATTTTATGCTGTGTGTTAGGGGAATTTTTTTATTTACACGTTAGTAGTTTGGAGTTTTAGTTTAATGATATTCTAGTGAATTTTCACTGACAATGGAAATAGAGACCAATGTGCAAATATAAGGGATGCAAAGTAGTTTAACCTTTTTCTCGAATGTAAGTATTTTAGATTAAATTTCTTTGCCATGTTGTTGATAACTCATGGTGCAGTAATATGCACAATCACATACAGGACATAATTGACCTACAAATTATAGAGTGTATACATACAAGGGCCTATAAATAGTATAGTGATTTATTGGATGAAATAAAAATGAATGTGATAGCTAGAATTAAATACCTGGGTGACATTCTGATAGCACACCAGTGCTAACAAACTCCTGGATGCTTACTAATATCTTTCACATTAGGGAAAAGGTTTCCCTTGCTCCATGAGTTGTCGATTTCTTATATGGAGTGCTTACCAGAAGAACTGGCTTTGGCCCCGGGGCATATTGTTTTGATTCTCACCTTCCTCTAGGGCTATGTTTGCATTGCTGCCTCTCCTTCCCAGCTGGTGCCCCATGAGGCAGCGGCAGCAGCTCTGGCTGACCACAGGCAAAGGGCATGGGGAAGAGTGGAGAGTCCTCATCTAGATGCTTACTGATACCACTCCAAAGAAAAGCTGCTCCTCCTGTCCCTCTGCACAGCACAAGTTTACAGGTTTGAGTTAGTAATCTGAAGTTCAGTTTGCCCTCCATGGCTTCTCAGAGTTGGGCCGTAGGTGTGCACAGGGTGCAGTTCCTCTTGGCTTGCACCACTGGTGCAACACAAAGTAGGTGTTTGTGTTGAGGGAACACAGAATGCTTTGTAACTGCTCCCCAGGAATAAGGCACTAACTTTTTCCACACAGGTATAAGCAACACTTGGGCAACTGCTCCTTGAGGGCAGTAACGGGGTGATGCTCTTCTACTGTATTAGACATCATATAAAGGGCTTTCAGACATGTAGGAAATTACAGTGATCACGTTCTTTCTAAATAGGATATCTTTTGTCTAAGAACATTTACGTCACCGTAGTAAAGAAGCATCTCCATGAGTGAAAGGGCACTTCATTCTTCATGAGCATTAAGTGCTATTTCCCTAAGCTCTGTTACAAACTGGTGAGAAACTATCAGCATATTTTGATAGGTAGCAAATAAATACTTAAAAAAATAAGTTCTGAACAAGACATTTTTGCAATGTATTATCCCTAATTCTGATTCCTTAGTTTCTAGGTTTTGTTTATAGAGCTTTTATATATTTGATAAATATATCAAATATATATATTATATAATATTATATAATAATACGATATATATAATAATATATAATATTATAATATATTTGATTTGTCTGTCATCTTTTCTCTCTCTTCTTTTCGGGACATAGAATTAAACTGTAACTTGTAATGACTGAATGAACATTTGTCCAGAATAAGAAAAGTGCTAATTCCCCAAGGAAGTATGCTGCCAGTATCACTCTTGGCCCTGGTTCAGCAGCCACAGAAGCAAGTCTTTTCCAGATTTGGAGTTAGCTCTGTGTGGAAGCAGCATTCATGTGCTATTAGAAAGGTCAAACAAAATAAGACCTTCATGCTTACTTGAAGCTTTTTCACCTGAAGATATCTATTGTGTTCTTACCTGATAAGTATGGTAGCCCCTGCTTTTCTGAATGAAAAGAACTAAGACACTGAGACTGTTAAGGACTATTCTGACAGTCAAAGTGAGATTAATAGCCGGGTTCCCAGGTGGGCTTCCCCTCACTTAACTGCAGATGCCTGAAGGGCAGCCATCTGACCTAATTGTCAGGGATTCCCACTGGAGTGAAATAGGCACTTCAATTTATGTGCCCTATTTTAGAGGTCTGCTTGGAATGACATACATTGTCCACCAGATGTGTAGGTTTCTTCTGATGGAATAGGGGAGCCTAAGGTTATAAACTGAGATGGAGATTGCAGATGTTTATATTTAGGTGAGACAAATCCCTTACTTCTGTAAGGACCATGCTGGCTCCCATAACAGGGTGGATTTGGAAACTTTTTCCTACCTCATCTGATGTGACATCAGACAGCCTGAGTCACTAATTGCAGGAGAAGTTCATGGCAGAGAAGTCACTTCTCCCCAGTTTCATAATTGTGTACTGTCTGCAATTGTATAACTAGTTTCCTTTCTTTAATAGCAATTACTGTTGAGAAAGCACTCAGTTCCCACTGTAATATTGGAAAAACAAAACCTGGCTTCATTAATGATCAGGTAGGTAAAATTCAATTACCTACTCATTTTCCAGCTGCTGTGTTGGAAGCAACTAAGTTTTAGCTGAATGTTGTTCTTTCTTCTTTTCTGTTGTCAACAACGAATGATAAATAGGAGTGAAGGCGTTACTGTAATCTATGCAGCTGTAAAGCACACATTGCAGCTCTTAAAGCTGTGTAAGGAACAACCACAATGGAAAGCATTAGTAAAATTGCAAGAAAGCAGTACCTTTACACAATAGAAATTATTTAACATTAATTTCAGATTTTTTTTTCCAGTTTCTATTGTTTATTCTTAATTGAGTTGTCTTGGAGTGAGTATGCCAGAAATTAGCTGCTATGCTTCATATCATCTGTTAAGAGAAGCTGACCTGGAAGGTTTACACTTCCCAAAGTGGGCTGAATTCCTTGGGTACCCATTATAAGGTAAATAAAGGAGGAAGGAAATTTGGAAAGAACATTGGAGAGGAATCATAAATGAGTGAATAAGTAAGTGAATAAGGACATAATGTGAAAGAGTAAAAGGTAATCAGAAAAATGAGGAAGGTATGTATGCTAAACCTGGTTGCTAAGTGGCTTAAAAGAGGGAGGGATGATTGCAAGCAACTGAGTAGTACAGCTTAATGTGTTACTGCTCATTGGAGACCTGCAGATTGGGGTGTGCTCCAAATCCTGTGGAATTTGAAGTCAGGTAGATTCCTTGGCCACCATAAATACAGTGTAAGTGAGCCTTTTAGTCACAGCCACAACAGCTTGCATTCAAAATCCAGAAAGCTTTTATTTCAAGGTCTGGCCTTTGAAAACACCTTCTGTAATCACCAATTAGTTTTAAATTCTGTTATTGAGTGCACAAAAATCTTGAACTCTACTATGAAATTTCTTATAGCTGCAACTTAACAAATAACTTAAGATTTTATACATGAAGACACTTAAAAAATCTTTTCTCCCTATTTTTTATATTGTGTTTACAGAACAAAACTGAATCTAGTAAGCCTGAGTTTTTCTGAGTTGATACCCCTCCAAACTGTATGGTTTTTCCCATAACTCTTTCCTTGTCATAAAAAAATCAACAGTGGGCTGATGCTTTATTTAATTCTTTATTTAATCTTAGCTGCACCAACGTAAGAATCTGTTATTATTGCAAAGCACTTCCATGCAATCTCCTCTTCTACCCCTAGGATCCAGCTCACAACTAGACAGCCTCCAGGTTTCCTTTGTGTGCTGTGGCACTCATCTCCTCCCTCGGAGGACTGGTTCAGCCTGCTAAATAGAAAGAAAACTGTGTGCTTCATTTGCTGTGTTGGTTTGTGAGAAGCACAGAGGCAGAGGGAAGGAAGTGTGTGGTTGGGAGTGGGGAATGAAGAGGGTTAACAGGAGCCAGACTCTCCTTTTCAGTGGCAATGAATTTCTATGCCAAACGAGTTTGACCCGAAAACCTTCACCTTTAGTCCTTTCCTTCTCTGGCTTCTCCCTCTAGGGCATTCTTCACCTTCCTGGCTTTGTGGTTTTCTCTCTTTTCCTGTATTACTCCGTTTCCTCAAAGTTTTGCATCTCTCCCTTTGCTGGTTTGCTTCTTTTCCTTCCAGTAGGGGGTTTCTGCTCTCCATACTATTCTTTTCACTTCGGAGTTTTTATTAGAAACAACTCCCCTGTTTTAATCCTTTTATGATGTTTAGCATTTCCTTTTCCATGGTCAGAAGAAGGTGGTGATGCTATGCAGCTCGAGGGTAGAAATTGTGCAAACTTGCACTCTTTCCATACTTGTTCACCTGCATTTTGTGGCGAAACTTGCAGAGCAGAGGAAAAAACATAGGAAATCAGAACCTGTGATATGAGTTCTCAGGTTGAAAACATCTAGGAGGGAAAACCAAGCACTCGGATCCTTTTTTTGTTTGTTTTTTCTTAAACTTTTTTTCCCACCTGCCTGTCTGGAGATCCTGATGATTTGTAATGTTTCATATGTAAGGTTTCTTTCTGTTGGGTGCTGCTTTCAAATACATACTTTGCAAGTGTTCAAGTATCTACCCTGCCTTGTTTTCCAGGAAGGTGAGTAGCACAGATTGTTAACCTGAAAGACAAAAATGGAGTTTATTGGTAAATGCAGATACTGTGTTCTTTGTTCATGCCAAGTTGACTGTCCATGGGAACACTTACAAATGATTTCCATTGCAACAGGAATTCTTAAACATGGAAGATCCCTAAAGATCCATGGAAGAGCTCATTGAGTACAGGACATCATCATCAGAGCACATAAAAACTTTGGCTCAACCGATTTATCTTTCCAGCATATATTTTCAGTTATTTTACTTTTTTTCCCTCGAAATGCCTTTTCTTTTCCCTCTAAAGTACTATGTTATTTTTCTTTTCAAGAGGATGAAATTAGCTGGTAACGTTTACCTAGATTGTAGGTCAGAAACAGTAAAACTCATGAATTTCATATATGTCATGCAGCACTAGAATAAGGCCATTTCCTCAGAGAACAGCTGAGAGTAACTGGGGGAGTTACTGTGCTAACCAAGATTTGTGCAGAACACTGAAAAATGATTAAAAAGGTGAAAGAGGGCTCAGGAAATCACAGATCCTGTCCTAGGCTCTGCTGAGGCCATGCCTAACTGATAGAGGTTTATGTATTTTTAAAAACTTCCATGGATGGAGATGCCATAATCTCCCCAAGCAAGTCACACAGAAATCACTTACTAATTATAACACAGCAGAATGCAATTTTCCATCAGAATTTGTTTGATGTACCGTTTGTGTAAAGACACATTCATAACATAACAAATAGGCCGTGCCGTAGCATTTCTCTTTTCAAAGTCTACGTGTTGAAGAATCACGAGCCAGTCCACCCCAAACACGCATAATAAAATCACGAACAGGAAAGTTCTGTTTTATTTATCCCTCTGTCCTTCACCTTTAGAACCTCGCCTGCAGGACGAGGTCCCTCGCCTCCAGGTGCTGCCAGGGGCCGGTGCGGGCTGGTACAATGTTTTGTCCCGGGGCTCGGGACGGGACGGCTGAATCCGCCGTTCCCGGGCGGTCGGGGGTGCGGGACGGCGCCTCCACGGGGCGCCTCGCCCGGAGGGTCCTCGGGGACCGCCC
>WEIV01021690.1:161187-179300 GCA_013390005.1 Calyptomena viridis | reverse complement strand
TGAGTGGGGGACAGTCTCTCTGCTGTGTGTTCTCTAATGCACAACAATTGTGCCAGTACAGGCGATTCATGGCATTGGAAGTAGTCCTTGCAAATCTTTATTTTCTGGTAGTGCTGTAGTCTTGAAAGCATTCTTTGACATGAGAAGTTTGGGAGTCTCCATTTATTAAGTCTTTCTGAATGATTTTGGACATTTGTTGTCAGTGATGCTGAAGGGAATAATGTATTTTACTTCTGGAGAGGATACATAATGGCTGGAGAGTATTTAAGTCCTTCAGTGCTAGAACAGCACTTCTGGCTATAAATTAAAGTTTCTATAGTGTGCCTACTAGTCTCTAAATTAGACTGAGCTTGTGTCAAGATTGTGGCCCTTACTGCAATGGTATGACTTTGATTTTTCCAATACTGCGTGTCACGCTGTTTTATATAATTTTTCTTTTGTACAATTCCATCATCCAGTCATCTCATTGTTCAGGCTTTCTCAAACCCAGATAAGCAAGACCTATTTTTGTGCCCCTAAATATGTCATAGGGGCATTTAGTTGTCATCTGTGAATTGATCAGAAAAAATTACTTTGCCGATTGTCAAATTTATTGTCTTTCAGTGACTTTCAGGTCTGTACAGCTGGATTTGAAAAGATGCCTTTACTAGGAGCCAGCCCTGTTCTTTGGCTAGTTGAAGCCTTGAGCTGTGGCTTTTTTATTTTCTCATCTGGTGTTGCCAGTACAAAACACCCAGTGATTGTTGCTGTGCAGCGAAACTTTTCCTCCGCTGTCGCAACTTCTTTTCTCTCAGCAAGACTGAAAATGGTGAAAGGGACAATATTTCTGTCCTTAGCTTAAATAGAGTGCTTAAAATGCACACAGAGAGCAAATCTGATGAGTAGCAAGCATCTGGGTTTTTTTTTTAACCTTTCTTCGGTGTAACCCCAAAGTGTTTGACAAGAAATATTACTGCCAGGAAGCCCTCATAGTTATTGGCTGTGTCTGCAAATACGCTACCATAACTAGCATGTAATATTGAGCCGAGTTTACTTTTTTTTTTTTTTACCATTTATGTATATCACTTGCCTTTTATGTAGAATTCATGCCTGAAAAAGGAATTCTAACTGAATATAATTGAATTCTTCTCCTTTACTGACATGTTGCTGAGGAGATTTTTTTTTTGTTTAATGCTTATTTTTAAGTTCTCTTAAATTTTGTATCTTGCAAGAAAGTGAGAAAATGAACTATCACGAAGTGCAGATGCTCTGTAGATTATCCACAATTGTTAATAAAAACACTCTGCAGAGCACATTATCAGCACAACTCATTCTGTATTGTTTCTGGTATTTACACTTTTTAATCAGTTTTCTACATCTTTTGCTGTTAAATATAATGCAATATGGCTGTTGGTAATTATTTACTTTAATATGCGAGGCTTTACAGATTAGAATGCCCGTTTCACTAAAAGTCACAGGAAGTATCAGGGGTTTTCACTTCTCCCAAGTTATGTGTGTAATTGCCAACACACACTCTCCTAAGATAGCGTTGTTGGAACTGTGATCTTCATGATGTTCTTATTTGGTAATTATAGTTCCTTTCATTTTCCTGGTGTAATTTTGTAAGATGGCACTTTGGTTTGAACCCTTCAAATTCAAATGAAGGGCTTCAGCTGCAAAGGTGTAGAAGATTGATGTTAAAACGACTCACTCTTCGTTTTTCTGCTTGTCTCGTATGGATTGTTGTTGCCATTGTGTGTGTTAGCCTGGTGTGTTTCAGACACTTGGAGGTTTGCTTTCTTATGTAACACTGTTCCCGGGTGCTAGACCAGGCTAAGTCAAGGTTTTGTTTTACATGGATGAATGTTTTGTTTACAGTATGTATTATGAGTGCTCTATCTGATGTTTTCTGAAATGGGCAACTCTGCTCACTCTGAGATCTGGAGTAAAACAAACGTCAAAACTGAAAGCAGATTTCAGCCAGTGCTTCTGAAAATCCCGCCATTTGCCTGGCTGCTTTACAAGGTTGAGGATAGTTTCAGTGTTTAATGAAATCAAATTTATAAACTGACAAAAACAGAATTTGTACATAACTTGTTCTGTAAAATGTTTCATGCTTTTAGGGCTAACAGTGTGTAATAGAGCGTGTATGTATGTCCTTGGTTTTCACAAATAACCTTGTTATGTTCTTGGTGATTCATAATCTCACTGTTTTCTCACATGAAGTTTTTTTTTCTTGCTTGTGATAACACTACTAAATTTTCTGTTAACTCAGTAGAATTTCTATTTATCTATTAAGGATGCAAAAGCAACAGGGAAAAGAGAAGGCCACGTTTATTCTACGATAAATATCTGCAGTTAATGGAGTTGCCATGAGGAATTAATGTGTCTCACAATTCATATTCTTTAATTCTGCTTAAAATGGCCTTAGCTATCTTTGTGGATCCCTTTTAAAGCAAGCTTGAATGCAACTTTAACTGAGTGATTGGAGCAAGGCAACAATAAATGCTGAGGAGAAGTTCGTATTTAGGTATTTAGATAGAGATTTAACTTTAGGAGCAGTGTTTCAGTCTACCTCCAAATAAGCAGATAAAGAAACAGACCTTTTTGGTTGCATTTGTCAGGCAAATGAGGTTGCTTTTGCATGAACTTTCTTTGAATCTCCTCGGGGTGTCTCTGCTTGAAGCAGAAGTGGGAAGAAAAATGGCTCTGTATTCCCTGTCACTGTTATAATTATGTCCTATGATGCATTTTGGATTGTCCTTTTTGTCCCTATTGTGCTGCGTGCAGTTCAGATGGTCCCAGCCTTATGAGTGATGCTTTTAGCCTCAGTGATGGTTAATAAACAAGCAAATCTAGTGCAGACTGAAGGTCAGGACTGTTCCTGGCCTGCTCTGAGCTACAGGAGTGTTCACATTTGTTTCAAATAAGAAAAGTAATGTGGTGTTTGGGTGGGCACTGTAGATACAGTCCAATTGATGATGTAGCTGGATGTCTTGCTAAGCTCCATTCCTGCCGGTAGCAGCCAGTTGCTGCAAGGCCGCTTTTCCTTCGGCCAGTGTGCACCAGTGCTGATGCAGCTCTGTCTGAGTAATACCTTAAAAAGTTCCTTGTATAGAAGCTGTATTGACACTTGAAAAAGGGCTGAAGAAAGCCCCTATTTTCCTGTGTTCAGTGAATCCTGAATTTTCCCAACTACTTACCAGTGTCTTGGTTTTCATTAGTCCTGGGGGTTGTTAACTCCCCCAGCCTTCAGCTGCAGCTTTTGTTTTCTCAATGTGACTGAAGAGCAGCACTTGTTACACATTCATATAAATACTTTTGGCTTATAAACAGCCCTGCTGACATAGCCATATAAGTGAATGCCAAACCATCATGTTAGTGAGGAGCATTGCTCAAAAGACATTTCTTTGGGATAAGAGACCAAAGCATATCTGCTTTCTGTCTTTCTCTTTTGTATGTATATTACAATGTATTAGTTATATATGTTTCTATATACCATTCTTGTATTTCTTCACTGCTGGAAGTATTCACTTCAGGTTATCCTCAAGATTACTTGATCAGCAGATTACAGCTGGTCGTTAACAAATGCCATTGGTGCCAATTGCCACCACACCAGAGTACAGCAAGGATTACTGGTGGGCCTTTTGAGGCTGTAACAGAAAACTCATTTGCTCTTGCTTAGAAGATGCTTAAGTTAACTTTCAAAGATCAAGTTCAGTTATCCATTTTGAAACATTTTCTTTATGAGTACAGTAATGTATCTTGTGAGAGCAGCGTGCCATGTTCTGATGCAAGATTAGATTTGCTGACCTAATACCTAGTTGTGAGTATGGAGTGTTGTGGTATTTTCAAAGTTGATGTTATCAAAACCTAACCTGTGAGTTTTACACAATTACTGCTCAGAAATCCTTTTCCTTAAAAACCTGTTTTCGGTGTTAGGTTTTGTCCTTCAACAAAAATTATTTCAAATAAAAAGCAGGAAGAAAAAAGTTGCAGCAGCAGAAGCAGTCACATTAATTCTGGGAATAGACAATATACAACTTGGAGAAAAATATAAGGGCCCAGGTATAGGTGTTGGTTAGGCAGATGTGAACTTACATTGATGCACTTGACTTTCCTTGCAGCTGCACTTGCAGAAGGGTACCTCTTCTACAGCACATAGGCTGGATCTGATACATAAAAATTTATCCACAAATTTTTCAGGTCATAATAGTTTTGACAGACTGCTTTCTGGTGCCGCCTTCTGATGCTTATATCTCCTCTACTTCGGGATCAAAACCCTGTCTCCTGTTTGGCCTTCTTTTGGGGAGAGTCTGCGATGATCCCACTGGCCAGTTCTTAGTCATGGATTTGTTATATTTGTGTCAGGAGTGTTTGGTAGTTTTCTGACTCACTTATACACTGTCTAGGTTTATCTGTACGTAATCTTGTGTGTACTTAAATAACTTCCTAAAGGACCACTGAAACGTGCTTCTAGTCTTAGTAAATCTGTGTAGGTGTAACTTTTTCATCAAGGAAAATGGTGGGGGGAGGGAAGGGAAAAAAAAAGACTAGCTTTTCTGGAGCTCCTTTGAACATGTTCATGGCCTCCCTTGCTTTGGTACAAATCTTCCTCCCATTTGTAGTAGGCTTAGATTATTTTTAGATTGTTCACTTTATTTCCTAGAGACTGATGTGATTTAGCACTGCAGAGAGACTTGAGGAAATGATCTCTTGATTGAGTCTATTAATTATTGTTCCCCCAAGAATCGCTTTCTTCAGAAAGAATGGCAATAGCAAACAGAAAAAGTCACTCTGGAAAGATGCTAGTGCAAGTATTACTTATATGTTTGAAATATTAGGGGACCGATCCTTTTTCTGAAAGATTCA
Source organism: Calyptomena viridis (assembly GCA_013390005.1). NCBI lineage: Eukaryota > Metazoa > Chordata > Aves > Passeriformes > Eurylaimidae > Calyptomena > Calyptomena viridis. The sequence goes on along the minus strand of WEIV01021690.1, from coordinate 174,449 downwards.
AAGAAACACATTCATTCTGTTTTAATGTAACTTTTTATAAGAAAATCAGAGTTTGAGGTTCTAACTCTTCATGCTTGCTTGCAGCTGGAAAGGGATTTCTTTGGAAGGAAAATATTTGAAAAGTTTAACAAAATTCCACTTGGCCAGTATCTTGGAGTGTAAGACATGGAGGACCTCCTGGGCTGTGGATCCCTCCACCTTTCTGTTGCACACAGTTTACATGTAATCTCGGACATAAACACAGCAGGGTGTGTCTCAGAAGTAGGATTTTTTTTTCAGTTCACTCCTTCAGCTGAAGTCCTCTTCAAGAGCCCTGTGACCAATAGTCATCTTTTCATATTGGCTTCGATTTATTCTTGGGTAAACATGTGCATATGAACTTTTAGCTGAAACTGCACTTTTGCTGGCGTGTTGTTTATCCAAGTTTTTGTCTCTATTTTGTTTTGCCTGAGGAGGGGGTGCTGGCTCTTTGCTGTAATGGATGCCTTTTTTCTGTGTCTCTGCCTAGAAACTGTCCTCCACACTTACTGCTTTCTTCAGGAGTGAACTTCACATACAGAGGGAAAAAAAATAGAGCAGAGTGACAGAAGGTTGTATCATGGCCTGAAGTCAAAGAGAAAATGTCCTCTGTCACAATCCCTTCCTCATCCCAGCTATAAATGGAGCTCAAGCTTAGCAGCTGACATTAACATTGCAGTGTTCTTCATTTAGATGAACACCGCCCTTGGCAACCTTTTCAACTAATGGTGTTATTGTTTTTTTTTAATTTCCCATCTTTGAAATAGTTGCCTTAATCAGCTTTATTCTGCAGTTCCTCAGAAAAATTATCCTCTCTGAGACTGAGATCTGCTGCCTCTGCAGGTGGAGAAGAAGAGGAAAGCTGAGCACATAACCTCACCTTTCTCACTCTGCTGGAGTTTCTCTCGAAGTGTGTTTATTAATGGTGCCTGATTTTGGGGACACGAGAGAGACATGAAGTTCAGAGACAGTAAACTGTAGATAATGTAGGATGAAAAAGGCAAATTACAAAGTATTGATGAGAGAGAGAAGGGCATGGTTAAGGTGACTCTGCTGCTTGCTGTGTTTGGCAGCCAGCCTACAGCCCAAGCACTGATCCCTTTCAGCTGCTGCAGCCCCCTGCCCTTCTGCCAGTATCTGTGGCACGGCCCATGGTGTATAAAAACTCCTGGCACCTGGAGTAGCAACCGCGGAAGAAGCTCTTAGATGCATCCCTATTGCATTAAACCATGGTGAGTGAAGCAGATGTTCATTACAATGGGCAAACAGTCTCCTCATAGGAACACATTTCTTTTGTTTGTGCCACTACTCCTGTGTCAGTAGCTAATTTTTGTACGGCGAGCTTAATTTGAAGGAAACTTCCAACTTCTGAACTTCCCAATCAGTGGTTATGGATATGTCGTGGTGGTGGGTTGACCTTGGCTGGATGCCAGGTGCCCACCAAGCTGCTCTATCACTCCCCTTCCCAGCTGGACAGGGGAGAGAGAATAAGATGGAAAACTCATGGGTTGCGATAAGGCAGTTTACTAAAGCTAAAGCAAAGCTTATTCTCTACTTCCCGTTAGCAGCTGATGTCTGGGCACTTCCTGGGAAGCAGAGCTTCAGCACGTGTCACAGTTTCTCAGGGGGCAACCATTGTAGACAATTAATGTCCTTACTTCCTCTTCCTTCCCTTAGTTTTATATCTGAGCTGATGTCATACGGTATGGAACATCCTTGTGGTCAGTTTGGGTCAGCTGGCCTACTTGTGTCCCCTCCCAGGATCTTGTCCTTAACTGGGAATGCTGATGCTGGGCTCAGCAGTAACCAACACCTTTCTAGCTACCACTGCCAAGCACAGCACTATGTGGGTTGCTATGGGGAAATAAACTCTATCTCAGCCAGACCCATACAAATGTCAACGGGAAAAATAATATACATATGTATTTAACAAAGGTGACCACAACAACTTAAATAATGCAAACTTCTTCAGTCCTCTTCCTAATTCATTCACTTGACTGCTGCTATTCTTGCTGTTTTGCCAAACTTCTGAAAACAGAAAATGTAAGATTAAAAAGTCAGAACAGTACATACTCTTTAAAGAGAATCTATTGCAAACCAATTTATTTTTAAAACTATTTTTTTTAATTCCTCTTGGCTTTTTTCCCCCTCTCTTATATGGCTGCACTTTAAAATCATCATCTTTGTGCTAAGCAATGGCCCTTTGTGTAGGCTTACCAGGGATATGTTGCGTTTTCTGGGGGAAAAGTAATTCATACTTGTAAAATTTTATGGATGACATTACATTAAGTAAAGGTGGTTTTTTTGCATGTCATGAATCTGAATGGGCTAAAGGAGGAACAGATCTATGTATGCCTCATTGTTTAAAGTGTGTGTGCCAGCTCTCTCCTACATCTTTTTCCCCAGGGCTGTAAAGTTTTAGTAGCACTTAGCAAAATGTTCGAAGGAAATACGTGCCAGTATGATTTTAAGGACAGCATAAGGCATTTGAGAGTGGTGACTCATGCAACGTGTTAATAAATACAACTGCACTCAAGTTACTTTGTTACACTACATAGGTGAGAGGTGCTTCTGAAATGCCGAATTAAGTTTAAATTGTCTTCATACTTAACCATCTGTAAGCTCTGTCAAGGTAGATAAGAATCTCCTGTTAGGTCAGATTGGCTAATTCGCTGACATTTTTTGACAGAAGGGGTCCACAAACTTAAGCAGTTGTAAAAAGCTTGTCAAAGTTAGTGAATTGTTTTTTCTGTCATTAGGAATAGTTCAAAAATAGATTCTGAGTGAATTTTATATGAAATATGCAACAATGTTTGTTGTGCTTCTCAGCCTGTTCACACAATGCCAGAACAGCCTGGGAGTGGTGAGGTTATTCCAGTTGCTGGTGGCCTGGAAGGCCTCCTGGTTGATGGGATAGAGCAGAGACATTTGCACTTGTCCTTGTCCTGCTTTACCTTTTCTGGATAGGTTTACGATGTGAGATGCAATGGGATGGTTCTGCTGTAAATGCCTATTTCAGCTTTCATCTAGAAGTCAATGTTGCTAGAGAAAGAAATACTACTTGAATATCCATATCTCTGGAAAACTTTTTCCTTGGAGAAGATGCTATTAATAAGGATAGGAAGGCTATTTCTGCATGTAGTAGTCAACATATTTCTTCTTCTAATAGTTATTGAATGAAAAGGTCACTCCATTTCAGGCTTGGCTTTGGTATATAGGATTGATCCTGTGAAAGAGCTGACTATGAAAACAGTCCTGGAATAAATGCTGACAATTTACCATTTTTAGATAGGAAGTCGAACAAAACGCAGGGAATAAAATTAAGGGAATTAATTAATTAAAGTGATCAGGGAGACATCATTTTATTTTTTTTCTCCCTAGCTGTCAGAACCACACTTAAAACATTCTGTTGGAAATGCAAATGTAGGATTAAGTGAGTGAGAATAAGTAGGCAGAGATCCTGCAAACAAAGCTGTGACTTGAAGGCTAAAGGCTTCTGTGTAAATTGTCAGAAGTCAAGCTGAGTTCTTTGCAGAGGAAACTGATGCAAATAAAAGATGTCATTGGGACACAAGACCAGGGACTGAAATGAAGCCATGATGCATTGAAGGTGTAGTATACCTTAAAAATACTACAGAGATGATCTCAAAACTAGATGTTTTCTACTTCTACTCTCAATAGAGTGATAATGTTGGAGGTGCTATCTATCTACATACATATATATACACAAGGTAATTTGTATAAGTGAGGGTATTATGGTTTTGTTTTATGGTTCCACTGTCCCTTTTAAACGGTGGCAGAGGGGCTGAAAAGGAAAATTTCTGTTTTAAGAATAAAACCCAAGTGTCTGATCTTTCTGGATCCTGAGAACCATATGCTAGCCATCTCTAAATTACTGTAATAATGGCACAAGGTCAAAAGCCCTGTGTATATTTTCTTCCCGCTAGCTATATTGATTGTTCTTGTAGAATATGTTGTTCTCTCTGCAAGGTTTGTGCAGAGTCTGCAAGGTTTGGCTGTCATTAGACATAAGATCAAAATACTGCAGGGGGCTGACACATAACATCTGATCTCAAGCATTTTTGATAGCTCAGTCCTTCCAGAGCTGCTCACATATGACTGGAAAATAACAAATATATTTCTTGCTGTTGGTAAGAAGCAAAAACATGACATGGGCACATATAGATTGATTATTCTGAGATTTGTTGTGTAAAAGAGTTTAGAATAAGAAAATCATTATTAAAAACAAGGAATAATGATGAATGGAAGATGAGAGGAAAGTGAACCCGAATTTTACCATAGCCAGATTGTGCCAGAATAATTTGATGGTTCTTCTTGGTAGTTGTGGCATTTTTGAGAAGTGTAGGATTGTTTTTTTTTTTTCTTTTATAACCACAAGCCTTGTATCAGGTGGTTTTGGTAGAGAAAGGAATGTGTTTATACCATCACAAAGAGCACTGATATAGTTTCACTGGGAATGTGAGTACATTTCCAGTACCTCATGTTCACAAAAGATAAGTTAATGCCTGGAGAAATTGTATGAAAACATTTCAGGAAAAAAGTCATGTTGACTGGAGGAGAATAACTCTGCTTAGCATAGGGAAATGGAAGATGACAAGGGGTGTGATCATTGTCAATGATTCATCAAGGGAATAAACAGAAAAGAAACAATTCTTTCCATTTAAACACAGCCATGAATAATAAACTAGCCATAAATAAACTCAGGTTAGCAATTAGGAGGCTTCTTCCATTGGAGGAAGGTGTTTCTCAACCTCTCAGTCAGCTGATGGTCACCTTCTCTTCTCATATTCTCTCATAAAAAGTGTTGGCTGGAGTAGGAAATGTCTTCTGCCCAGGATTCATGGAGTCCACAAGAAATATTGGTTTTCACAGAAGAACTGTTTTAGATTAAAAATATTTGCATTAGGGAATTTGTGGTGGGTTTTGTGTTTTGGGTTTTTTTTTTATATCTGTTCAAAGCCTCATATTCCACTCTGAATAAATGAAAAATAGAGCCTTAAGTATCCATGGAGACAAAACGTGCTGGAGAACATAAAAACTGAAAAAGTTAAAATATATTTTAATTTCTAGACTTTTTTATTATGGAATGTTTTAATGATGGGGGCAGATCACTTTAGAAGACATAAAGTCCTATGTACCAGTTGTCTTCTGGGCTTTAAAATACATTAATTTCATGAAGGCAGGAAATGCAGAACTTAAGCAAGCCAAGATCTGTAGTCAAGTGCATTACTTGACTACTAAGTGAAGATCAAGCTTTAGTGTCACTGGGGCAGAAAAATAGCTTGTAGTTTTAGTTATTGAATCCAATTCCATATTTTCCCACTTTCCTTTTTTACCATTCATAGTGTAATTTTAAATTATTCTTATTTTTTAGAATTTCTTACAAGATTTCTGCCAAGTAGAAGAAATGTCACTCAACCATCCCTTCCCCTCTGGTGAGGAATGAGGGCAGTTTTGTCCCCTTGTGTCTGGGGACAGGGCATGGTTTGATTCTTGTAAAGCAATGGAGAAGAGCCCTGGGAAGCGCTAGCAAGCCAGTCCAGCAAATATGTGAGGGTTGTGTGTTTTTTTCTTTCTTTTTTTTTTTTTCTAAGACAGAAGCTATGCAGCCTTAAAAGGAGTTGTTTAAATTTTTGTGTGTGTGTGCTGAGTATGTCAAGTTTGTAAGGAGCCAGCGATTCTTGCATCCTTTTAAAGTGAAAATTATAGAATGCTTCACATTCTGTTTGTCACCAAATGCAGATTTCTATCTCTCACTGTGAGTAGAATCATAAAACTGAATTTAGTGAGAAAGAATGTGAGGACTGTTTTAATAATTTGCTGTTTAAAAATGGGTCAGGAGGCCAGGATTTGCTGGCTTCTAACAACCTTGACATAGCAAGATCAGAAGGAACCCCCTTTCCTCCTCCTCCCCTCCCCCTGCAAACCTAAACAAGTCCTTTTAAGGCTATATGGGAAGGATGGCAGATAGCTAGGAATATAGGTGCTATGTAGATCATTAAATAAGTGAATTAAATAATACGAGAAGTACTGGAATTAAATGGAAGCCAGAAACAGCAGCAGAAATGCAAAACTCCATAAAAATTAGCCAGAGGTTTGATGCATTTCATGGCTTCTTTACCTTAAAAATTGGTTCACATGGATGAGGAGTGTGGGGTATCTGCTTGTTGTACAAACCTAGCTGAGCTAGGGTATCAAAGAAGCATATTTTACAAGCACTCAATAATTGGCTTTCACAAATTGCTAAAGACTCAGCGACAGAGGCTTTTTGGATTTCAGCATATATGGTTTGCTAATGGGAACTCAGAGGTGGAATGCTCATTTGCCTGTCATTTTTTCAATGTGCTTCCTTAGTTTACAGTTACTTTATAGTAGGCAAATCCTGTGAGCCTTTGAACAACATGAAAAATGTGATTGCTGCTTTGAAACAACTTTATTGTTTTCTACTTGCCTTACATTTCTGACTTTTCCCATTTTGAGCTGTTGTGATTAAGTTGCACTCTACGCCTAACTTTCCTCACACCAGGCACTGTGCTTCACTAGGCATCATGAGATTTAACACCATTCCTCTACAGTATGTGGTGTTATTATGAAACGTACATTGGGTTGATGGGCATGAGGGGCTTGGCTTTGCGAGCTGATAGAGCAATCTTATTTTCTTTTTCCTATTCCTGTATTAATTGAGATATTAGCATGGGTTTAAAGCAGTGTTGCTTAGATTAGTAAAACATTAAAATCATTCCTGTAAGTCAAATCCCTTAATGCGTTTTTTCATCTCTGAAACTCCTCTGGAATGGTCTTGGCTTAGCCAAGGCTGCTCTATAGCATGGACATCAAGCTCTGAGCTGTGATCTGGCTAGGAATAAAAGTAATGCAGTGAAATCTATCCTGATAAGATTTTTGGCAATGCTTCTATTATATGTGGAACTTTTAAAACATATTTAATTTCCGTGTGGCTTGTAGAGTACGCTGTCTGCAGGACTCGTCCTAATCCCTTTAACATGAATGAGAGTTGTTTCTTCTCTTACTGTTTGTTCCCCCCCGATATTGCTGGAATGTCAGACACTCCAGCGCCGCTTAAGCATTCCCGAGTCTGTCTGTTTTAGCTATGGAAATAGCTTTATTACTGAACTTTGAGTGGTGGCTCTTTATCTGGGCACTGACTTCATTTGTAAGCATCGTGACTTGGAGGGCAGAACAAACATTACTACTTTATAGGACTCCTTAGTATTTTTATTTCTAATAAATATTAGCATGCAATAGCACTGTATAGATGGTACAAGATGCAGCCTAATCCAGTTGTGGATAAACGCGCTCATCCTCTCTAGCTCTGTCAGTAAGGAACACTAGGGTAGTTAAAGGCATAAAGACTCATGCCATCTTTTCATGTTGTCCTCTGCTTAACATTGAGTGAACCTTGATAGCTGATGCTGTTTTGACATCAGTTAAAGTCACCTATCCCAGTTGTCATGGCATGTGCTGTTAGCTAGCTCTTCACATTTGAATCCCTCTCTGTGGGAAAATGTGGTCAGGAGACATCAAGGTGGGACTGAGCTTTTGTGAAAAAGCTTCCCAGCAAGAAGACAAGGCAAGAGATTCGCTTAGGGCAGCGCTGTTCCAACTGAGTCTTGGCATCAGAGAGATGCCAGAATTTGTGGGTTTTGAATGGAGCTGCCCATCAATAACCTTGAGTCCAAGGGGAAGATACCACTCCGCTATAGTGGAATTTCAAGGCAGAGAGATGAACAAGAATTGCTCAAAGGAAGAAATGGTCTGGATTATCTTTATGGTTTTGTGACTTTAGAAAACATAAGGGGTTTTTTTTTGAGAACTGCTTTCTTTGATTTGCAGTAAAAGACCAGATTGTTTTCTTGGATTTCCTCCCTAGACACACAGTTTTGAGCAACTTCACATTCAGATTTGAACCTAAATTATTTGAGTCAGCCTCATTGTCATGAAATTCTCAGTGTGATGCTTTTTTTTTTGAACTAAAGGGTTTATTAGCTTATTCATTGTGTGGATAGTTTGGTAACTAGTTACTCAGACAAATGTTTTTATTACATTCTTTCTTAGTTAATTTTTTAATTTCTCCTCTAAAGGAGAACTCTTGAGTTTAGTGATGATTTTTATTGGCAGCATTAAGGTGGAGTATAAGCGTGCAGCCAGCGTGTGCTGCATAGTGAAAAAGGGTGTGCTATTGATTTGATTTATGAAGAAATTTGTTTTCGTAAAAAATTTTGAATATTCTGTGGGTTGTAGTTATTTATCACAGTAGGTACTTTGTATTTCAACATGTACTAATTAGCGTGTTAAAAACTCCTTAAAAATTCAAGACTGGCGTTGAAGGTTTGGGGAAAATAGCGTGATGTCCTAATTTGTTTTTTTTAAATGCTATCTTGCCACTTATTTTGTCAGCTGCTTGGTAAACTACTGTAGATAAGTTTCTCTTTATCTGACAGAAGTTTTATGGAGTTAAAACAGTTTGTCTTTCCTCTGTGAAGGGTGGAGAATGAAAGTAATAACTCACTTGAGTCTACTGATAAACTTCAATGAATGACATTGTCAGTTAAAAAAGTCATACTTTATATGCATTCTTGCTAGTTTTACAAGTGCTATCTAATATCACTTGTTCAAGGGAAAGATTAGAAGTTATCTGTTTTTTTTTCTTTTTCTTTTTTACAGAATTAGAGGATAGACTAGTACCTCTGGAGATCATCTAGTCCAACCCCCTGCTTAGAGCTACAGGAGGTTGTTCAGGGCTATATAATGCCAATACATGAAAGAATTAATAGCTTTAATAGGCGAACACTCAAAAGTGCTAAAGCCTTGAAGTCCAGCCAGAAGAGGCAGCATGATGTCAAAAGAACAATTTTTTTTTCTTCAAATTGCATAACCTTGTATCAGTGATGAAAATACCTAATATTACCTCTGTATTTGAAGCCAAAATACTTAAATGAGTATGAAAGTCCTATGTAAAACTTTTTTCACCTCCCCTTGATTTGCTGCCAGTGGATATTTTTTATCTCAAATATTTCCAGCATTTAAAAGGCTTTCTAGTTTTTAGGCTCATAGCAGTGTTGTCCTGAAAAATGCATGTTGCCTTGAAATAGGAGGATGAATACTCCAAAGCAGTTTCTTGGTTTACTCCAAATGTTCACCAGACTAATGAAGAATTAAACTTGCCTTTTGCTGTTCTTCAACCGGTGGTCTTACACAATAACAACTATATAAGGAATACAAAAGAGAAATGCCAGTTCAATAACTTCTGGAAAAATAATAGTTAGGTTGAAAGACCAGATAGACTTTGAAATGAGAGTTAAAAAATATTTACATGGTTAGTAAGGTCCTTACTACCAGTAAGGAAAACTGGTAGTGTCTTCCAGCCTCAGGCTGTGTGATGAGCCATATGTACCTGCAATGAAGAAGAGTGCAGCTGTTGCAAGAGAATGTACCAGTTATGAAGTTGCTGAGGTAAAGCCTTCTGGAGGAACAATCTTCACTCAGTGAAAGGAAAGGGTGAAGAAGAAGCAATGTGCTGAACTTTATAGCAGAAAGAGAGAATGACTTTTCTGTTGTTTTGGATGCTCCTCAGAACCAGTCAGTTAGCCAAGTATTTCTGTTTTATAGTGTGAGGTGATTTGTCATTTCTCTGTAGCTTTCCTCTGGACTGTGAATGTATACTCTCAAAGGTACACAGGAATAAGGAATGTGCCTGGACTATATATGCTGTTGTAGAAATGATTAATGCTTTTGGAGACTTCTTTTGTAACAGTGGCTGTTTCTACTCGCAGTATACATCTTACGTGATGTGCACAAAGACTTTGATCTGAACTGCTAATGCTTCTCAGTACTCCACAGAGGAACCTCTACAAGATCTCAACTGAACTAAGTACCTGTTTGTGAAGCCAGATCATAAGTACATAGATATGTGAAGTGAGATAAGGATGTGTTGGAGTGGAATAGTTTCATTCCTGTTCCCTTTTAAAGGTTTCTGCTCTCATTGAATGGTTTTTCCTGTTGTTGTCATATATATGAAAGGCAGTGGCTTCTGATAAGCAGGCTTCAAATTTCTCCTTCGTGTTAAAATACTAGGTCTTTGGATACCTCACTTTCCACTTTCCTTTTACTGTCGTCTGGCACCTTAGTTCCACTAGAACTCATTACAGCTCTTGCCAACTCTGGCCGTGTGCGAGATGCCTCATTGTAGAGCACAGAGATGTTCTTCATATTGAGGCAGTAGCCTTAGTGGCTCAAGTATGCACTTAAGCTCACTTCTGTTGCTTAGTGTTCATTGAACCTGCAGAAAGTCTTTCAAGAAGCTGTCTTCTGTTCATGAGGGGGAACTCTGCATATAAGATTCCTTCTACACATTAACCTGATCTGTCGTTTAATTCTTAGAAGCTAGGACATAATGATACTGTCTAGCTGGGAAAGAGTGAGTTTGACTATCAGTAGCTAGAAGTGTTAATTAATGTTTGGGGGGCATTAATGTTTTGTTATATTGCTAAACACAAATATCCCCCTGGGTGTTTGAAAGGTCACAGAGACTGATTTGTTGCAGTACCAGTGTCCTCTTGCAATTTAAAATGAGAAAGTTCCTACGTCTTTCCCTTTGGGGAACTGCTCTCTGGAGTCTGTGGCTGCATTCCCTAGTCCATCAGAGAAACTCTTCATCAGTAGAATGAAATGAATTTTGGAGGTGACACATTAACTCTCTCACTGTATCTTTGTAGAAGATTTTATACCTCTGTTTTTTTCCCCTGCAGTTCCTTCAGTATCTCACTCAAGGTGACCAATGCTGATTGCCATGTACACAAAATCCTCTTATGCCTGGCAGTGTATGTGATTATTCTTATGCTGGATGTATTTATAACAGGACCAGGCTCAGTGAAAGTAAGGCTGTTCTAGCATACATCAGTTAAATCATCCAGATGGTATAAGCTACTTCTTTCAGATTTTATCAGATTCTGCTTTAGGAATTGCCTGCTGGTGATACTGAGAAGTAAGGCATGGGGCTTTTGAGGGGCAGCAGCCAGCAAGTGCTTTGTGTGTCATATGTGGCCAAGTGTGTGCCACTGTACTTGTGTGTCACCTGCCATGGTATGAGTGGAAGGAGTAACTTCTTGCTGAGGTTTCTGAGGTGAGAGTTTAGCACAACAGAAGCCCCTTGTTGAGTGTTAGACAACAATACAAATTTTTGTCAGTGTAACTGTCTGTAGAATTTAAAGTAGGGTGCTGAAAAGGTGAAATGCTCTCTGCTTGTGCCTTGTTACCTTGGGTGAAGTTATCAGCCCCATGTGTTGTCATTTAAGATATTGACTACTTGTTCTTCAGGCAGTGCCATATTTTCGTATCTGCTTTTAACTCTCCATTATTTAAAATATTCTTGGAAGCTACAAAACAACTCTCATGCATCTGTATTTTCTTTGGTAAAGGTATTGGAACCCAGCCCTTTGTCATTTTCACATTAAACTTTAAATAGACACCACTGATGACAGTCATGTTAGGGAAGAGAATGAGGTCATTTTAAAGAACTCCTTTGAAGGATCTTTTTTGTACTAAATTTTCACATGTAATAAGAATGTCTCTTTTTATATTTGCCATGACTGTATCCAGCAAGGATTTGCCTTGTGGTGGCTTGCCCTGCCTGTGAGCCAGGAGGGTTGTTCCTCCCTGTTAAGAACAGGAGTTGCTGTGGTGGTTCTGTGTCACACAGAGGAGATGCTCATGGAGGAAGTGTACATGTGCATGCTGTCCTACAATGCCTTGGACTGGTGATGTAATTGGTTTATGCTGAGAGAAGAACTCTTATTACAGTCTAGGAGGATGGCAAACCATAATCAAAACAGTTACATTTGTACATAATGTGGCCAAGCTCATTTAATCCTCAGGCAAGTTTCAAAGGTCAAGTCCTTTCGTCCCATTGCCTTGTCTTGGCAGAAGCCCAGCACTGAGGGAGAGTTCTGTGCTCACCCTGTAATTCCTCCTCCAGACAGCCTTCCCAGCCAGAGGAGACTGTCTTCCTTAGATGTGTTATCTCCCTGGACCTGGTGAATGCATGTTCCAGCTGTGCTGGAAATGTGTGTTACTTCATTGGTTTTTAAAGCAGTCCTCGATGGTTCCCATCAGGCCCCCTGATCTCCTTCTGCCTTCCCCAGGGCTGCCTATGTGTAAGGGTTACAACAAGATGGCACCATGCACAAGTGGAGGTGAAAGGGCTGATGTACTGGTGTGTTTTTAAGTCAAAAAGGATAGACAGAAGACCAATGAAAATGGCAGACTGTGGTGTGTAAAAGCAAATGTAAACCACGGTCTGAGTGAGAAGGGCAGAGTAAAGTGGTTGGTCTGAAGCTGCTGCACTTGCTCAAGAGAAAATGTGGATGACCTACTTTGGTATGGTTTGAGGGAAGCTGAAGGATGACCACAAGCTTATTTAAGGCAGAGCTGTCAGAAGTGCTTGTAAACTGCTTTCTTCTGCCTGATTTTTAGGATATACTACACGGGTATATACTGCTCTGTTGCTTGAAAAATGAGAGAAAACCAGTGAAAATTTGGCTATACGCTTGATAGCCCTGGATTTTTCTGAGCAGAGGAGCTGAAAGCATTGGCTCTAACAGAACCTGCATCTTCTCAGAGTAACATCCGTGCTAGTGGTGCACTCAGTTTGCCCAGTTATGTTCCTTGTGAATGTGACATTCAAAATATTTACAGGAGCTGCTGTCTTGGAATGTCCAGTTAGCTTTGGGATGATGGGGATTAGGAGCTGCAGCGGCCTCTGCTTTCTTGCTGCCAGGTGGGGTGCAGGGAATCTCCATCTCATCCAGAGCTTTGGTTTCCAAGGAGTTTATTTAACACTTGTCAGTTATTTATGATGTCAAAGCCAGCTTTTATGGGAAAGTCACATTAATTCATGTCAAGTGAGCTGTAGGTGTATATGGCTAAAATGTTACCAAGAACTGTGTAGCTTGAAAAGGTAAAGATTTATTCAAAGATAAGACACTGCTCTCATTTCCCAGAATACACATAATCAAGGAGATAGGTTTATATTAAATGCGTGGGCACCAAGAAATAAGAAGCTCTTTTAGACTTGGTCTCGAGATGTGGGAAGTTCTTGCTAAGCATTAAGCATCAGGGGAACCTCTCACCTTTCAGGTGCTCAGACTTTTGCAGGATTGAACATCTGGAGACCTTTTTAAATTTTCTTTTGTTGACATCAAGTGGCC